>OY744524.1:105108340-105145840 GCA_963556195.1 Sepiola atlantica | reverse complement strand
TCGTTTAAGTATTTTTAATTTTATATAGAAAATATGGTTTTGTAATAGAAAATTAATATTAAAATTCTTTAAATCTCGACTAATATGTTTTAGTTTTAATCTTTTCATTTTGTTTACAACGAGTTATTTTGTGTAAAAAAAATGTCCAAACTTTTTGTATGTAATAAAACTTTAACGTCGGAAAAATATTTAGGTGTATAGGAAAACAATATGGCCGCCAGCGATTAAAACAAATTCTTAAAACTTTAAACAAATAAATTAGAATTTTAGTTCAGGAATACAATTAAGACAAACAATCGATTTCATCCCAAATCGGCAAAATCAAAACGATGTTGTTTACAGTTTTTTGCCATAAACACGCGCTGTGTTCGCAGATAATTGTCAAATGTTCATATTTCACATCGGTCGATTTTTCTAGATTTTTATATGTCCATATAGAAACCTCATAGAAAGGCATTGTGCAAAAAAAAACTTGTGTTGCAATTAGTTTGAACTTTTTCACTTATTTGACTGGACTATTAGTGAAACAGACATTGTTAAATCTCTGAAGTAGGATGTCACCGGGTGGCTGATGGCGATGCAAATCCCGTCTGTTTATTATAGCACTGTCCTACCATAGAATTTGAAGCTAATCGTTAGAAAAAATTAGCCCATATTTTTTTTCATTTGGGGGGGGGGTCAAGATCATTTTTTTAATCTTACGCTGATGACTACATGTTCATGCGCAGAAGGGAAATATAAAATCGCATCATAATATTTCAAGCAAAATGTTATCGCTAAAATCTTATGAAAATATTTTTGCAATAAGCATTATATTAAAACAGATTATTTTATTGTTAACATCTACGGTTCTTTAATTTCATTTCTAAAAATCTATGTGGTTTTTTTTTTCTTTCGTACCCTGAGATATTACTTTAGTTAAGGTGTTTTTGTTTACACGAAATTATATATTTTCACTAAGATTTCTAATAAAATAATGGGTTCATTATATTATGTGATCACTACTGAAAATTTAATTAAAATTGTTGAATTTCCTCAATTTTGGTGAATTTTTAAGTGAAGGGAGGGGGTCAAAGATTTTTTTTAATTTAGGGGATCAGCCATTCCTTTTGCCAGGGAGTGTTTACCGAAACCGTACCATACACACTCACCACCACCCCCCACCCCACCCCAAAAAAACATTAAAATTTCAAACTAATGTTATATTTATTGCTTATAACTGTCCTGGGTATTACGACCCCGTATCATAAATTGGGAGAACACGTGGCTCTCGAATCGGAACTGTGCAACCTTAACTACTAAAAATAGTTTTTGTTATATAACTCAGGAGTTATTTTATATTCAAATTAAAAAGTCGGTAATCGTACGCATTAAATCATAGCTTCAATGCGCACGTGTTGAGGGTAACCATCCTGCTTCCATTGTCAACGTTGGGCTACGCGGCACCCGTTCACGGTCGACTAGGTGTTACCAACCCTTGGTCTGTCTATGTCCCTCAGTTGGCAATCGTTATATCCAACGATTAAAGCCGTATTTGTCCACAGGCCGAACCTCTTTTTGATCACAAAAGAGCCGGTTGGGCGCACGAGGTAAAAACAAAAACAAAAAAACTGGTTCTTTGTACAAGATCGGTCTTCTAAAATCGATCGGTTTCATTTTGGGCCGTTAAAATTCAAAAATTTAATAACAGCAAAAAAACTATGGAAACTTGTAATGACATATTCGGCAATTTTTAATTAAACTAACAAAGAAAATTGTTAGTATATGTGACGAACAAACAGATACTACACTGGCCCCCACATACAAACAAATGAGGAGGTAATGCCTGGCAGAATATCTCATGACAACCGAAAGGATACTAGAATACCCCCCACAAGAAAGGAGGGAGTAATGCCTGGGATGAGGGTATCATAACAACAGAAGAGGGACTACACTACCCCACATAAACAAATGGAGAGGATTGTATTATAACGACAGAACCGATATTACATAACCCACTCCACCCTAAAAAGGGAGAAAGTCATGCCTGGGAGGATGGTTTCATGACCACAGACAGATACTACACTACCCACCCCACCCTAAAAAAGAAGAATGTAATCCCGGGGAGGATAGTGTCATAACCACAGACAAAATACTACACTACCCTAGATAAAAAAAAAGAGAGGTTAATATCTGGGAAGATGTTTTCGTGACAACAGATACTACACTACCACCAGCCGGAATTGAGCATTAAAAGATAGTAATAGTATTGTTTCGGCTTCAGACAGGCATATACTAAATCTCCATTATTAGTAGATGAGCTAATTATACTAACATCATTCATACGCGTTGTCGATAGTTGTGATTTGTACGTCGCTATTTCACTGCCTCCCCACAAGGGCAAAATCAGACACAAGGTCGGTTTTTAATGTAAGGAAAATCCAGCTCTCCAAAAAGGGGCACTCTTGTTATATTGTTGTTCATTAAAACACAAGTTCTTTATTTCAAAGTTCCTTACTTCAAATGTTCTCAGTAGTCTTACGTAGCTTTATGTATACTGATGAGTCGGCCTGTCCTCGACATCGTTGCCGTCACTATCATCATCGCAGTGTGTTGCATTTTGCCGTTGTCAGCGTCGTAGTGGGCCGCACCTCGTAGCTACCATCGACGTCATCGTGATCGTCTAAGGTCTGTAAGTAAAACTTTCCACGCAGAGAGGAAACAGGCGGGTCCGGCATAAAATTTAACTGTCTTTATTTGAGATATATTTTCTCGTCATAACTATAAAGCTCATACCTTCATTAACTTAAAGAGAGAGACCAAATTGTTGTTCCTAACTTAGATCTACTTCGTTACGGGGATAAGAAGGAAGGGACTATCAACTCGCTAACACTCTTTTAGGAATTAAATTCCTATTTTCCTTTTTCTAAATTACATCTCGATTTTGCATTCGTACCTCACGCTCCCGAAACACGGACTGACTAAAAAAGCTTCTTTCTTTTCTCGTTCCAACGATCGTGACGTAATTGCCTCAAATGCGGATACTAAGCCCGTCACCACGCACCTGTTAGATCAGAGATTAGGAAGGGGTCAGAATTCAGGTATGTTTATGGTCCATCTCGATGCCAAATCCATACTAGCTGGTGTAATCGTTCTTCACATACATACATCCATTATGTAACACTGTTAGTTGGGACAAAAATACTCGTATATTCTCAGTAGCATTCATCACGAATGAAGGCGCCTCGGGCAGAGGGGAATGCTTCTGAGACCAAACAGATACTACACTTTGAATTATTTATTGATAAACTTCTAGGACTGACTTTCACTCGAGACCTGAAATGGAAGACTTACATCAAATCTATTGCTAAGGTCGCTGGAAAAATGGTTGGATCCTTCTACCGCTCCAGAAAGTACTAACTCCTGACGCAATTCTCTACTTCTATAAAAGCCAGATACGTCCGAAGATGGAGTACCGCTGTCATATCTGGGGAGGTGCTGCTCGGAGAACTCTTTCTTGTCTTTACAGAGTACAAAACTGACTTCGCAATCTAGTGGGGGTGATTTCTTATCGTCACTACAGCCACTTTCACACAGAAGAGATGTTGCTAGCCTCTCTTTACCGCATCGTTATTCATGGTAGGTGCTCAGCTGAGCTTCAATCCCTGGGCTCCCCTATAAAACATTCACAACAAGAACTCGTCTATATACAGCCGCAGCAAAAAAAAAAACTTTCCTTTTCTTTCACACTTTCTTTACCAAAAACCAAACAGAACTTCCATGCCCATTCCACCAATTGTTTCCAATCCTCTCGCGGCAGCGATCATCGTATAACTGACGATCCATTTAACCCTTATCCTCAGGTGTCCCCCGGGCCTTCTTAAGTGGTGACCCATCAGTAAAAATAAATACAAAAAATAAATAAAATGAAAATATATTTCATTTTCAAATTAAGCATAAGGTCATCAAAAGTGTGGGCGTTGGAAGAGCTTGTCAACCTACTCTTAACGAGACACATTTAGACATATTCACCATTTGTCCGTTGTTTTCACTTCAGCAATCACCACAATACCACATTTACTCTATGCACTAGTTCATTTAAAATTTTCCCAATAGTTTTAAATTAATTTTATTCACAAAAAAAATCGTTTTATTTACAAAAAAAATATTTTCTGAAAAATTAACAGGGAGTGTGTACCGTTGTGGGAGGGAGGCGTCAATTTATGCAGCAGCTTGGACCGTAGCTTGGATAAGGTGTAAACGATTAGTTCGTCTTAGAAAATGGGTTAAGACCCACGCTGACTATCAATATGGAAAATGCATGACAACGGATAAAATCATAAATGTTGGATAAAAGAGATCAAACATGTTTAACGAACACAACATATTTATATTTAAGTTGTAGTCTGCTTTATATATGTATAAATTTACAATTGGTTGAAAATTATTTTAGGTCAGTAATTATTCATTTGAAAAGTTCTCATATTGTAGAAAGTTCGAAGTGAGAAAAGTTACGAGTGTTAGAAGCGAATGTGTATACGTTTGTTTCCTGTCAGTGTATATATGCGTGTGATAGTGTGAGTGGAATTATGCATTGTATGTGCGTCGTCTTTTGTCAGTGTGCCTATTCATATGACACTGTGGGTGAATCACTTTAGCTGGCATTGTGTGTGTTCTGCTATTGTCAGGGGGCGTATGCGTGTGACATTGTGTGTGGGTCACTAGTAGGCATTATGTGTGTGCTACTTTTGTCAGGGTGCGTATGCATATGATATTGTGTATGAGTCACTTTAGTAGGCATTGTGTGTGTTGCTATGGTCAGGGTGAGTATACATATGCCACTGTGTGTGAGTCACTTTAGTAGGCATCGTGTGTGCGCTGCTTTTCTCAGGGTACGTATGCATTTGACACTGTGTTAGTGAGTTGGGAATAGTTGTTCACACGAAACTCCTAAGAGCAGGGAAGATGATCCTAATATCGTGTTAGCAGACTGTCCTGTTTTTGATCCGACTGGTTGAATGATGAAAATACTGGCCCTTAAATCATCGGCTCCAAAAGAGTGATTTTTACATTAGGCACAAAACATTATTTTCGAGCGTTCAAGGTGATTTTGGTGTGCAGGCCAGTGTCACATGACCGCTATTTTTGCTTTTTTGTAAATCTCTGTGTAATTTCTTTTTCAGATATAATTTTTGGGGCGTGGCTTGTGTGTTTTCTTCCACACCATTGATCTATAATGGGATTGGCGTATATGTCAATCCTATAAGTGAACAGAGCACACAAAAAAAAACAGCTAAAAAGAGAAGACAAAAAAAAGAAATCAAATAAAATCAGGAGTAACTAGTAATAATCTTCCTAATATTACATCGCCTACTGTTTTCCTGGATAGAGAAATACAACCGTGGAGATCTCTAAATGGGAGTGGGACTTAAGTAGAAGAAATTAAATGGGGAAAAGAATTTGGGACAGGATGGTCTCCTTCCAGTCAAAGGGCAAAATAAAATTCGGAATCTCTATTACAGATACTACACTTTGAATTATTTAATGGAAAAAATATATGATTTTTTTGTTGGACAAATTAGACACAAGGTCATCAGAAGTGTGGGGTAAAATGAGGGGCGTTGTCATCCTTAGTCTAAAATAAATATGATACAAAATGACTATCCTGCTCTTCCTTAGAATCATCTCAGTCACCACAATACCACATTTACTCTCGCGGCCATCATACTTAAAACATCCCGAAATTTACTTGAAATGTCAACATTTTATTTTTTCATAAATATATTTATATATAAATTCATTGTCAGTGGGAGAACAAAAAATAAACGGTTAATAAAACCCTCCCAGCCCTTTATAAATAATAGACCGACCATTGTTCTCCGGTTTGTTCAGAACTGAAAAACAAGAAGGTAAATCTCTAAATAGGAGTGGGATCTTAGTGGGGAAAAAAGAGAAAACGAGACTTTATAAAGAGTGTACGTTTATTTTAACTTTAGTTTAATTTTTAACTTGTAAAATGACTTCTAATAAAAAAAGTTTTCAAAAGTAAACGTATTCATTTCGTATCAGAAAGTTTATTTTCCGTAATTGTTAAGTTTTTTAATTATTTGGATTTTTTCCGTTATGTTTGAGGATTAAAACAACAACAAAACACAACTGAGTGGACAGCAGCAGATGAGAGACGTATAAAGCGACTAAAGACGCAAACATCAGCAGGTAAGGTTTTGGCTTCCGTTTTCTTGGATGCGTAAGGTATTTCGCATATCAATTACATTGAGAAATGAAGAACAATCAATAACGAATATTATATAGCATTATTGATACGTTTGAAAGAAGTGATCTATAAAAAAAATGTCACAAATTAAAAAGAAAAAAGTGCTCTTTCACTGTTGATGGTTTGCGTCTTTGGTCGCTTTGGACGGCTTTCACCTGCTGCTGTCCACTCAGCTGACTGCCGATTTGACTTCGGGGTTAAGTAGTGTATCCATGTTTCATCCATTGTCACAAGTTGTTGTTTTATTAGTTAGACCCGGGACTATTGAATGATGTATATCTAAATAAACCTAAACAAACGATTCTCCGAAAGAAAAAAACAGCGGGTTGTAAATACGCAATAATCTTTTATATAAATATTTCAAACAATTTCCTGACAATATTATCAAAAGAAAATATTCTTTGCGTTATTTGAATGAAGCAGAATATGGTCAATTAATGTCTGTTTTGTTACGTCGTCTCGGGATGTGAAAAGTGATTTACGTATGTCGGTTCAGTCTGACTTCTGTTGCTATGGTGAAATATACTTGTAAGTTGTAGTCGGGGCGGTAGATCGGGTTAATACACAATGCCGCTAAATCGCATTTGCTGTGATAATACTGCTGCCGCTGGAGCCCCTCTCCCCTGTAAAACATTCACAGCTCGAATTCGTCTAGCTATAACAACAGAAATTAAGTTTCCTTTCCCCCTCTCTGTACAAAAACAAACAAACAAAACTTCTGAAGTGACCGTGTCGGTTATTGAAGTGATGCTAAGTGGATGTAAATTTAAATATGTGAATGTCAGTTAATAAACAAAGATATGAGAAAGAATTTGAATGAGAAAACTTAGTATGGTCAAGAATTAATTATTTATTTACTTTTTACAATTGCAAGAAGAGGATTTACTAATTAATTTGAACTTTTATGTTTGAGCTTGATACTACAACGTCTTTCTAAAATGTCCGTCTCTGTTTGAAGCCAAGGGGGCGTTACTTTGCAAGGGAAGCAAGTTTGACAAGTTATCTCCCTTTAATATGTCTCATTATTTTCTAGGTAGAAAAAACTTCTACCTAACAACTTCCATAAACAAAGCTTCTTTCCTAGAACACCTCATCCGTGGAACAAAATACCCAACCGACTACAACATGGTCGTCTTCAAGTTTAATGCAAACAAATACTTGCCGAGCTGTCCTCTTGAATAATCAATTCCGCTTAGGTAATCGTTTGCCCAATGTTACCAGTCTTATCATGAATACATTCATCGTCCAACTGACAATCGCTTAAACCCTTATCCTCGAGTGGCCCCTGTGCCTCGTGACCCATTAGTAAAAAAAACGTTGGGTCGATTTTCTTTTAATTTTATACATTTTCTTTTTAGATTGACTCCCAGAATTATACACTTTTGGTGAATTCTAATTGATTCAAAATCATCACGTGCTCTCTGATACGCCCTCCCGATATTTTGGTGGTATTTTCCGAAAAATGTTCTCGTGACATATGTTTTGTTAGTTTTTGTTTTAAGTTTTGAATGTTTTATTGTTGCCTTTGTTGGTGTGAAAAATTCGTTGTTAGTATTGGTTTATTAACATTGTGTAGGTCTGTCTCAATGCTTTTCAATGTTCCTTCGTCGTGAGTCGAACACGATATGATGTGCTTTCTATGTTCGTTCGCTTCCTTGACAATATAGATCTTAATTCTTTTTCATTTCACGTGGTGATTGTTTGTGGCTGTGAGGAAAGATTCCGGTCTATAGAGTTAGTGGTGACTTTGTGACCGGAATCAAATCCTTCAACCATTATCATCTCTCCTACACTGATGGCTGCGAAAAGCAAGAAACACTAGTGCCTGTAGGTACAAAATAATAAATATTTATTTATTAAAACATTGTTATATATATATATATATATATATATATATATATATATATATATATATATATATAAGGAGATTTAGTTTGTTTGAAGCATTGTGTGTAATACGTATATAGAGGAGTATTAGAAGGCTATCACAATGCAAGAAATGGAAATATGTCGGCGTTGAGAAGTAAGACAAAGACAAGTTATTTTTTTATATATATATATTTTTTCATTTTTTTTTATAGCAAATATTACTTGATTATGCAAGACTTCAACACAGTGATGTAATGTGCGTGACCGTGTTCCATAATATATTTCGAGGAAGACCTGTTTATCAAATGGTGGGTGTTTCAAATCTCTGTTTTAGAGATTTTAAACATAAACTTTTGATAAAGAGGTCTTCCTCGAAATATATTATGGAACACGGTCACACACATTACATCACAATGTTGAAGTCTTGCCTAATAAAGTAAGATTTGCTATTAAAAAACATTTTGTTTAAATATATATGTTAAAAAAAATCACTTGCTTTTGTCTTATTCTCAACGCCGACATATTTCCATTTCTTGCTTTGTGATAGCCTTCTAATACTTATATATATATATATATATATATATATATATATATATATATATATATATATATATATATATATATATATATATATATATATAGTATGCTTTTTAAAGGCTGTGGGCAATGCACATTACACGTAAGATGTAAGTTGGAAGAAACAAAAACAATAAATCGAATACGAAATATGACTTACTATTTATTTTTTCTTAAAATCTTACATAACAGCAAGAGTGTTGTTAGCTGTTAGTGTCATGTCCGGATGATTATAAAATCATTAATTTAATATTTCGGGAAAAGAAACTTCCCTTTGTCAAAAATAATTAAACCAGAAGAAATTTCTCCGATTTCGTATTTTAAGAATTTTAATGTAAATTAAAGTAATTAATCTCTCATTTTAAATATTCTAGATGTTTTCATTAAATTTATTGATTATCATATATAAAAACATACTACTACTATACCCAGCAATGCTTCAAGCAAACTACCATTCTCTCTCTCTCTCTCTCTCTCTCTCTCTCTATATATATATATATATATATATATATATATATATATATATATATATAATATGTATGATATAATTTTTTTTTTAATATTATATCATACGGATAGGAGGTCCACCCTCCCAGGCTTCGCCTCCCCTCTTTGGGGAGGAGTAAGTTTATTGCTTACTGTCTGAGGCGCCCCTACCGGGGAATGCCGACGGGGCTGCCCAGGCAATTTTTAAATGGCCAGAGTGCTCACCTCTTGAGCGCTGGCTTTTAACCCCACTTGCTCGACCCGATCTTGGGTCACATCTTACTTGTGGGAGTAAGATAAAACTGGCCTTGTGCCTAACTCCGCGAGGAGTAAATAAATATCATACGGAATTTCCATCAGACCATCTTGATACAGGTATTACATAACATTGTAACATTGTGTAGATAGACAGATATATATGTGTTTTTGAAAAAATAAAAATAATAATAATAAATAAATAAATATATATTTGTGTATGTATACATTTTATTAAGGGTGAAACTATTTCATTTGTTCCACCATTATATGTCTTATTTGCTCCAACTTGTGTCTATTCGTCACACCTCTGCATTGTATTGCCTTCTAAGTATCACATTTATATATATATATATTATATTATATTATATTATATTATATTATATCATAATATTATTAGTATATCAGTTCCAGAAAACCAACGTCAACAAATATCTTTGTGAACGAACGTTTCTAAGACATTTATTGGATAATAAGTCTCTTCATCAGCAAAAATTACAAAGTACATCACAGTTGAAAACCCCTACAAAACTTAGTCAACACTTCTACATTATATTTTCAAAAAATAAAATAAAAACATAGTTAGCAGAAATAATAAAAATCCTTTGCCATTTCAAAGAACAATAAAGAAATTATTTGTTATTTTCCAGAGGAAAGACCGTGGACTGGAAAGATGATATCCAGACGGTGTCAAAATAATTATTCTGTCGAAAACAGATAATAATTTCGCAAAAATGCTATGGGTATGGTTAAAGGGACATACCTCTAGTTTGACCAATAATGGAAGTTTAAATGCAAATAAATTAAGAATTAAAATGGTCAGTGTTAAAATAAAAAAGGAGTTTGTAGCAGTTACCTCCTCCTTTCAAAACATAATTACACCGACGACCCTCGATCCGAACAAGTTTATAATCCCTAAAAATAACTATAACGTCTATTTAGTCAATAAAGGGGGAGATATTATAAAATTATATAAGAAAATATTAGCGGGTGTAAATTATAGAATGATAATAGTTCTATGGGAAACAGCGATATAATAAAAGGTTTGCAGAAGGATTAAAATGGTACTATACTATACTATAATATTACGTTTAAGTAATAATATAGTATATTATGGAAACATCATGTTAATGGAGATATAGATATGCTAATATATATATATATATATATATATATATATATATATATATATATATATATATATATATATATATATATGAAATAATAAAATAAGGTGCGAATCAAATTTTATTAGAATTCAAAATTCAGACAAAGTATCTCAACGTCCTTAACTAATGATTTTTCAAAGATAATTCTTCTCCTCAGAGGACCATTACCGCAGTGTTGTCACTGCAGGTGATAAAATTACACTCTGAAAATATATAAAAATATATACAAAAATACATAAAAGTACACAACACATCAAATATATCAAGCCAAAAACATACTTATTTGTTAAAGTTATAAAATCCATCCAAGTCATACAAATTAAAACATATTTAGGAAAGATATCCAAGAGGTTGATTGAAGATTGATCCAGGTATTGAGTGACAGTCCGAAAGCGAAAAAATTGAAAGAACTGAAAAACCGAAAAAGTTATCCAGTCGGGAAATGCGTCCGCAATCGATGCAGTAAATTACAGTGAAAAATGCATCCAATCTTTATGTTAATTAATACAATGATAAATGAACCAAATCAAATAAAAAGTTGAATAAACTCACTTCGTGTTGAAATCATAATGTTCAAAATTCAGGGTTCAAATGATTTGATCGGAGTAGCACAACCCAAAATTCGCTGGTTAAATGGAAAATCCGCTAAATCCGATTTGAATAAAATTAAATCAAACTGAGTCAATATATTCGGCCATTTCTTCTTTCGGGTCCGATAAAGATTATTCCAATGAATAAAGTTAAATTTGAAAGTAATCACTCTCCCGCAAGCCAAGTAAACAGAACCCCTTCTCGCCGATCAGAAAGCAATACTAAAGTCGCAGACTGCCTTCTTATTCAAACGACGTTATCCGAGCGGATGTTATATGTCGAAGTTAACAAAGAAAAAAAACGTCATCACACACCGACAGATATATTAAATCAATTCAACTAATACTTGATGTTACTTGTCTGGGTCAAATCATGAGTCTAGGTCAAAGAGGAAGGGGTGTGTAAATTTAGGTCAAAGCCTCTAATTTCCCTCCCATTCCACGTAGCTACCCAATTATCTGGCTTAAGCACAAAACAACAAATTTCACAGATCTTGCCCTATCAAATAATTTAGAAGATTTATGAAATTAATAATTACGAAGTTATTAAAGTAATTAGAATTTAATAATTTAATAGTATAATTTAAGATTTAATTTTATCAAATTAAGAAGTTTAAGAAATTTAATTTAAGATTTAATTTTTCCTAATTAAGACATTGTAAAAATATTTAGAGTTTAAAAATTTAAATATTTAGATTTTTACAACTTAAAATTTTTAGGGGATATATAGGCATTTTCAGAGTCTAAACCTTTTAGGCAGGGAGGATTCCCACACCCACTCAATCAGCTACAGTGGATTTGGTGGTGGTTTCCACTGTGCATACTTGAATTTCCTTCTATGTCGACATTCTAGAATTGATCAGATTTAAACGTTTAGGTGCAGTGGCTATCATTACGGCTTCTGAATTGCATAGACCGCAAGATCTAGATCCCGGGCTATAGGAGTTTGATTTTTTTAGGATGGACAATTTTATATTGTGTGGAATATTATTGGATCTTAAGTTTTTAACTAAAGTGGTCGGTGATGTTTTGTTGTTGCCGACATCGTTATTAAAGGAGTAATTATGCATAGATATGTGGGTTTTAATTAAATTTGCTGTGGCCCCAATATGTGTATCTTAGGATTTACTATTGTTCCTGAGCCATTTATATTCCTATTCACTGGTCTACTTCTATTTACTGTATTTTCATGATATGGATTAGGTTGGTTAATTACTTGTATAGTATTGTTAGCGTTATCATTAACTACCATTGGAAGGTCATTATCGGCTTGCAGAGGTGGAAGATGGATAATAGGATTATTAGGTATAGAATTATGGTGAAAATTAGTCGTAATGCTCAGTTGTGGAGTTTGATTAGGGGCTGCATTTATGTGATCTCTAGGGTTCATTGTAGAATTATTCAGTTCAGTTACGGTACAATAGTTGAGTTTTAGAAAAAAAATGTAACGGGTAAAGCTATGATAAAAAATATGAATATTGTCAAAATCCGAACGAACGATGGGGAAACCGATTTCGTTAAAGTAAAACAATGCAGACTAGCAAACTAGCAAACTATATTAACGACATGGAAGGCAAAGTTTTTTTTAGGCTCTCTAAATAGATCTAACTTATGTGACACAAAATGATTGGTAAAGCAACAGGCACCTTGTCTAAGCTAAATGGTCGACTTTGGAAAAACTCCTTATATTACTCAAAGTCAGCACAAAAATGTCAGTCTATACTGCCTGCATTATAAGCATCTTGCTGTATAGCAGTAAGATATGGACACCCTATGCTAAACAAGAAGAAACGTTGCAGATATTCAATTTGAGAAGCCTGCGTTGTATCCTTGGTATCAGATGGGAACACAAAAAGACAAATGTTGAGGTGCTTGAAATAGGTGGTCTGAAATTCATGTACACACTGCTGAGGCAACGCCGACTGAGATGGCTTAGTCACGTTCACAGGATGGCTGATTGCAGAATTCCCAAAGATCTCCTTTATGGAGATTTAAAAGAAGGGGGGAGAGACCGTGGTCGCCTTCTTCTAAGATACAAGGATGTCTGCAAGAGAGATATGAAGGTTGTTGACATCGGTCCATCATCTTGGGAAAGCCTTACCTCTGACAGGGATGAATAGAAAAAACCTCAAACGGCAGCTTGACATCAGAGAAACAAAATGGAAGACGAAAGCCGCTGAAAAGCGATCAAGGAGGGAGAAATGGGCAAAAGCAAGTAAGCTTCTTCATCCACCCTCCTACTTAATCTGTGACAACTGTGGCAGAGACTGCAAGGTCCGCATAGACTTTCTCAGACACAGCAAAAAATGCCTAGGTTAAGTCAATATGCCCCTTGGAGTAGTGGCATCACTGACAAGACTGTGTGAGTACTGAAACTAGCAGGCTAGATCTGCAAGTGTCATTTATGGTCGGACACGACCGACGAAGGCCTACTACTACTACTACTACTACTATGTGACATATCCTTTTGTCTGCACGGCGAAAGCCTCAGCATGGTTACACTTACAGCCTCCAAAACACTAAGGTGGTGTTTGGAGCAGCCTTGTGCACGATGTTAAATGAACCACCAGAATACGAATCACCATACACTTTGTTGCCGTATAAGTGTTGGCCAATGGACGACTCGTGTGTTTGTGAGCGCCCGGGTGTGCTCTGTAAACACCCGGATGCGCCCGTTAATATATTTCTTTTCATCATCGGTGACTTACGAAAACACGTAGGGACATGTTGTGACACTCTAACTTCCAGGCGCTGAAGAATACAACCTACATAGTCAGCTTCAGACTGGCATTTGAATTTGTATATGACTAAACTTTTTTGGTAGTGTGGGAAGTACACATTTCTGAAAGTCTTGGGAAGGCACTTCTGGTGCGAAAACACCACACGGGGCTCTACTGCATAAAAGCAACTAAATACAACAGACAAAATCTTATCAGAAAAACATGACTGATAGCACCAATAAAGGAAAGTTTATATATATATATATATATATATATATATATATATATATATATATATATATATATATATATACATATATATATATATATACATATATATACATATATATATATATATATATATACATATATATACATATATATATATATATATATATATATATATATATATATATATATATATATAAGATACGTATACGTATGTAGGTAATAATTAATGATTTATTATTAAATAATTATTTGTAGGCCCCTTTTGACTGGGCCCTTTAATGAGTAATAATAGAAGCCGTCAAATCTAAGATATCAATGCAAGTTTCTTTCTGTTGAACACTCCTATAACGGCTGTCTATAGTTGTCCACCTACTTGACACATGAATATGATTTATTTCTCATCTCGTCTGTAGCCGTTGAATGTAGCCTCATTAATTAGGGCGCTCGGAAATGAGTTAAATGTGACTCTTGTTTCGGGGTTCGAATTGTCTGACATTTTAAACGGTTATCTCTACACTGATGATTCCGTAAGGATGAAACGTATATGTATGTAGATAATAATTAAATATTTACTTCAAATGCATATTTTCCTCTTCTCACAATCACCAAAAAAACACTAAAAAGCAATAAAAATTATATTTCACACATATTTAATAAGCTAAATGAGTATCGAATTGCTAGATCCTTGGCGTAAATCTGAGCAACGAGATTTTCATGTATCGTTGCCGCTTTTTAATAAGTATTTACTACCCAGAAAATTCGTCTCTTCCTACTGGAGGTTCAGTATGAAATCAATTCATATGTGTAGTTGAGCCATTTATTACGCATACGGTGAGATTAAAATGCTAAATTCAGATTAACAATAGAAGAACAATAACTTTCTATTATGCTGATCATGTTTCTACGATCGACGTTGTAGGCCTAACTAATTAACTTTTTATATCGTCGATAAATGCTTAGCATTTTGTGGTAAAAGAGTCTTTCCAGTCTTTTCCGGTCAATTTTCTTTTCAGTGTTACGATATCTTCAAATGTAGTATGTTGTTCTTCTTCCTCATCTTCTTTCTCCTCCTCCTTCTCCTCCTCCTTGGGCAATTGTTGTTAGCACGTTCAAAACACAACAAAGAAGTGGTTGTATTAAATGATTTTCTTCTTGTTTATTTACCGTTTGATAGACACAACATAATATTTCGTTGACAATTCATGTATACATTATTTGACAGACTGTTACGCACTACCGTCTATTGGCAAGCGTGCGGTGAACTGCTCCATCAGTACCTGACTTAACGTAAACTCGACCGTTCTTCTTATCTCTCCTCTGTCGTTCTGCGTTCTCTCTCCTTCTCTTTTAGTGTGGCAACAGCTGTAATAGTTGTCCGTGTAGTTTATTCTCTCCGACAATCATATTTCTACCTTCCCACATGGGCTCAAGTGGCTTTATGTTACGTGGCTGCCAGTCAAACTAAATAAGCTCATCAAACATATTCCAGATAACTTAATAGTCAACAATACTTAATGTATCTCCGATTTGTATTTAGTACCTATTTGAGGCATTGTTTCAACATATTTAAAGATGGTTTGCTTACTAATGTTGTTCCAAAGAAATTGAATTTGTACTAATAATGTGTAAAAGTTAAATCGGACCATTTTGTTTTGAGAATGAAATTGGTGAGACAGTGACGGTTAATAGAGAGCGTTACATTGTGTTTCTTAACAAATTCTGGAAGGCTTATAGTGCTCGTTCTGTAAGATTAAAAATTAACGTAGGCGCCGATAAATAAAGATCCTTTAAAGTTTCGTCAGAATATTGAAAGAAGAAACCTTGACTTGAAGAAAAGCAACCTCTCCCAATTGGCTCCCAAAACAAAGTTTTACCCGAAACTCAAACGCACACCGTAACAACATTTTTACTCTAACGTCGGTCTTAACAACATCAAGTCAAGCAAAATAATAATCCAAATAGTCAATTCTTTTACTGAACTTAAAAACAACTCATTGAAATAACTCGATTTTCTGCCAGAAATGTGTTCATATCCAAGCTCGTGAAAAACGAGTTATTTGCATAACCCAACACGTCTCGCCTTCACTGTATCGGGTGTTATAAATAGAGACATTAGAAATCGTATTTGCCTCGATCGGCGTTGTTCTCAGTTATCATTAGGACAGTGTTCTAATCATCTCGGCGCAAAACACACGCCTGTTTTTTCGCCCTCACATTCATTACATAATGTCTGTTGTGTTTGCAAGGATATGTAGTGCAATGGATTTTCTTTCTTAACTTTGTTCACCCCAAACAAAGCAAGTTGCCACTGTAGGCGTAAGGGGTTACTGAGAATTAAAGTGAAAGTTTAAAAGGCCATCCTATATTGGGAGCTGTGCAGCGAGATGTTTGTTCACATTAGTTTTAAATTTCTGTATGTCGGTACAGTCGAGAAACAGGGAGCAGGGATGGAGTTCCAAAGGCAGCTTGGGGAAAGAAGCTATTATAGTAGAAGTCTCTCCGGTATCTGGGGACCTCCACAGTGAATGGATGAGATTTATCTGATTGGCAGGTTGGTCGAGTGTATTTACGTCGAGGGGGGCCAGAGCAGCAAGTTCATCGGAGCATATTCCATTGAAATACTTGTAAAACAAGCACATGGATGCAACAATGCGGCAATTGGACATGGGGGTGGAGCTTGGTGGATAGTGAGGGACCTATTAGATTATAGACTTATTTTTTAGACCTTGTCTAAAAGGGAGACACTAGTGGATGGTGCACCAACCCAGATGTGGCAACAATACTCCATGCATGGGCGGATGGTGGCTTTGTACAGATATAGAATACTGTCAGATGTGAGAAGTTTTTTAACACGGTAGAAGGAGCCCACTTGCTTTGCAACAGCCTTGTCTTCTATGTATTTGTTCCAATTCCTATTACTTGTGAATGTTAGGCCGACGAGTTTGAACGTTGGACTCTTAGGTAGGTTGTTATTTGAAGAAGTTTCTTGTAGCTGTTGAAGGAAAGGAGCTTTGTCTTAGCAGCATTAAATGTTACTATCCATTTATTTCACAATTCCACTACAGACTGAAGGTCACTTTCTAAGGATTCAGCCATTGCCTCGGATATATCTACGTCCGTTTTGTCCACATGACGAGATTAGAGCGTTGTGTCGTCAGCAAATATACCCATCTTAGACACAATGTCATCAGGGAGATCGTTTATGAAAATAAGGAACAATAAAGGTTCAAGCATCGATCCCTGGGGTGCACCTTCATTTATGTCATATATAAGTGCTAAGTAATAATCACTTCTCAGTGAAAGTCTTTTGGGGGTTGAAGGTTCAATCCTCAATACGGGCGATACTAAGAATACAATTACAAATTACTTAAGACTTCTACACGGTTATGGCTGACGGAACGAGAGATAAATAAAGGGTTCCGTACGAAATTCCATACAGATTCCCGAGTTTGACATAAAGATACTCGAGTTCGACAAAACGCATCTGAAGAAAAACGGAAGTTACATCGGCCGAAACGTTGTGAGAATAACATTCAAGATGAGAACAGTTGTCCTAATAATCCAAATTAAGTTTGCTTTTTAGATATTATTTGTTTCTTTTGGTGGTTTTAGATTTGTCGATGTTCAAATTTTTTCAATGTGATTTAAGTTCGTGTGGACGTTTTTATTTATCTTTGTCAAGTAATACTTACACTTGACTGTGCCTTGGGTCATTGTCGTGTGTACAATAAAATCCACAGACAATGAATAGATCACTCAGTACTGCATTATTCATTTAGATTGGATGACAATATCTACTGTCCATGATGCCATCTATCAAGCGGATATCTCAAACATCTTCAGCAGAAAAGCAGTACCAGATGATCGCACCACGTCACCATGCTTCGTAAAGAGTGGATATTAATGTACTCTTCTTCTGCTTCTTCTTTTATCTTCTTCTTCTACTTTTTTCTTCTTCTTTTTTATCTTCTTTTTCTTCTTTTTCTTCTTCTTTTTCTTCTTTTTCTTCTTTTTCTTTTTTCTTCTTCTTTTACTTCCTTTTTTATTTTTATTTTTCCTTATTCTTCTATGTTCTTCTTTTATCTTCTTTTT
The DNA here is from genome assembly GCA_963556195.1 of Sepiola atlantica. NCBI lineage: Eukaryota > Metazoa > Mollusca > Cephalopoda > Sepiida > Sepiolidae > Sepiola > Sepiola atlantica. The sequence goes on along the minus strand of OY744524.1, from coordinate 105,127,599 downwards.
CTTTTCTTCTTCTTCTTTTTCTTCTTTGTTTCTTCTTCTTCTTTTTCTTCTTTTTCTTCTTCTTTTACTTCTTTTCTTCTTTTTTTATTCTTCTTTTTCTTCTTTTTCTATCTTTTTTCTTCTTTTTCTTCTTTTTTTTCTTCTTCTATCTTCTTCCTTCGAACATAGCCAAACAATTGAAACTCTGATTCATTCGTTCAGCGTCCATTTTCTTTATCATTGGTCAAATTTGTATTTTCCGACAAATGTTAACCTTTTCTTCTGGCTTCCCTTCAAGAGGGTTAGGGTTAGGGTAACGGTTAGGGTTATTTAGGGGTCAACTCGTTCCGATAATCCATATTAAATTATGATTCTCAAAACTGTCAACCTGGGCATTGTTTATTGTCCAGCTCCATTGTGTCCATTTTCCATTTCTTCAGCCAGTTACCGATCACATTTTCTTCAATGCCATAAGCGAATTAACTTGAGATAGTCATTATGAGATGAGTCCAATTTAGGAAGTCGCCTTTTTTTTAAAGATCTTCATTTGTGTCTAGTAATTTAAAAATGATCCAGCATAGATTTGACAGAACTCATTGAACACTTAATATCCGCTGTGATGTTTCTCTACGTCCAACTATGGACTATTAATAAAGTTGTCCATAGTCTCACAGCCAGATTTTCATTATATATATATATATATATATATATATATATATATATATATATATATATATATATATATATATATATATATATAGTGTAAAATAGGGCGTTATCCCTATCTTATGTTTAAGTCACGAAAGAGAATAATAAAATATTTTTATAACAACAGCGAAAAGGGTGTATTCAATAAAGTAATCTATACCGTTTGGTATAGGTTGAAGAAACTTGGACAGTGTCCGAGTGAGGAAGAGGAAAATAAGAAGCTCTTAGGGCTGTCGAAAGTTGAGCAGTAATCTCCTGACGAAGATAGTAGTTGCTAGAACGTCCAGTGGACAGGAGAAAGAGAAAGAAGTGTTTCCACATTGCTTGCAGGAGTCTCTCTGTTGACCGACCGTGATTCCCAAAGGAGCTGAAGTAGTTCTTAAGCCAACAGAAGGAATCCATGCGCCCTGCAAGATGATTGGTCAGTGTGTGACTCGCTCAATCAATGGGACATTTTTCGGAGGGAGAAAAACAGGTCTATGTTTATGACTACTACAATATATTATATTTGTTTCTATAGATGTTAATCCATTGAAACTCCAGTGTTTATAAAAAGTGCTCAATAACAAGTAGAGGTGTTTTAGTATATTTTTTTTTATTTATACAAACATTATTAGTTACATATATGTATACATGTTTCAGTTTTCCTCTCCAACTGAAACATGTATGCACATATGTAACCCATAATGTTTGTATAAATAAAAAATTATATATATATATATATATATATATATATATATATATATATATATATATATATATATATATATTGTTTGTATTTAGGCAGCATATTTTCATTTAGGAAAACATTCAATAACACGGAGTGTTTTTGTTTGATAAATCTTTTTTTTTTCAATTTACCGAATATTCCATTTAGTATTTGTGTCAAATTTGTGTATGTAAGTTCCGTAGGTTTCTAGTTCCATTAGAAAGAAAAATGGAACAAAAAATCCACGGAACTTAAATGCAACAATTTGACCGAAATACTAAACGGAATATTCGGAAAATTGAAAAAATAATAAAAGTCTTATCAAGCAAAAACTTGTGTCTGATTTTTATAAACTACCTCGCTGATGACATCGTGTCTGAGAGGGGTATATTTGCTGACGACACAACGCTCTACTCTCGTCATGTGGGTTAAAACAGACGCGCACATATTCGAGGCAATGGCTGAATCCTTTAAAAAGAGACCTCCACTCTGTAGTGGAATGGGGTCTTAAATGGATGGTAACAGTTAATACTGCCAATACAAAACTCATTTCCTTCAACAACTACAAGAAACCTCTTTAACCACTGATTGCCATTTAAAATAACACCTTACGTAAGAGTTTAACATTCACAAGTAATAGGAATTTGAACAAATACATAGAAAACATTGCCAAGGCTGTTGCAAAGCAATTTGGCCTCGTCTACCGTGCTAGAGAAATTGTCACATCTGACAGTATTCTATATATCTACAAAGCCACCATACGCCAATGCATGGAGTATTGTCGTCACATCTGAGATGGTGCACCAACCACTAGTCTTTCTCTCTCTTACATAGGGTCCAAAAAAGAGTCTCTAATCTAATAGATCCCTCACTATCCACCAAGCTCCAGCCCCTGTCCCATTGCCGCATTGTTGCATCTTTGGTCTTGTTTTACAAGTATTTCAATGGAATGTGCTCCGATTAACTTGTTTCTCGAGTGCCCCCTCGATGTAAATACATACGAACAACCCGACAATCAGCTAAAAACCATCCATTCACTATGGAGGTCCCCAGATGTCGGAGAGTTTTCTACTCCAATAGTTTCTTACCTCAAGCTGCCAGCCTTTGGAAATCTCTCCCAACTCACTGTTTCCCGACTGTACCGATATGCAGAAATTTAAAACTAATGTGAACAAGCATCTCGCTGCACAGCTCCTAATTTAGGATGACCTCCAAAACTTTCAGTAGCCTATTACGTCTAGAGTAACAACTTGCCTTGTTTGGGGTGAACTAAGTAAAAAACACTCCGTGTTATTTAATAATGTTGGCCTATATATATATATATATATATATATATATATATATATATATATATATAGAGAGAGAGAGAGAGAGAGAGAGAGAGAGAGAGAGAGAGAGAGAGAGAGGGGGAGAGAAAGAGAGGAGAGGCAAGTAAAAGATGGGAATAAAGATTTTTAAAATACAATATGTATTACGTTATCAGTTGCTCAGAACAAGGTATTTCAAATTAAAAAAAATATTTTCTTCCTTAAGCAATGGCTTTTCAAATAATATAAATCTTATCGCCAGAGGAATAATAAAAAGATAAGTCGATAAGGGAAATGATATGTTTGTTATTCCTCTGACGATAAGATTTCATTCTTTGAAAAGCCATGGCTTAAGGAAGGAAAATATTTTTTTATGATTTGAAACATCTTGCTTTGAGCAACTGGTGACGTAATAGATATTGTATTTTTACAATTTTTATTTCCATCTTTTACTTGCCTATGTAATTGTTCTATCTCGTATATCGAGCATCAATTTTGTCATGATAAGTTCTAATTTAAAGGTATACATTATATCTTTATTTTCCTATATATATATATATATATATATATATATATATATATATATATATATATGTGTGTCAGAATTTGAGAAAGTCTGCGTGTCTCAGCAGTGACATGAGAGAGAGAGTGAGAGGAAGCACCCAGTCCTTTCTCTTTCGACTGAACCAACTCAGAGAGAGAGAGAGAGCGAGAGAGAGAGAGGGAGAGAGAGAGAGAGAGAGAGAGGGAGAGAAGAGTTAGCTTGGATAGCTGCTGTTTCGACCTATCCGGGAGACGGATGTATGCTTATACATGTATGCTATAAAGAAAGAATAAACCCCAAAAGTTATTTTTAAAACCCAAATGTTTTTGTCGATATTTCTGTATTAATAAACGTTTATAAAAATTGTTATATTAGAAGAAGAAGAAGAAGAAGAAGAAGAAGAAGAAGAAGAAGAAGAAGAAGAAGAAGAAGAAGAAGAAGAAGAAGAAGAAGAAGAAGAAGAAGAAGAAGAAGAAAGAGAGAGAAAACAACGGCAGAGAGAAGAGAATATGAGAAGTCTGGATGCCATCAGATCTGAGATTACAGAAAATTGCCCAGCTGATTCGCGGACGAAGTGGACTCACCATGGGGACGGACGCTCTGTAGGGATTGAAGAATACACTCTTATTGCTGATCGCATGAGGAGACCCTAATGGGGAATTTCGACAAGTCTCTTCTCAGCTATATTTTCACCCGATTAGAGTTCCGCTCGGGGACGGAGGAGGTGTTTTTCCTCCATCTTCCATTCTTGTACCACATTTTGCAGCAGCAGGAAGAAATTGAATCATAACTTTTTCTAAAAGTAACAAATAACTTTACGGTCGCTTATGCGTTCTAACTTAAAAGGGCTCCTGATGCTCGAAATAGTCACTCATCTAAATATTTACCAAACTTCGTCCATGTAAAGGTGTGTATGCGACCCGGATTGATCCGACGAGAACCGGTGTTACATCGCGAGTTAGCCGTAACTGGTTTGAATACATAAAATGTTGATTGTAATAAGGATTGAAAGCCTCGCTTTCATACAAAACGACAGGTGCTTGTTTGTTATACGGCATCATTGTTCGTTGGTGAAACAAAAAAAAACTGGTTTCGAATCGAAGTAGGAGGAGAGGAACGGGAGAAAGGACCTGACCAGGAGGATGGGTGTTTATAGTCGTCACCCGTATCGCCACCCAAGATCAGAAACTATAGTGTTCAACGGGTGGGCGTATGGTGGCGCGGATTGTTGAAAAAAAGACCTCAGAAATGCACGTTAGTTTCAGTAGTGGTTGTTGGGGTTTACGGCATATCAACCATCATTGAGTTCTTACTTACTTGTCTCCCTACCTTTTATCTTGCGTGTCGTTAGAGTCTAGCAATGGGTGTGTGGCCCTGGGAAGGTAAGAGGGGGTCCCTATTTACTTGTCTCTGCACAAAGTCAAAGTTAGACATAAGGTCGGTTTTAATGTGGCGAAAATCCAGCTCCCAACCGAAGGCACTCTGGATTGGGGACAAACTGTAAATTGTCTCAGTCTAGAAGGATTTCGCATTCACTTACCAAGCACAGAATAGATGAAAAGTTGAAAGTGGACATTGGGTTTACTTTTAGTAACAACGAAAACATGACAGATGATCCAGTAGCCAAAAATATGTCAACATACTTCCCTAACAAACACAACAATACGAAAGGACTAAACATCTTCTTTATAAAAACCTCTAGAACCCCAACCCCCAGAATAAAAGCCAAACCGACCAGCAACCTAACATTTAAACAAAATCAAGCTCAAAAAAACATCTAAAATAGCAACATAATTATAAAAGAAGCAGGCAACAATTGTGATGTAGTTATCATGGACAAAAATTATCATGAAATAAAATTTCTAGAGGCACTAGAAGACAAGGACTACAACAAATCAATTAGTACCAACATAGACAATAACACTATTTCAAAAATCACAAAACTTTGCACAACATACTATAAAATATTAACAAAAAAAGAAAAGATGTTCCTAACAAACTTCACAACAAAACCAAACAACTTCTACGGACTACACAATCAAATGAGATATCTTTTGTAGAAACACGCAGGGGGTACCGGGTTGTTTGCAGAGTGGATCGGTTTAGCTGTGATTCAGTTGCTTATTTTTCTAGTATAGTCAATGGTACAGGGGAAAAACAAGGCTACTTTATATAGAAGATATATCATTTTTCTAAATTGTTCTATCAGTAGAAACCTTTTCTCTTCGTCTTCTTTTCTTCTTCTTTTTCCTCTTCTTCTTTTTTCTTTTTCCTCTTCTTCTTCTTCGTCTTCTTATTATTATTATGATTCCAATGTTTAACTTCCGGAAACATCGAAAAGTAGGTAACACTTGAAAGTCCTGTTGTAAAATCCTTTTCTAAAAAAACATTGGATCAATTAATTAAGGAAGGAAACCCTTGAACTATTTACATTTAATTATGTCAGGCAAGTTTATGTTTTAGATTTAAGAAAGCAAAGGGTCATGTATGCATTGTCCCCCGTCCCATTACAGGTTAATTATTTAGCCAAACTGGAGAGCGGTCGTCCTTCTCTCCAATCTAATAGACATCGGGTCCTTCTGTAATGTTTAAAACCGGCTCTCGTTAAAAAGGTTGTCTTCTCCCTCTTGGTGAACCTCTAGAATGGTTTATGGCATTTAGCTCTGAAAGCGTGAAAGTGGCACGGTCAGTTTAAATGCAAGAACACCGGGCATTAAGAACAGTTTGACATTTTTACTGATTTGCTAGACTTTGCAGGTCTAGACGGTTCGACTCGTGTACATACATATATATAGACATTGTACTCATAGACGACCCGTGATCCTTCCAGTCACGGATCGCCTACGTTGTCTGCTTTAATGGATGACGTCATTATTTTTCATTACTGACATAATAAAAGATCTCTTCTCGGTGTCTTCCAACATGCTATGAAGGAATGACGTCAAAAAAGGGTGGCGTCATCCATTTATAACGTCATAAAGCATCACGATGTCTTCCACCTGTTTCAGTGGATGACGTCATCCTTTTGTGACGTCATTCCATTGTGACGTCATCTGCTGTACACGGGGGAAGATAGCAAAACAACATGATAAAATTAAGTTTTTGTGCTATACTAGATCCTCCTATATCCAGTCACTGTCCACATAGACGACCCGTGACCCGACGTCATAAAGATTATTCATCAATTTATTCTGTTTTAGTGGGTGATATACACACTTTATATATATATATATATATATATATATATATATATATATATATATATATATATATATATATATATATATTACTTCTTTGTAATATAGTAGGGAAAATCCCAGCAGAGTGCTCGATTAATTAAGAATTAAAGTTAAAAATGAAGAGCATAATATTTATTTATTTTGGTACAGAAAAATTAGTACAACATTCGTACCGTCGGTTGCAAGCACGGAAAGACTTAGCCATCCGGCTCTCTTCAGCTTCTGTTGTCATCTGTTTCGGAAATGTGAAGTCACGTGACACTCTACGCGTTATTTGCTCAGCGTGTTGTGTATGTTTGTTTGAATTTAAGGAAACGGTTGAGATTTAAAACCGAAGGAGATTTGAAGAGATATAAGAATATAAAAAAATAGAAAAAATAGAAAAATAATAAGAAAAAAAATATTTAAAAAGTAACAATAAATAATAATAATAATAATAATAATAATAATAATAATAATAATAATAATAATAATAATAATAATAATAATAATAATAATAATAATAATAATAAAATAATAAAAAAAGAAAAGAAATAAAAAATATATGATATAAAAAATAAAAGATAAAAAAATAAAAACATAAAAAATAAAAAAGTTATCTATATAATTCCCGTGAGTCAATTTTATGAATTTGTATATTTGGCCGTTATTGTTTTGAGGTTTGATGATATGCGTTCTAAATGGATAGAGAAAAAGGAAGAGAGAAAAAATTAAAGGGAAAACCGTTACTTAATTTCGTGTTTAAATTCTTTTAGACAACCCGAAAGGATTTGAATAAAGGAATTGCTCGGTCTAAGGGAGGTAACTCTGTTGGAATTTTAAATGGTTTGAAGTCGTTTAATTGGGTTTGTCTGTGAGGTTAGTCTAATGACCGAGAAATAAATTGTAAAATGGGGGTGTTATCCTCGTAATGACTGGAGGAATATTTTTGTGAAAGTCGAAGATTTTGCTCTTGAAAATTAATGTGGATATGGGTTGATAAGGTGTTTGTTCGTATTTTTTAAATTTATTTATATTAGTAATAGTTGGAAGCAGAGGAGGGAAGTAGCTAGGCTTATGTGAATCGATCAGTCCAGTTTGTGAGTAGTGCTTGTCTCTTGTGGATACATCCCTTAAAGATTTCATCGCGAATATTCAAACAAGCTGTATTCGGATCAATGATAGCCCTTGAAATGTGGTATTTTCCAGCGTCACATAGAGGATATCTGTTTATGGCTGGAGAGAAGGATGGTTTTCTCTGAATTACTTTCCATTTGATGGTGAAGGGTGTATTTTCTTCTTTAAGTTGCGATATTCGGATCGCAAGTATCGTATTTGCCTTGTTTTTGTATCTGAAGGGGTTTCTGTGTGCGTATAATCTTTGTTTGAAGTTTCCCTGCGTCATCCCAATGTATTTTTCTGCACTTCCGGTATTCTGGTTTGTGACGGTTGCTTCATATATGAGCGAATCGATTTTGCAATTCAGTTATATATATATATATATATATATATATATATATATATATATATATATATATATATATATATATATATATATATATATATATATATATAAACTCTGGTCGAGGGGGGAAATTATTTTTATAATAAGGTTAGCTTTTTTAATTTATTGTAGTAGATGATAAGTTTTATTTTTTATTTCGGTCGGTAGGAAGTACGTGTTTATTAATGATATTTTTTAATACCTGTTCATCAATTTTATAATTATCATGAAACTGATTACAGAAGAATAATTTTATAAATGTTTTTAATAATGCCTATTTAATATCTGAAAACATTAACAAAATTAACTTTAGCACTAGTGATATCATCCTAAAATGTTTATAGTCCTAACTTTAATTCCGTATCCGTAATATAATTCCCGCCAAAACTACACATCTATTAATAATGGAGTTTATGTATCAGTTTATCTGTCTGTCTGAAGCCGAAACTCCAGCAGAGTAATATTACTATTTAATTAGTCCACCAACTTCATTATATACTACTACAAAAACCACCGTAAACACTATGCGCATTTCTCAATTTACATAATCAATTGCTTTTAAACTTCTAATAAATTAGTATTCGCAAATATGCACTCATAATTGTTTTATTCAGATTTTCACATGTATTTACGCTATTTTGCTCGCTAATAATCTTACTTATAAATTATAATTACTTATTTTATTATTTACATATATATATATATATATATATATATATATATATATATATATATATATATATATATATATACATTCGTGTAGGGAGATTAACCCTGGGGGTGTTGGGTAGGTAGTGTAGCTGTAACTAAAAGTATGTTAGGTCAAGTTTGGGAATTTGGTGAAGAATGCGTTGATGGAATTTGAATGGAATATTGTGAGATTTGTAAAATAAACAAAAGGGATTTCTGGTATTCATAAAAACAAACAATCGAATAGATACCAAATAAAACAATTGAATAGCTAAAAGATAGGAAAACACCAGAGCGAATTTTGCGATTAAACAGCGAAGACGTGCCGGTGTTATCTCTCACAATGGGTGGAGACTCAGTGGCCACTACCACAATCATGGTACATGGAAGAATGTAAGCAAACCTTCTAACATCAAATAGAGTAAATACAAAAACAAAACAATTGAATAGCTAAAGGGTGGTAAAGCGTCAGAACAAAATTTGTAATTCGGAGCCTCCACTATTACCAAATAGAAGAGTGTTCGAAAACATTGTAACATCAAGTAAAGTGAGCAATGAAAAATTCCTTTTGGTGTTTTTCGAGTCTTCAATTGTTTACCAGCTTCAAAGGGGGAAATGTTTCTCTTATAGTCTTATGGGGCGTGGCCCCCAGCAAAATAAAATGAGGTGGTCAATGATTTTATATTCGTGTCTTTTGATATCTCAGAACAACAGTTTCTGGGTGAAGAAGAAAGTCTCATCATAAGGCAGTCCAGCTCTGAATGTCAACCCAACAACGCTTGCATACACCCACTAGACGATCGTTGGAACGGCCATGATGATGATGATGATGATGATGATGATGATGATGATGATGATGATGATGATGATGATGATGATGATGATGCCGCTTAACTTTATAAAGATAAAGGATAAAGATGACACAGGTTGAATGGACACATTTGAATAAGACCCGTTCTTGTTCCCCTTGTGTCAAACTCCCCCTCCCGGTTTTATCCGCAAGTTTTGATTCCAAAATTCTCGCAGTCTCCTTTTATTAGGTTGCCATTAATCCGGTTAGAAACATTCTGCTCCTTGATTTGCGGATATTGCTTTTCTCTTCTGTTGAGTTGATCGAGCAGAAATCCCGGAGAACTCATATGGCTTCTTGTCTCCTTGCAGATTTATGTCAGTGTGATATAGTAACGGGTACGTTAGGGTTAGGGTTAGGGTTATAGTAAAGCTGATGATTTGGGTTCGCAGGACGGCGTCTACGCCTACACAGGAGAACGAGGCCATGAGGTCAGCAAGTATGCACTCAAATGTCACCTCAAAAAAGAAAGCGGACGTTACGGCACATGGCTTAAAGATAAAGGGTGCGAGGGAAATAGGTTAGTTTGTTGGGAGTCTTTGGGGCGAACAGCACGTCTAAAGAATGACTTAAGAATCGATTGTGAACTAAGGGACCAAGGGACCCAAATGTCCGTAGCCCAGTACGTTTTTCACCGCTAGCAGAAAAGAAGGCGACGTCAACAGCTCAATAAATCGTTCTTTTTCAAAAATTCAGAATATTCTCTGTTCTTTGATTGTTGTGAGACTTTACTTCTAGGCGAAAATGTATAACCCTCCCTCTGGAGATGATCGTGGGTGAAACGCCTTAGTTACGGGAGGAGCAGTCAACATGACGTAGGATTTAATTGTGGTTCTGTTATTGTTTTTGTTTTTTTTATTTGTATTCGATAACAAGTTATGTTCATGAACTTCCATATATTTTATTTGTGACTACGAAACATTAGGCCTCCTCTAGGAGAGGGTGGATATATGCAACAATGGCGTTTTTATGGAAATCGCTCCAGACAAGGTATGAAGCCACTTGATGTAAGGAGCTACAAAAATACTACGATCAGTGTTATATGGATATATTCCGATCCAGAAAACAGCAATTCTCCCCCCTTGTCAGAAACATCGCTCATGTGTTAGATGGATAGATTCTGACCCAGAAAACAGCAATTCTTTCCCCTTTGTCAGAAACATCGCTCATAGAATGTGAGGACTAAAGGACAAAATAAGGGAAGCGAGAGTTACGAGGCTGCCGGAAGTAAACGCAAAGTCCACTTTCTACTCTCCTTGAATATACAGGGTACCTTACAAAAATAGGAAAGTTTAGATTTATACCAGTATTTGGTATTTACCCCCACCTCTTGAGTTAAAAAATCCTTTAAATTGAACAAAAACCGGTTGGAATATTTATCTTCCTTATCGACGTTGTATCTATTTACAATTAAATTTTAAAAAATATTACATTCAAACATTACTAAACTTTCACTCTAATTCTCAGTAGCCCCTTACGTCTACAGTGGCCACTTGCCTTGTTTGGGGTGAACTAAAAAAAAAAATTTTAATAAATAAAAAGGGTCAGCGAGAACAGAGTGGAAGGCATAAAGGTCACACTAACATTAGCCTTTTATGTTTACTTAAGCATTATTCATTTTGATAAAAAATGGTTGGCAAATTTACCTTCGTGATCAAAGTTAGGGTAGCGTAAGGGTTGTATCCGTCTGTATTGTATCTTTTCCTTTCTTTTATTGTCGGTTTCTTTTTTTTTTCCTTTTTTCTTGCTTTCTTGTGTTGTCTCCTTTTTTTCTTTATACGTTGAAAATATATTGTTGAAGATGGGACATTATCAAAAGAAAGAACGACAACGTCTATCCATATGAAATATTTTTTATTGACAACTTAAGACAACGAAAGATAAAGAGTTCGTAAAATACGAATGTGCAGAGCGTTTCAAGAGCGTTCGTGTGAAAGAAGAGTTGTTTTGTCTGTAAGGAGAAATTGATTATACATATTTGTTTCGGTTAGCGCCGTGTGTGTTTACGTGTGTATAAATGTGATAGGCAGGAAGCTATGTTTGTATATTAGCGTTCCCGTTTTGTTGGTTAGAGAGTGTATGCATTAGGTTGTGTATGAGAGTGTCCAGTTAAGAGTGTGCATATGCTGACGCTGTGTTTAGTAGTCCGTGGCAGTTTCTCGTCGTGTCTGTCGAGACCCTTTGGTCAGTGACCGGGGTTAGGGTTAGAGTTAGGGTTATGGTTATGGTAAGGGCTAGTGGCAGAGGTTAGCTTTCGACGACGTGACCACGTGCGTCGGGTATGGAAGAAAATATTGGAACAAAAAGATAATTAAACGCTGTGTTTTGGTTTTTATAGCATGCGAGAGATTTCGGGACTGAATATTTTTTGTACTGTGATTGGTTGAAAGAAACTGCTCATTTGAGCTTTTGACCGATTGAGAGTCGATATGTAAAAACAAGATTGTCACTGATACTTCTAACAGTCTCTTTTGACTTCGTTATTTCCTTACTTTTTTTCTTTCTTGCTAACGTATTCTTTTTTATTCGTTCTTTCTTGTGCTATCTCTTTTTATTTATTTATTTATTTATTTATTTTACTTTTATTCCTTTTTTTTTTCGTGCCTATTTTTTCTTTCTCCGTGTGTTTCTTCCTTTCGCGGCCATTTCCCCTCTTTCCCATCTGATTTATTCATGTCTTTCTTTCTTGGCTGTCCCATTTCACGTTCTGTTTCATTTATCTCTCAAATGATTTCTGTGAAAAGGTGAGAAACATTCAAAGTCGCTCAACAGAATCAATTAAACTTCAGCACAAGAAATAAAAAGAAGCAAAACAAGTAATCCCGCTCTTATTGACAAGATAGTAAACATAATCTGACAGCAAGAAGCGGTTAGTGCGCATGCCCAGAGGTTAGAGACCAGATAGAGACACGACGACTTGCCGTGTCGATCTTGGCCAAAAAGGCTGCGTGGGTTGCTGTTTGTACGGAAATGTTACAAAGGTAAAAATATAAATGTCTCATTATAAACGTGACTGGCGTGACGATCTACACACTCATAACTTATGAAACAGACAAGAAAAAAAAACTATGAATTCTTTCTTTTTTCACTATTGCACACTCAAAACAAGCGTAATGAGCGACTGTGATATGGGTCAGATTGATAGCTGATGCAACCTGGGTGGAGAGTTGGGCGGCAAGATATTTGTTCACATTACATTTAAATGTTTGTACTGTCGGGGAAACAGGGAGTATGGAGGGAATTCTGAAGGCAAACGGTCCGACAAAAGAAGCTAAGAGAGTAGAAAATTTTCCGGTATCTAAGTACCTCTATATTGAAGCGTTGTTTTTTTTCTGCTAGTCGAATGGGTCGGGAGTATTTTCGTTGCGGAGGTACAAGTGCAGTAAGTTCTTCGGAGCAAATTCCTTGGAAGTACTTGTAAAACAAACAGGTGTGTCGAAGATCATAACAATTTACCGTGTTAGTAAACTCCTCACACCTGACATTATCCTGTATCTCTACAAAGCCACCATCCGCCCATGCATGGAGTATTGTTGCCACATCTGGGCTGGTGCATCATCTACTAGTCTCTCCCTCTTAGACAAGGTCCAAAAAAGAGTCGCCAACCTAATAGGTCCCTCACTGTCAACCAAGCTCCAGTCCCTGTCCCATCGCCGCAATGTAGCATCCTTGTGCTTGTTTTACAAATACTTCAATGGATTATGCTCCGATGAACTGGCTACTCTGGTGCCCCCCTCGACGTAAATTTACTAGACCAACTGGACAATCAGCTAAATCCTATCCATTCACTGTGGAGGTCCGTAGATGCCGGAGAGCTTTCTACTCCAATAGCTTCTTTCCTCGTGCTGTTGGCATCTGGAACTCCCTCTCTGCCTCCTGTTTACCCGACGGTACTAACATGCAGAAATTTAAAACTAATGTAAACAGACATCTCGCTGCGCAGCTCCCAATTCAGGTTGACCCTCAAACCTTCTCCCTTTTTTCTCAGTAGCCCCTTACGTCTACAGTGGCAGCCTGTCTTGTTTGGGGTGAATTATGTTAAAAATAAAATAAAAATGAAAAAATTAAGATGATTTACACCGTCAAGACTTGCCAACCCTGGCACCGCGGCTCAGTTCAATAAAGCGAGAGGAAATGACGAGTACAACTTACTAACTGACCGTTTGTGTGCGTGTGTGTGTGCGTGTGTGTGCGTGTGTGTACGCGTGTGTGCGTGTGTGTTTGTTCCTACACACAGAAAACAATGCTCACCCACGCATATCACCATCATCATTATATTCGGTTTAACGTCCGTTTTACATGTCACCACGCGTTGGACGGCTTTAAGAAATCTCTGACCAGGTCTTTATCTATCCCTTGTCCCCTCAGGTCAATTTTTATCACTTCCTCTCATGTTTTTATTTTCCTTCCCCTGAACTGATCCTATTACCTCAACTGTTCTATATCTATTAACCCAAGAACTGTCATCCATTCTTTCAACGTGACCATACCATCAAAGTCTCCTGTTCTGCACACATCTTCCTATGCTCTCCGAATTTAATCTTCCTTCGAGATCATCAAAACTAAACATGTCTTTAAGACTCACATAACACATCCATCATATCATTCTCATGTCATTTTTCTCTATGTAATGGATGTCATTAAGCATAGTTACATAATAAAATGAGGCAAAAAAGATATAACGGAAATATTACTTTGAAATATAATTAGCTTCGGTATGTCATATATAATTGACAATAGGGTTAAACTTGTTCATTATAACAAATGAAGGGTGAAATACTCTGGGTGGCAAGTCAGCGGGGAAGACAGCAACAAATTGAGCGGGTCCACTCTGGTAGAAAAGTCCCTCCGCTTAGCAAGACCCAAGGACCACTCAAGGATGAGATTTAATGAGTTTTCCAGGTGGACGGTGAGATCAGATCGTGATTTTTTGTTTACATTGGACTTGAAAACGACCATGTTGTAGTTTGCTGGGAAGCAGCCCCATGGTACTGTGTTCCACAGACGTGTAGTTCTAGAAAATAAACTTTGCCCATGGAAGTTCGAGCACCTATCATGAAAATAACGATAGAGCAGAGAAAAACTAGCGGCCTTTCTTCTGTGTGAAGGAGACTGTAGGGAAGAGATGAGGACATCCCCCACTAGATTTCGAAGTCGGTTTTGTATTCTGTCAGGGCAGGAAATGCTGCTCTGAGCGGCACTTCCCCAGATGTGGCAGCAATAATACATCTAAGGACGTATTTGACTCTTATACGGGTAGTAGATTGCATCAGGAGTGAAATGCTTTTTGGAATGGTAGAATGATCCAACCATTTCTTCAGTGACTTTAACAGCAGATTTGATATAAGTCTTCACTTTCAGATCTGAACTGAAGGCTAGTCCTAGACGCCTAGCAAAGTAGAGGGCTTCCTCAAAGAGAGAGCCATTTATTTCAATTGAGGCAAAGTGAGAATCCGAGCGTTGGTGATGAAAGAAGAGAAGCTAAATTTTAGACGTATTCAAAGTAACCAGCCACTTTTCCTCCATTGCAGGACGTGCTCCAGGTCGAAAGAGAGCGAATCAAAAATATCTTGATCATTAATGATTTTCGGAGTGTTGCCATAGATGGTTGTATCATCTGCATAAATGTCAACGAATGAATTTAGAATTTGATTTGGGAGATCATTGAAGATCAAGAAGAGTGTTGAGCACATAATGGATCCTTGAGGCACGCCGGCGTTGATACTGTGTGCTTCAGACTTCTGCCCATCAACAACTGAAAAGATTTGAATCTTTAGAAAACATTTCCAGATATTCCATAGCTAACAAGTTTATGAAGTAAACCTTTATGCCAAACCCTATTAAAGGACTTTGATATGTCAAGAGCTATTGCTCTAGAAACGAAGCCTCCGTAATGTCAATACTTAGAGTGGTTTAGATTTGTTATGAATCATCGGTAATAGAAAGTTGAGATCCGTAAAACGGTTAATAGTAGTTTAATTTGGGGTTGTTACCTCCTTTCGTCGATTGTGGCCAATTGTGGCCGATTGTGGTCAAGTGGCTAGAACAGTAGTTCTTAGGCTTTTCAAGATAGATAGATAGATAGATAGATAGATAGATAGATAGATAGATAGATAGATAGATAGATCGCTTATCTCGTTTAACATAGCTACATTGTTCACGCCCGCCACCACCCCTAACTGTCGCTCTTCGGTAACGGCGATGTTTTGCTTTTCAAGGGATAGATAGATAGATAGATAGATAGATAGATAGATAGATAGATAGATAGATAGATAGCTTGTCTCGTTGCGCATAGCTACATTGTTTGCGACCGCCACCACCTCTAACTATCGCTCCTTGGTAACGACGATGTTTTGCTTCCGCTTGCTTAAGTCGTCAACTAAATAAAGAGACCGGAAGCCGCACGATCACACAAACAAACAAACACACAAACACACAAACAAACACACAAACAAACACACAAACACACAAACAAACAAACAAACAAATAAACACACAAACACACATTCAAACAAACACACAAACAAATAAACAAAAACGTAAACAAACAACAAACAAAAACAAACAAACAAACACAAACAAACACACAAACACAAACACAAACACAAACAAACAAACAAATAAACACACAAACACACATTCAAACAAACACACAAACAAATGAACAAAAACGTAAACAAACAACAAACAAACAAAGATGCAAACAAACAAACAGCGCCCACAATCTGCTCCGAGTAGCGTTCGATCCAACAAATTTATATAGTTTAACTTTATCAGCTTGTTGGTATTTCTTCGCTGTGATATCATATTTATTTTTAAACCAACTAAATAAATCTACCCCGCTTTTCTTGACCCTATGTAACATGCCCGGACATGAATTGGGATCAATCCCGTGCCATACTAAACAATAATCTATGTCAGTGGACAGTTGCTTTGAACTCTTCAAACAAAATGACGTTTGAGTTGTCCGCGCTTTCAAAAAAATGACATTATTATCTTCTTTTAATCTGATTGTCAACTTATGCACACGTCACACTTTCTCTGATGGACGCAGTTTTGATGACCGTTAAAAATAACTTTGACTAATGGTCGCCGTTTGTTATTTTAGCGACTGCAGAGAAGGTCGCTTATTAAATACATCGCTTTCACCTCGGTAGGAATGGGACTTAAAAGTAACTTACGTCTAAAATCCTCGTAATATGACGATACATAATAAAAGTCGAACAGATGTCTGTAGGCAATAATAATAGATATTTATTTAAAACATTGATATATATATATATATATATATATATATATATATATATATATATATATATATATATATATATATATATAAGGATCAAGTCATTACATTTTGCGTTCCTAGAGTCCCAACAACAAGCCCAATTTGGCGTACAATCGTTTCCAAAACATTTTGGAAATACTTTATTTTATTTATGCTTTAAAAAAAAGTTTTTTAAAGATTGCCCAAAAGTTTCTTCATCAGCGCCTGAATCGACACGTTATACAGAAAAGGCCCGAAAAGAACACTTAGAAAATAAATAGCAAAACATCAGGAGAACCAAGAGCTGGTAGGGCGAAAGGGCAAACATATATATATATATATAGTAAGCTATGAAAATATATTTATGGCAATTAAGCTACACAGAGGCTCCTGCGTTTCATCCCGGGGGGGGGGGATATTCAGGCTAAAATGCATGTTCGTGGAAAGACTGAGAGAACAACAAAGGATCTGATTGGCTAACTAGCCAGCCGTGTATATAAAAATACCCGGCAAAAATAACTCCGTGCATTTTAGCCTGAAGAGTCCCCCCGGGGATGAAACGCGGGAGCTTTTGTGTAGCTTAATTGCCATAAATATATTTTCATAGCTTACTACCTAGCTCTACTTACGTATCGATCACTGTTGAAGTAAATACTGAAAATTGATACATCAAAAATTATATCTCTTTATAAAATTTTATGTGGATACATAAAATACTAGTATATATATATATATATATATATATATATATATATATATATATATATATATAGCTAGTTCCGCTCGAGCGTTGAACACTGTTGACAGCAGGGACACTTACCACACCTCGCGGGTAAGTGTATCTTAATTTCAACTACTGTATGTGTCGATTTCTCGCGGCCGTGTGGTCCTGAGCGTTGGTCACATGATTCTAGCTTGAATCTACGGACAGCATTCGAGCTTATGCGACCGCTTGCAACCGCCACTCCTACACTGGTGAGGGTAACAGAGCCCGAAACGAATTCGTATGTAGGTGAAAATACTTTAATATTAAATAAATATTTATAGTTAAAAGCCCCTTTAAAGATATAATCGTCTTAAAAGTAAGGCACTGTTTGAAATTGAAATGATTGTTGTTATCGGCGATAAGCTAGTTCCGCTCGAGCGTTGAACACTGTAGCCAGTATGACACTTTCCTCGCCTCCCGGGTAAGTGTATCTTAATTTCAACTACTGTCTGTGTCGATTTCTCGCAGCCTGAGCATTTGTCTCGTGATTCTAGCCTGAATTTACGAACCGCTTGCAACCGCCACTCCTACACTGATGAGGGTAAGCGAACTCGAAACAACGTCGCCTGTAGGAAAAAACACTTTAATATTAAATATATATATATATATATATATATATATATATATATATATATATATATATATATATATATATATATATATATATATATATATATATAGTGTGTGGGTGTATGCGTGTGTAAAATTATATTGAAAAGAAATCCATAAAGTACTCGATCGCAGTCGAGTGAGAGCTAATATAAATAATTTATTTGAAAACTATATGTTACATCCTTCAGAATCGTACCGCGGTTTCATCCAGATAAGTCGCCTTTTTGCATATTTAAAAAGCCTAAAACCAGTGGAATCGTCAGCGTACTGAATGTTGCTCATCGTGTTTTTACCTAATTCAGTACGCTGACGATTCCACTGGCTTTAGGCTTTTTAAAAATGTAAAAAATCGGCCCATTTGGGTGAAACCGCGGTACGATTCTGAAGGATGTTATATATAGCTTTCAAATAAATTATTTATATATATATATATATATATATATATATATATATATATAGTTTTCAGGTTTGATTATTTTTGATAGGATTCCGAATCAGAGAGCTCTATGTCCGTTCAAACAGAGCATGAATACGTTATTAGGTTTAAAAAGACTAAATATACATTCGGATTGTACACATTATAAGTTATTTCGACCTTAACTATGTCTCCTCGGATGTGTTTCCATTCACGATTTTGAATTTTGAATCGTGATTGGAAACACATCCGAGGAGACCTAGTTAAGGTCGAAATAACTTATAATGTGTACAATCCGAATGTATATTTAGTCTTTTTAAACCTCATAACGTATATATATATATATATATATATATGCAGACCTCGTTTAAAACTATGAAACTTTCTCTTTTTGTAATTTTTCTTAATTTCTTGATGCAGCGGGCGAGTTTTATTTGTTTTCGGGTGTTAATTTAAATATTGTGTTTCTTAGTGTTGTTCTATCGGCCATCTCTCGGGCGCTTTTGATCTCTCGATCGTCATCAGAAGGTTTTGTCTTTTTATAGTTTTGTTTTTTTCTTTTTAATTATTGAATACAGATAGGGCATTAGTACCAGTATCAAATGCTATTTCGAGGGTTTTGGGTTTTATTGCTGCGGTGGCATGGTATTGTGCTTATAAACTTGGTTATGGATGATTTTTATAGTGTCG
>OY744524.1:104788340-105100840 GCA_963556195.1 Sepiola atlantica | reverse complement strand
ATAAACCCGGTTTCAACTTCCTTCGGATTCATACCCCCTGGATATTTGAAACAAGTTAATTATATATATATATATATATATATATATATATATATATATATATATATATATATATATATATATATATATATATATATATGGAAAATGAAAAAGTTAACTCAATTTCTCCAACTGCTACCATCTATTTGTAGCTCATAATTTATATTTTTCTAATCGGCCTTTTTGAGATTTTGATCCTCCTACGACCACTGTTTCAAATATTTTGTACGTGTGTATTATTTCTTCAGATCAATCATCCTGAGGAAGTCTTGAAATAAAGACGAAACGTTAATGAATACATAAATAATATTTTTGGTTTTCCTTTTCCCATATATATATATATATATCATAATATAAAATGAAATAATAAAATAAGGCGCGAATCAAATTTTATTAGAATTCAATGTTCAGGCAAAGTACCTTAAAGTCCTTAACTCATGAGTTTTCAAAGAAAATTCTTCTCCTCAGAGGACCATTACCGCAATGACATTACTGCAGGTAATAAAATTAAACTTTGAAAATATATAAAAATACATAAAATTATATAAAACATCAAATATATCAGCCCAAAACATACTTTTTTGTTAAAGCTATACAGTTCATCCAAGTCATACAATTTAAAACATATTCAGGAAATATATCCAAGATGTTGATTGAAAAGTAATCCAGGTGGTGAATGGTAGTCTAAAAACGAAAAAATTATCCAGGCGGGAAACCTGTTTGCAATTGATGCAGTAAATGACAGTGGAAAATGTATTCAAGTTGTATGCAAATTAATAAAACGATAAAGAAACCAAATCATATGAAAAGTTCAGAAAACTCACTTGGTGTTGAATATTATAATGTTCAAAATTCAGGGTTCTTATGAGCTGATCGGAGTAGTGCAAACCAATAACTCCCTGGTTAAATGAAAGCTCTGCTAAATCCAATTGGAATAAAATTAAACTGACCTGATGTATTCGGACATTTTTTCTTCCGACACCCGATAAAAATTATTCCAATGAATAAAATTATATTCGAAGGTACTCACTCTCCCGCAAGCCAAGTAAACAGAACCTCTTCTCCCCGATAAGAAATCCACACTAAAGTCGTTGAATATCGACTTATTCAAACGACATTATCAGAACGGATGTTGAATGTCTACGTTAACAAGGAAAAACGTCATAATATATTGACAGATATGTGAAATCAACTATATGTACAGCGGATGTTACTTGTCTGGGTCAAATCATAAGTCTAGGTTACAGAGACAGGATGTGTACATTTAGGTCAAAGTCTCTAATCACCTTCCCATCCAAAATTACCAATTTCACACACTTAGCCCTATCAAATAATTTAAAAGATTTATGAAATTAATAATTACGAAGTTGTTAAAATATTTAGAATTTAATAATTTAATAGTTTAATTTAAAATTTATTTTTTTCAAATTAAGAAGTTGTTAAAATATTTAGAATTTAAAAATTTAGACTTTTGCAACTTAAAAAATTTAAAGAGATATTTAGGCATTTTCAAAGTCTAAACCTTTTAGGCACGGAGGATTTAACAAACACATTTCCAAAACTGGACACCCCCGGCCCCGACACTCACTCAATCAGCTACGGTGGGTTTGGTGGTGGGCTCCATTGTGCATACTTGAATTTCCTCCTATGGCGACATTTGGAAGCTAATTCATTATATATATATATATATATATATATATATATATATATATATATATATATATATATATATATATATATATATGTCCTTGGAAATATATGAATCCATTTGTCTTTTTCCCTTCTAAGGGTAGATTAGACTATGAAGCATTGCTAGAGCAATTAGTCTATAAGGAAGAAAAATAACACCTGCAAGATGTAGGTCTTTGTCAGATGACGCACCTATTGCACTTTTATAGTCATGCTTTGCTTGGTGGAAAGAGCGTGACCTGTTCTCCGCAACGCACGATACACTTAGAAAGAAGAAAAATGTTTGGACTGTCATCCTCATGATCGATCGAGTATTATCCAGCAGTTTCGCGTAGCTTGACTCTGTGGAAAACTTACACTTATCAACTCATCGTTGGTATTCAAAGAATCTTTGTACTTATTATTATTTGAGAAGCGATATTAAAGGGGGAACAGTGTTGTGATGTATATGAAAAAGCAAAAAACTCAAAAATATTAATAAAAAGATGAATAATCTCCCATAGATTTAGAATTAAAATAAAAATGGAAAAGAAAAGACTTATGTACCTTCTATTAGGAAAATACAGTTGATATATATCTATATAATAAAATAAAGTCGACTCAGTCATAATAGAAAAAGAACAACACCTTTACATCCTTACATGTTCAGCTTAGCAATTGGCGTAAGTCCTCATGTGTGTTTGCAGAAATTATGC
Source organism: Sepiola atlantica (assembly GCA_963556195.1). NCBI lineage: Eukaryota > Metazoa > Mollusca > Cephalopoda > Sepiida > Sepiolidae > Sepiola > Sepiola atlantica. The sequence goes on along the minus strand of OY744524.1, from coordinate 105,098,417 downwards.
ATTCGTTTTTCATCCTTTCAATGTTTGTTATATTTTATCCGGGAAATCTTATTCTTACAAAAAATCTTTCAAAGATAAAGTGGCTACCTTTTGCATGCACTTCTACTTATCTACTCTAACCGCTACCCAAATCACCGAGTTCTTTGTTCATATAAGGGATTTTTTGTTAACTCACCGCTATATTTCAGATTAAGGTAATATCATTCGGTCATTCCGACTGCTTGAAAATTATACTTTCTGTAAAGCGGATTACGTTTAAACGAACAGATAGTCGCATGCCAGATTTCCGTTCACACGCAAGTACAATTCTAATGTTGTTATTTTAATCGTCTTCATATCTACATTACTAAGCGATTATTTGTTGCTGTTGTGGCTGTGTTGCTGTCGGTCTGGACCTACTATTAAACCTACGTCCGTGTGGCCATAACACAAACTTAAATAAAAATGAAAATAACAAATTCGCAAAAATTAAAACACTTCCATTTGTGACCTATTTACGTTTACTTTTTAATTGTTTCTTACAAAATATACTATACTTTAAACTTTTTATTTTGCTTCTTACAAAACATACTATACTTTAAACTTTTTTATTTTGCTTCTTACAAAACATACTATACTTTAAACTTTTTTATTTTGCTTCTTACAAAACATACTATACTTTAAACTTTTTTATTTTGCTTCTAACAAAACATACTATACTTTAAACTTTTTTATTTTGCTTCTTACAAAACATACTATACTTTAAACTTTTTTATTTTGCTTTTTACAGAACATACTATACTTTAAACTTTTTATTTTGCTTTTTACAGAACATACTATACTTTAAACTTTTTTATTTTGCTTCTCACAAAACATACTATACTTTAAACTTTTTTATTTTGCTTCTTACAAAACATACTATACTTTAAACTTTTTTATTTTGCTTCTCACAAAACATACTATACTTTAAACTTTTTTATTTTGCTTCTTACAAAACATACTATACTTTAAACTTTTTTATTTTGCTTCTTACAAAACATACTATACTTTAAACTTTTTTATTTTGCTTTTTACAGAACATACTATACTTTAAACTTTTTATTTTGCTTCTTACAAAACATACTATACTTTAAACTTTTTTATTTTGCTTCTCACAAAACATACTATACTTTAAACTTTTTTATTTTGCTTCTTACAAAACATACTATACTTTAAACTTTTTTATTTTGCTTCTTACAAAACATACTATACTTTAAACTTTTTTATTTTGCTTCTCACAAAACATACTATACTTTAAACTTTTTTATTTTGCTTCTTACAAAACATACTATACTTTAAACTTTTTTATTTTGCTTCTAACAAAACATACTATACTTTAAACTTTTTTATTTTGCTTCTTACAAAACATACTATACTTTAAACTTTTTTATTTTGCTTTTTCCAAAACATACTATACTTTAAACTTTTTTATTTTGCTTCTTACAAAACATACTATACTTTAAACTTTTTTATTTTGCTTCTCACAAAACATACTATACTTTAAACTTTTTATTTTGCTTCTTACAAAACATACTATACTTTAAACTTTTTATTTTGTTTCTTACAAAACATACTATACTTTAAACTTTTTATTTTGCTTCTTACAAAACATACTATACTTTAAACTTTTTTATTTTGCTTCTTACAAAACATACTATACTTTAAACTTTTTTATTTTGCTTCTTACAAAACATACTATACTTTAAACTTTTTTATTTTGCTTCTCACAAAACATACTATACTTTAAACTTTTTATTTTGCTTCTTACAAAACATACTATACTTTAAACTTTTTATTTTGTTTCTTACAAAACATACTATACTTTAAACTTTTTATTTTGCTTCTTACAAAACATACTATACTTTAAACTTTTTTATTTTGCTTCTTACAAAACATACTATACTTTAAACTTTTTTATTTTGCTTCTAACAAAACATACTATACTTTAAACTTTTTTATTTTGCTTCTTACAAAACATACTATACTTTAAACTTTTTTATTTTGCTTCTTACAAAACATACTATACTTTAAACTTTTTATTTTGCTTCTTACAAAACATACTATACTTTAAACTTTTTTATTTTGCTTCTTACAAAACATACTATACTTTAAACTTTTTTATTTTGTTTTTTACAAAACATACTATACTTTAAACTTTTTTATTTTGCTTCTTACAAAACATACTATACTTTAAACTTTTTTATTTTGCTTCTCACAAAACATACTATACTTTAAACTTTTTTATTTTGCTTCTTACAAAACATACTATACTTTAAACTTTTTTATTTTGCTTCTCACAAAACATACTATACTTTAAACTTTTTATTTTGCTTTTTACAAAACATACTATACTTTAAACTTTTTTATTTTGCTTCTTACAAAACATACTATACTTTAAACTCTTTTATTTTGCTTCTTACAAAACATACTATACTTTAAACTTTTTTATTTTACTTCTTACAAAACATACTATACTTTAAACCGTACATTAACTATGTGGCAAAAACAAACAACTACCAATCAAATTGAATAAAATTAAAATAATGTTTTTAGAAAATTGAGAAAAAATAAATAAATAAATAAAGCAATATAAGAGGAGCGCAGAAAAAGAGTGTACGGCAAAATGGATCAAATGGATTTCAAGCACCACAGAATGAGCAACGACCAAAAAGGGACAAATCTGCAATCGAAAAGTTACAAATGTGCGTATTTAAGAAATACATAGTTTTATTTGCACGCATGTTTTGTTATACGCACATTTTTAATTTAGAAAAACTTTTGTAAATAAAGCTGTTTGTAAATAAACCCTCTTTTTTAATAGTAAAACTTTTTTCTTGAATAAAAATCTGTGATGGCAAAGTTATAAAAGTTTGTATTGTTTTGTGTATGATTCAAACGTGCTTATACATAACACGATTTGTTTTGTAGGCTATTAGTAAAATTTTTGTAAATAAACCCTGTTTTTATTAGTCAAACCTTTTATAAAAAAACTGCGATGGCAAAATTATAAATGTACGTATTGTCTTGTTTATGGTTAAACCGGAAGTAAAAAAAAAAATAATTCGGTGTCACGACAAAATGTGTTCCATTTTGTCGTTGCTCATTCTGATGTGCTTGAAATCCATTTGATCCGTAAATCAAAAAACCTGGGAATGATAACGGATAGTGTATTCGACCCCAAACTCGGAGACTAGACTGTCTGAAGATCGCGCGCGAGTCCGTGAAACTATGATAAAACAACTTATCTTTTTATGTAAAATTAAGCTCTTTCTGAAAATGCAGCGAACATTATATACAAGCGCAAATAAAAACTCGGAACCGGTCAAAAAAGCCGATTCTCGCAGCTTACATTTATAAACTCATCATGGGCACTATAAGAAATCTTTGTTGTTCTTCTTCTTCTTTTGGAGGATTGTTTGTTTGTTTGTTTGTTTGTTTGTTTGTTTGTTTGTTTGTTTTATTTTTTAGGCGGGGTCATGGGGTTCAGTTTTTCCATGAAAAGAATCAATTTATGATCAAAACAGGCAATTGTTGTTTGGGTCTATACACAAGCATAATAGCCGAAAAAAGAAAATGTTCACGTTCAATTTGAAGACAAGCCTTCACGGTCAGAAATGGTTACGGGTAAAATTTCAAAACATCGCTCGTTATGGTGTGTCGGTCTTTTTCAATCGTCAAACAGACGTCCTTACCCTAACCCTTACCTCACCGGGTATGATATTGTTTCGGGTTAAATCCTTTGAAAAATTGCCACGTCAAGCCATATGTAATTACCTTCTCCTTTTTATCGCTTCATCAAAATTCCAACGACTTCCAAATTCATTAAAAGTGTCAAATCAAATCATACGCGTTTGGGTGGGGGAGGGGTCATGTCTGGGTCGGAGTTAAATCGGTGGGGGGATCATGTCTGTTTCAGATAGCACTTGTGATGGGGGCAATAAAATCGATGGCTAATAGGTAAAAATACATTTTTTAATTAATACTATCAAATTTATAAAAAAAAAAATTTTTAAGAATCATTTTGTAATATTTTTTTTAATTATATCAAGTGTAGATTTAGCATCCAAAATATGCTAGCAGTTGAAAAGAACGAGTTTAGCGTTATATTATATGACGTCATTCGAACGCTTTCGAAATGTAAACCAAAGAGAAATTTTCACATAATTTTCTAAATAACATTTTATTTTCAATTACAAAATCAAAAACTATTTATAGTTTATGTATTTTTAGTGACATTTTTAGTTTTGGAGTATCGTGGGTTTGGAAAAGTGTGTGTTTGTTTGATGCCAGTAAGCTCACACAAGTAGACTATTAGTTGAATCTTCATCGATGGGGTTGTGGCCTCGGGAAAGCCCACCGGAGATACGTGCAGGGTCCCAATCCATACAGGACATGGCACTAGAGGTATCCCAATCTTATGCAATTTAGCGCTATTTAAGAGTTAAGACTCCTGTACTATAGTCGGAAACAGCAACCAGACATGCTGTCAAACCTGTACCCTTAACCTGTACGAACAATAACAGCCCATATTAATCATGTGAAACTGAGTGACAGGCAAGTGTCGCCAAGTTGCCCAGATAAAGAGAAAGAAAGACGGCGTTCATTGTCCTAGTCAGGGAAAAAAGCCAAGCACTGGGTGTCTTTGCTGTGTCCATGTGGTGGTACCACTGCGCCTGGCGAATAGACTAAGAATGAGTGCAAATGCCATGCGATATGCAGAGCTTATCTACTCTATAGGCAATTTTTAGGTTTGCAAACCGGATATTTTGTTTGAATCTCCAGCTCTAGGAAGGTTATCGACCAGAACTAAGGAGGCCTTCCCCCACAGTTTTATATATACATTGATTTTTTGTTATTGATTTTGGCGATACTCGACCGGTGTTTACCGGTGCGTTTTTTTGTGTTTTGTTTATTATTATTTTTCGCTACCCTGAGCGGTTTGTTTATTTTTAAGAATATGCAGAGGACCGCATATTTTTAATTCGCCCTTAATCGGACGAGTCATCAATTTTTGTATATATACATTTTTTTAATTGATTAATTTATAAATTAATTTTTGCATACAGATTTGTTTTAATCAATCTACAAATCAATTTTGAGTGCACAAAAGGTAGAGATCTACTTTTTGTGCATGCAAAAATTAATGTGTAGATTGATTAAAAAAAATCTGTATACAAAAATTAATTCATAAATTAATTAATTAAAATATATATATATATATTATAATAATATTCATAAATAAATATTTAATTATATTTACCTACAGACGACGTCGTTTCGAGATTATGCTCTCATCAGTGTAAGGGTGATAATTTCAGACGATCACAAGGCGTGAACCTGGTTCATATATATATACATATATGTGTGTGTGGGGGGGGGGGTATGTGCACTGAGGATTGAACCTTCAACTAGAACTGAATTTTACTTAGTAGTTTATCAATTACGCTATGAATTCATCGGCCAAAACATTGTAAGAATAACACTCAGGATGAGAACAATAATATCTGAATAATCCAAAATATAGAAATTATCAATCCTCATCTCAAAAATTCCGAAACATAATAAAGAAAATGGGATCAAATAGATTTGAGGCACCCCTGGTTTCATCGCTTATGATAAATTAAAGATCTTGATATCGAAAAATGTGTGTTCCTTATGGGTGCAGCACTCCGGTGCAGAAAATTATGGTTTCCACTTAGCGTAAATGGAATAGTCTTCCGTAAAACGAATTGAGTCCTTTCGGTGATCAGTATCATCAGAAAAATGAAAGCAAATTAATAATTACATTGAAGTACGATATAATTACTTCCACTTCTAGTATGGGATTCAATCGCTAGAGTATCTTACGTCCAGATTTCGAATCTATGTCTAGCCACACTGATGAGTCGTAGACGGTGAATCAGTTGTCTATTGGTGATCATATCTCTATTTATATAAAGTTAGGTATGTGTATACGCTTATATCATTGTGTGTACAGGATTCACTCCTAAACTAATGAATCGATCATTATGAATTTTGCAACACAGCTGCTAAGCGGAAGGAGTCGTAATGTGGACTATATTTGATTTAATTTAGTTTTAGTTTTCTGCAAAGGTGGTAAAAAGGAAGTGGAAGCTCTTCGTGAAAATTCCGATATCTTCGATTACACTACTTTCCCTCAAAGGAGGTGATACTGCCGGTGGGTTTTATCTCATGACAACAGAACAGATACTACACTTCCTCCCCTCAAAGGAGGAGGTACTGCCTTGGAAGATGGTATCATGAAGAGCGAACGAACAAATACTACGGAGGGGGTGGGGGTATCACGTGGCAGTCATTAAATGGAAAAGACCCAAAAGTTGTCAATGAAAATTGATACATTTTTGCATGAATGGACTTTGTCATTCTTGTCAGACATTCACGGCAAGAACTCGTCTTATTACCACAACGGAAACACCTTACTGCAGGACTGCTTCCCCACAGATTACCACATGGTCGTCTTCAAATCCAATGTCAACAAATACTTATTATAAACCCTCCCCCATTAAGTAATCAAACTTTGTTCATTGCATTGATCAATTTTAGTACTCCCATAGTGTTCCCCATCTTTCGGCTGACAATCATTCCATCTCATTAACCCTTATCCTCGAGTGGCTCTTGGCCTTTATATGTAGTATTCTTTCTTTTGATATTGCCTTTCTATCTACAATATCCCTCTTTTGTCCTTTAGTCCTCACATTCCATGAGCAATGTTTCTGACAAAGGGGGAAGAATTGTTGTTTTCTGGGTCGGAATCTATCCATCTAACACTTATCGTTGGCTAGTTTTTGACCTTGAAGTAGTTTATTTTTAGCTCCTTACATCCAGTGGCTTCATGCCTTGTCTGGAGCGATTTCCATTAAAAAACAATAGTTCTACTGTTGTGATTTGTTTTCATTTAAAAGCATTTAACCTCTTCTTTTTTTTACTCATACGAGTTAACGATGAACTTCCTGTCACCTATCCATTTGCTGACTGATAGAGTGGGCCATGTTGTCCGCATCTGATCATGTTACTTGGCCGGAGTAACATGATCCCATAACCGGCACACGCCGGTCACGGAGCCCATCTTACCTCGAGGCGGCCAGAGGCTTTGTTATGAGTTGAGAACAAATAGGAGACAATCTTCACTGATAGCAAAATGGGACAGGTTAAATCAGGTTGGTAAACAATCAGTTGTCGATTATGGTGTGTGTGTGGGGGGGGGGGTGTTTTACTTATAGTTACCCCAAACAAGGCACATTGTCACTGAAACGTAAATTAGGGACCAGATTTATGGATGCATAATAAGTGGGGAGTTGTGCAGCGAGATGTTTGTTCACATTACATTTAAATTTCTGCATATTGGTACAGTCGGGGAAACAGGGAGCAGGAAATAAATTCCAAAGACAAGGTGTTTGAGGAAAAAAGCAATTAGAGTAGAAAGCTTCTGATGACCTCTACAGTGAAGGGGTTAGATTTTGCTAATTGTCGGGTTGGTCGGGGGGGGGGGATTTACGTTGAGGGGACACAAGTACAGTAAGTTTGTTGGAGCTCATTCCAATGAAGTGCTTGTTAAACAAGCACAGGGATGTGATACTGTGGCGATGGAACAGAGACTAGAGATTGGTAGACAGTGTGGGACCTATTATATTAGAGGTTCATTGTTATTTTTGTTGTTGCTCAATTTAAAAAACGGTTTCTAATCGAAATATTTATTTTCATTATTAAACATGGGTTCTATCTGTTGAAAAAGACATCGATTCCCAATACCTCTCTCTCTCTCTCTCTCTCTCTCTATATATATATATATATATATATATATATATATATGGGGGGAGGTACTAGTTGAAGTAACCGTCATTGCCGGGTTCCTCAACTTTTCTTGCCTTTTATAGTCAAGATAAGAAGTTAAAAAAATCTATTAATTATTTTTCAGCCATTTTTTTTTTTTTTTAAATATTCAAGTTTATGATGTTGATCGATATCGGCTAGGAAATTTGAAACAACCTAAAATGGAAAATCAGAAAACCTCAAACTTAACGTTTAGTCCAGCTGTTGTGTAGGCTTTATCAAGAAAGAAAAAGTTAAACGTGACAAAGAACGAAAAGATCCGTCATTTTGGGGAATATACAGTGATATAGTGATAAGGTATAATAAATTCAAACCTATGTAGAGAAGGGAAAACATACAAATACGGAGAAAACCTACCTGGGTATAACGGCTCATCTGGTCAATTTGAAGCCTCAATCAATATGGATCTAACACAGCCATCCCAAACTTCCGTCCAACATCTAGCTAGCAGAGCAAATATATCTGCTGATTTTGCCGGTCATAATGCTCCTGAATGCAGTCACCCGAAATGCCAAGTTTGCTCTTTTGTGCGGGAGCAAGAGGAGGCCACAGTATTTAGGACTTCGCTTGATCAACGGGGATCATCAAAACTCCTTTACATCGGTCATTCTGCATGGAAAGAGATCCAAAACGAATTCCCAAACCTCAGACGAATACGGACATACCTGATGCAGGGAACTCGTCCTTCGAAGCAACTTAACAACATCAGGAATGTGAAGAGGTATCTTCAGACCGCACATTGGGTCACGACGATCATGTGGTTGTTTGCCAGAATTATCCCTTTCTCCCACAACAAGATGCAATCGTCGCACTAGGCCATGCTCTCCATGCCTTACTAACAACACTACATATTAAGCTAGGACACCTCCCCAAACATCAAATGCAACAGGTGGTGATCCGATACTTCCATGCCTTAAACTTGGCTAAAGCAGTGAACGAGATTGTATCTGTTTGTCTCAAATCCGCATCCTTGAGAAGTTCCCTACTCGGGCTTAGGTTCGCTGCAGAAGTCATCAAAAGTAACTGACAACTAATTTTTGTTCTACGGGAGTATGTCAGTTCATAAACTACCGCACTCCTTGTACCAGACAAGCAAACAGAGACATTGCAGGACGACATTCTAAAGGCCTGCTAAATCTTTTAAAGTCTCACAGTGCAACACTATGTTTGGTGCATTTTTAACATTGATAGCAGAGCGTAGTTCCGATCTACGGACCTCTGGGCCCATAACCCAGAGGTCCATAGATCGGAACTACACTCTGCTACCAATGTTAATCCAGGTCACTTGTTACCTGCAACCTTACACCCATGAACCGCCATCTTGCTCAAACAACAACAAACTAAAAAGGGGAGCGCACTCCCACTGTCCCACATCATATAAGGAGATGACTCGGCCCAAGGGGGACAACTCAAAGACACTTAAACACCATCAATAATCCACTCGTGGTCGTAAGGACAGACTCCGCCCCCAGCTTCAAGTCCCTTAAAAACGATAAGTTTCTGCTCACTCACTCTATTTCAATCGAGACAGGTACCCCCCCCCCCAAAAAAAAAAACAACAGCAACCCTGTCGCTGAGAAAGTTGCCCAAGACTTTGAGTGAGAGCTCCTTAAGGTAGACCCAACAGATGCACAGGTCTCTACAGTTTCGCTCTCTGTTGCTTCCCGTGCACTGAACAGTAAAGTTGGATTACTTGGACTGTCCCCCAGGGAGATCCTGTATCATAGGGACCAATTTGTCAACGAACGCATCCACTTCAATGATATGAATTTAATAAAAAAACAGCATCACAAGTGCAATACCAACCATGTATATGGTGAACATTCTAAGGCTCCCAACTGCTCACGTAGGCCAAGTATGGAAGTTGATGTTGGGGGACATGGTATACCTTCACAGAAACCTAACAAGAAATAATGGTCATAAACGGTACTTGATGCCATCCAACTAGAACGGTTGGATCCACATTCGGAAGTTTGCTGGCTCCCAATTAAGGGCCAACATATACAAAGTCCACAAGGAAGATTCCTTCAGAGTCCCGAATCACCAAGGTCAATATCCATGGATTAATCCCAGACATCTACACAACAGCGATGAGGATTATGGCAACTTGACCTTGCATACACAGGATAAAGACAACACACCCTGTCTCACTGACTGCTAATACACATGGACACGCTCGTCAACCCAACAAACCTTCCCCGAAAGACTATGTCACATACCTTTAGTTCCATTATGCCTAACTCTAAAAAAAAGAGTAAAGAAAGAAGAAGAAAAAAGGCATTAAGTATTAAGTTCCTATTTACTTGCCTTCCCACGAGGGCAACGTTAGACCAAATGTCGGTTTTTAATGTGGGGAAAATCCAGCTCCTCAAAAAAGAGCACTCTGGATTGGATTGGAACAAAAATAAAAATTATCTACGTCTAGAAGGACTTCTCCTTTACTGACCGAGGACAGGATAAACTGTGTAGCATCAGAACAGATACTACACTTTGTTCCTAGCCAAAAGGACAAGTATTAAGTTATTGACATAATTAATGGGCAGGGACGATAACTCTAAGTATGACTGAGTTATTTGCCCTTCTCGTCTGCTGGACGCTCTGGAAGCCAACCATATTGTTTTTACATTTTGTTCTGTTTGTACACTCGGCAATAAAGTCACTTCGTACCTTCAAACGGTTTCGTGTAATACATCACTTTTTATTGGTGCAATATTTTTATTTCTAAGCTTTAAAATAAGCCAGTCATCATCTAAAGTTATCGTATTATATTATGTATTTTAATCCTTCGATTAAGCTTCAAATTTGACAATTATGACAATTTTTGTAAAACTTATCTGTTTAATATTTAGAGGGGGTGCTGGGATATTTTTAGGAGAGCCTCTAATGGAAAAATGAGTTTTGCCAAATAAAAAGCTGCACCAGTGTATGTTACGTATGCTGCAGGACTCTACATTGTCAGGAAAACACTCTTCCAATTCCAAAAGCAATGGGAGTCAACAGCACCAAACACGACACCACCTTGGAAATTGAAGCTTCAAATGTAACTTAACCTATACAGAAAGGAATTATCTCAGATCAAACAATTCCTGACAGCGCCTACAGTGCAGGGAGGACTGAAGAACATCATCTGTAGGCTCAGTTCAAAATATAAGACAAATATGGAGGGAATAAAAAACGTTGCGAAAGAGCGTGAAGATAAGATGCCAGCATTTGCCAAAAGAATACAAGAACAGGGTGAAATTCGAAAAAAAGAATGCAAAACTGTTTTACAGGAATCTCATAAAAGAGACAATCTCGGAAGAAAAGCAACCCAAAAAACAAGAGCCAGGAGACTACTGGAAGCCTCTGTTTGAGAATGAAGAACCATGCAATCAAGAGGCCAAGTAGATCTTTGATATAGCTCAAAATAATGAAGGCAAGCCAGAAATGCCAGAGCCGGAGATAATGCCTAGAATGATAAAGCGAAAGTTGAATTGATTCCAAAATCAGAAAACACCTGGCATTGACAACCTACCAAATTTCTAGCTGAAAAAACTAACAGCACTTCATAGTTACTAAAGTAGCTGCTTCATCAGACTGTTGAGTGGTGAGAAGGCCATACCAGCATGACTAGTAAAAGGCGATACAACCCTCATATCCCAAACGAATGAGACACAATGCCCTAGTAAATACAGACCAATCTGCTGTCTCACTACGACCTACAAGCTCTTGACTCGCCTGATTGCAGACAGCATCTATGAACATCTCTTTTCTAGAGTGTACCTTGAACAAGAACAAGCAGGATACAGAAGGAAGTGTTTAGGCACCAATAACAAGTTGTTGATTAATAAAACATCCGTGAAGACTGTAGGAAGAGACATGGAAACCTAAGTATGGCTTGGATCGATTACCAAAAGGCATATGATAGTGTGCCCCACACATGCCTTATGCGGCACCTTGAATTATATAAGATCCATCCAGTAATCAAGAAAATCACAGCTGTTCATATAAAGATGTGGTAAACAACCATGTCATTAAGCCACAATTATTATGGAACAATAACAATCCGTGAAGTCAAGATCCGAAGAGGAATCTTTCAAGGAGACAGCTTATCTCCTTTACTCTTTTGCCTGGTAATAGCTCTGCTAAGTAAGCTACTGAATAAATGCTGGAGTGCCTACAACCTGAGCCAGAGCGGCCAACAAGACCCAAACAAAAAAGTCAACCACCTGCTATTCATGGATGACCTCAAGCTGTATGCCAGCTCAGACGCTGACTTAAGTCGACTCTTGCAGGTTGTACATACCTTCTCCAAAGATATTGGAATGCAGTCTGGCCTGGAAAAATGTGCCAAGTGCTCCCTCAGAGCTGGGAAGAAGATCCAAATGGAAAACATACAGCTTGATGAAGATACTGACATCAAAGAACAGGAACAATACAAATACCTTTGCATAGAAGAAAACGATTCAATTCAACATGTCAGGATGAGAGAAAACATTGGCAGTGAATATGCATGCTGTGTTAGAAAAATTTGCAAAACACAACTTACAAACAAAAAGTAACTGCCATTAACCAACTAGCCATGCCAGTGATAACATACAGCTTTGACATTATTGACTGGGCACAAAAGGATATTAACAGGCTCGACACTAAAACAAGAAAAATGTCAACACCATACAGAGTAATGTAGAGAAACCAGTGTCTACCAAGGCTTTATCAGCTCATACGAGCAAGAGGTTTGGGTTTCTCAGAAATTGACCACCAACATCGAACTAATGTGAGCACCAACCAATATCTGATGAGCTCCCAGAACCCAAACCTTATGATGGTACATCAACATCAAGAAACAAGAGCCAGTAAAACAACCTCAATCACAAAACTGAGCAAGCATTTTGGACAAGACTGTCTTACAAATGAGACAAAAACACCAAACAGGCCCGCCATGGAAATAGCTAAACAGAAACGCCAGAAATACACCAAGACCTTCCATTGCAGAAAACTGGAAGAATGGGTCAATGAACAATGTGCCAAATATTTTCTGGATGAACTATCCAAGGAATATATAGATAAGAAAGGCTCTGTAGACTGGCTCGAAAGAGGATCACTCCATTATGATGAGGAGAGAATGATAATAGCTGCCCAAGATCAAGGCTTGATGATCAATGCTTTTAAGAAGATAAATGGTTTCAGCAATGACAACAAGTGCAGGTTCTGCCACACAGAAATGCAGAGTGTGAGCCACCTGATATCCAGTTGTAAGGTTCTGCTGGGGACGGCTACTATACAATGTGACTCAGTGAAGTGTGTATATATCTCCACTGGATCATCTGTAAAAAGTTGAATATCTAGTGTAGCAAGTCCTGGGAATGTTGGAAATAAGTCATACACCATCCATTATAACTATGCAATCCCTACAGCTACAAAACGGAGCTGTTAAACCTGACATAGTGATATGGGACAAGAGAGAGAAAATAGCAACCCTAGTTGAAGTCAGTGTCCCTAATGATGCTGACTTAAACAGAGCTGAGAGGGGGGGGGGGGAATAACAAAATACCAAGGTATTATGTACGACATGAAAAGAAACTGGAATCTTAGGAATATCTCCATCATTCCAGCAATTATAGGAACAACCGGGCTCATTAAAAAAAAATTCAATAACTACCTGACGAATATACCCGGTGAACCAAGTGCAAGAGAAATACAAACAATTGCGCTTAAAGGAGCGGTTAAAATCTTAAAAAGAGGTCTCGGTTGGAGTGTCTGAAATAGCTGGTGAATGTCTGGCATCTGACAGGATGCCCCATCCCAGCAGAAACAAAAAGATAAGAAAATTGAAAAAAAAAAGAGAGAAACAAAATAACAGATTGCCACCAAAATTTCAATTTAGCGATTTTTAAGAAGAAATCTTGGTTAATTTGTAAATTAACACCCTCAGCTAAATCACCACCACCCCTCCCCAAAAAATGAGATTGTACTTTTTTGAAGCGATTACGTATGAACACCCTTAAAAACTTGTCAGAAAGAAAGAAAAAAAAATCCTTTAAGAGTTTAAAGGTGGGATCAGTTTCGCATATAAATTTAACGTAAAATGATACCACATTTCTGGACCATTCTAACGTTTTAGGTCAGTTAACGATTTTTTTTTTTTCATATGTTAAACTGATCCCCCACTATAAATTCTAAAATAATTATTTGTTTGTTTGCTTTTTGTGTGCTTTGTTTTTATTGTTTTCGCCAATTTTTTCAGGGTGTTCAGACGTAATCGCCTAAAAAGGGTAGAAACTCAATTTTGAGGATGAGGTGGGGGTTGATTCAGGGGAGTGCATCAATCTACAGATTTACCAAACTTTTTTTTGTTAAGACTTCCTGTACCAAAATGTTCTGAAAATAAAATTATTGAACTATTTTTTTTATAGTAAGTCAGTGTCCCTAATGATTTCTGGTTAGGTGCCCGTTTCGATTATATCTAAGTTTTTGTTATTCTTTTTGTTTTTTGTTTTTGTTTCTTCTCCGATTGTTATATTTTGTTTTTCATCTGTTTATTTATTTAGTTTTTCTTTTTGTCTTTTGTTTCTGACTCCTATAACAAAACAATATTTCGTTAAACTTAAATAACAATCATAACTCGTTGTTTAGTTGGCTGTCAGTAAAAATATTAGTTAATCAGGTTCTACCGAGATTTGAACTCGGATCGCTGGATTCAGAGTCCAGAGTGCTAACCATTACACCATAGAACCATTGATTAAACCTCGCCCCAAACACTTATTAAAAATAGGCAGTCAGTCAGAATGCGTGTGTGTTGTTGTTGTTGTTGTATTACTTCTTATCGCTTGTTTTGTAATATGAGCTGAAACTATACTTTTTCCTCGATCTAACATTGCAAGTTTTAATAAAAAAAAAATTTTTTCATATTGCATATTAATTCCTTGCTTTATTCGTTTTTTTAATTAATTAATTAATTAATTAATTAATTAACAATATTTAAAAGGTTCCTTGTTTTGTTTTATGTTTTTTACCAAAGAAAGACGTTGTTCGTTTTGAACTTGGTAATCGTCACTTCTTAATTTAAACACAGCTTATCCGGCCGTCGGACTAGGATAAAGCGTGGCATCTGTTCTGTTCTGTGTTCAAGGGATCATCCTCCCAGTCAATTACTTACCCCGAAAAGAAGATGGGATGGTTTTAGTATTGGTCTGTCACCTGAGGCGCCCTTGCAAAGGAATACCGACAGATCAGACTAGGCAATCTTTATAGGTAATTTTGTTACCGGCTATGAACCTACTTGTAGTGTTCAGAAATGGCTACACCCCACATTAAGCTCGGCCGTGTGTCACACCCAGCCCTCGCGGGAGGAGGCAGGTTTTATTTACTCCTCCACAGGAGTTAGGCACAATGCCAGTTTTATCTTACTCCCACAAGTAAGATGTGACCCAAGATCGGGTCGAGAAAGTGGGGTTTGAAAAGCCAGCGCTCGAGAGGTGAGCACTCTGGCCATTTAAAAATTGCCTGGGCAGCCCCGTAGGCATTCCCCGGTAGGGGCGCCTCAGACAGTAAGCAATAAACTTACTCCTCCCCAAAGAGGGGAGGAAAAGCCTGGGAGGGTGGACCTCCTAGAACTGCACAGGACAGGCGTGCAGTATCCATCGGAACAGATACTACACTTTGATCTTAGCCAAAAGGCCAAGAAGCGGGAGGAGGCAGGTTTTATTTACTCCTCCACAGGAGTTAGGCACAAGGCCAGATTTATCTTACTCCCACAAGTAAGATGTGACCCAAGATCGGGTCGAGAAAGTGGGGTTTGAAAAGCCAGCGCTCGAGAGGTGAGCACTCTGGCTATTTAAAAATTGCCTGGGCAGCCCCGTCGGCATTCCCGGTAGGGGCGCCTCAGACAGTAAGCAATAAACTTACTCCTCCCCAAAGAGGGGAGGAAAAGCCTGGGAGGGTGGACCTCCTAGAACTGCACAGGACAGGCGTGCAGTATCCATCGGAACAGATACTACACTTTGATCTTAGCCAAAAGGCCAAGAAAGAGGAGGAGGCAGGTTTTATTTACTCCTCCCCAGGAGTTAGGCACAAGGCCAGTTTTATCTTACTCCCACAAGTAAGATGTGACCCAAGATCGGGTCGAGAAAGTGGGGTTTGAAAAGCCAGCGCTCGAGAGGTGAGCACTCTGGCCATTTAAAAATTGCCTGGGCAGCCCCGTCGGCATTCCCGGTAGGGGCGCCTCAGACAGTAAGCAATAAACTTACTCCTCCCCAAAGAGGGGAGGAAAAGCCTGGGAGGGTGGACCTCCTAGAACTGCACAGGACAGGCGTGCAGTATCCATCGGAACAGATACTACACTTTGATCTTAGCCAAAAGGCCAAGAAAGAGGAGGAGGCAGGTGAACCTACAAAAATGAAATGGGTTTATCAAACTTACGTTACCTTTGAAAAACTGTTAGTTGTATTTGAACTTGAGATCCACAAGAACTTAGAAATTATTAGCGTAGTAATTTTGACTTTTTTGTAGAAAAGTCATGCCACTCAAAAATGACAAAATACGGGTTGTAGTATCAAAAAAACGTTTTATTACTTACTCAAACAGATAGAGTCCATTCATACTTTTGCGTAGTTGCATCAAAAGATTGTTTCCCTTATACTTCTCCCTCCACATAAAATCACACAGATAGCTGTCAACCATTCCGCGATGCGTTCCACAATGGTGTTTATTCAGCTTTTTCTGCCTAACACTAACCTTAAGCAAACCCTACCCCGATGCATGTCTAAAAACGACTCACAAAAATAGGTTAATGGTGTGTGCGCACACTGCGCATGAGCTTGTATTTTTGTTGTTGTTTTTTTATCTTTGCAAAACTCATTTGTAGTAGTAGCAGTGGTAGTAGTAGAAGTAGTAACAACAGTTCTCACACGAGTCATGACCAGTGATCGCTCACTGGAAAAACACAGGTAGTGTTCGTTCCCTGGAATCCGAATGATAGCAAGTCTCCCCAGAGTTCCAGTACTCTTCGCTTCTTTTGATAACTGTTGCAAATAATTTTGCAATCTGTTTTAAAAAGCCTTCTCAGAATTCCAGTACTCTCTGTACCCTTCTAGTGGAGGTCTGGACAGTGCTGTCCTCTCTAACTCTTATAACCATTTTCTGTGTCACCAATCGGTGTTTATTAAATTGTTAGATCAAATTACAGAATAGTTAATCAACCCCCCACCCCCACCCCCACCTACCCATGTTAAGAATGGCTTTCTAAATTATTACGTTATTATTTCCGCCCGGTCCGTAAACTGCATACATAGCCTTTTTGTAATTTATTTTCTTTATTGTTAAAACCAAAAGAAAAGCAGTTTGAATTATCTCCCCTTTCAACTGACTCTTCTAAATTAAAGATTTAAATTTCATCTGTCTCCAATGATACAGAAGCACTAACTTTTTTTTTTCGGAAATAGATCAGTGTTCGTGTTTAACAACATGACTGACACGTGAATTTACCTGGGAAGCCATAGTTAGTTTGTTATTATGAGTTCTCTCGGACATCATTGACTAGAATCTTCCATCGTGTTCTTTTAGTTCTTCCGGCGACAAACCTGTGCCATTTCTTAACTGGTTCACATATCTAATTGCTGGCCTTCCTCTTTTCCTTTTTGGTTCCCACGCCAGTAATTGGCATATTAACTGTTGCTTCCGAAAACAGCCTCTTAGTTAGGAATAAAATGAGTATCTTTTTTATGAAAATCGCTCCAGACATAGCATGAAGCCACTTGATGTAAGGAGTTAACAAAAAACGAAATATGATTATCGCAAAGACTGAAGATGCCTATTAGTCTTAGTCTTGAAAAGACCAAGGCTATACGTAGGAGGAAAACAGTCAGCAGGAAGAGAGTTTCACAAGCCTGCAGTTCTTGGAAAGAAGCTACTGGAATAGGAAGCTGTATTACAATGAGGTATCAAAACAGCGAATTGATGGAGACCACTAGACCAACGAGTCAAACAAGCTGGAATAAAGGAAGCGTGGAATAGATCACGCAATTCTGAAGAACACATGCGATAATAGTAATTATAAAAAAGATTGAGACTAGCAACATCACGTCTGTGAGAGAGATGGTGCAGAGAAGAGAAAGGGTAGAACCAATTAAATTACAAATACATTTCTTAACTTTATCAAGAACCCTCAAATGGGTCAGAGATTCACCAACCCAAATATGACAAAAGTACTCAATACATGGTCTGATAGTAGATTTATAGAGATAGAAAATAGCCTCAGGTGTGAGAAAGTGTTTGGAACGATAGAGAGAAGCGACTTTACGAGAAGCAGAAGGAGCAATAGATCTAATGTATGAACTCCAAGAAAGATTTGATGAGAGAGAAAGAACAGGAAGTTTCAAAGTCGATTTCTCCTCAAGAGCAGAGCCATTTCTGATACTAAACCTTAGTCTATTCTGTCCTCGGTCAGTGAAGGAAAAGTCCTTCTAGACTGAGGCAATGTTAATTTTTGTTCTCATCCAGAGTGCCCATTTTTGGGAGAGCTGGATTTTTCCCACATTAAAAACCGACCTTGTGTCTAACTTTGCCCTCGTGCGGAGGCAAGTAAATAAGAACTGTTGCTTGCTCCTCTATGTCCAATATGCATATATGGAGAAGGAAGTGAAGCC
Source organism: Sepiola atlantica (assembly GCA_963556195.1). Taxonomy (NCBI): domain Eukaryota; kingdom Metazoa; phylum Mollusca; class Cephalopoda; order Sepiida; family Sepiolidae; genus Sepiola; species Sepiola atlantica. Next base: position 105,079,923 of record OY744524.1, on the reverse strand, counting down.
ATAATTGGGGAGACTACGACCAGCAGGTGCAGTGCAAACAAATTGATGGTGCGCTACACACAGTGTCATCTGTTGGCCACGCAATAAACTAGTTTGGAGGCAGGCAGCAAGATTATCAAATCCCCTGCCTTGATTTTGTCCAGAGTAAAAGAGGTAGGGGATCATCAGTTATTGTTAAATCAGTGTCGCATCTGTGGATGTCCTAGATACATTCAAGCTATCACAGAAAGACTCAGAGAGCTTCAACCTAGTTTTTTTTTTTTTAACTTAATTCACCCCAAACAAGGCAAGTTGCCACTGTAGACGTAAAGGGCTACTGAGAATTAGGGTGAAAGTTTTAGGGGTCATCCTAAATTAAGAGCTGTGCAGCAAGATGCTTTTTCACATTAGTTTTAAATTTCTGCATTTCGGTACAGTCGAGGAAACAGGGAGTAAGGAAGGAGTTCCAAATGCCAGCAGCACGAGGAAAAAAGCTATTGGAGTAGAAACTCTCAGGCATCTGGAAACCTCCATAGTGAATGAATGGGATTTAGCTGATTGTCGGGTTGGTCTAGTGTATTTACGTCGAGGGGACACCAGAGCAGCAAGTTCATCGGAGCACATTCCATTGAAGTACTTGTAAAACAAAGATTCGACCAACAGTTTGTGGCCAACACAAACGTGATTACAGAACAAGCTATGTTCAACAAACGCTGACAACAAGGTGACTCTATCAATATCTTTGCCACTGACTTACTGTGGCCGGACATCACTATCCTCGCATACGGCACCAAGTGATGTAAACGGGGAAGCTCACCTCAGATGTCTGAACTCGTCACCCCTAGAACAATGGCAGCTGGCGACAGCAGTTAACTCACTCACCTTCAGCTATTGCTGTGTTGCTTAACGTGAACAAAAATAACATTATTGCTATTATTGCTTATTAAATTTTAAACTATGCTTCTTTGTCTCGTTGTATCCTGCGTGGGTCGCAAAAATATACTAGTGTACCGATCTTTCACAATTCTTTGCTGGGCCCTGTCACTTTGTTACGCTACATGTGTTAGGGGAGACACCTGGTTTTAGAGAACTGAAAGATGAATTTATTCATAATGCAGAGACATAAAATGATATGAGAGGCTTGTAATGATGTTAGATCTCATGCTTAACGGTGCAGTTAAAAGGGCCTGCTGGAACAAAACCATGAAGTTTGTCGTAGAAACCGATGCATCACACAACTCTGTATCAGCAGTATTCAGTCTGGAGAATCAACATGAAAATGAGATGGAAAAAAGAAAAAACTCACTGTAAACTATTGAATCAATTTCATTCTCTTAATTTTATGAATCATTTAGCAATAATCACACTTCATTTTTAAAGGTCAACTGAATATGACGTAATGAAATATCAATCAATTAAGAAGAAGAAGAAGAAGAAGAAGAAGAAGAAGAAGAAGAAGAAGAAGAAGAAGAAGAAGAGTATATTTTCCAGAAGAAACTTTCGTTTGAAGAACATATGGAAAAACATTTCGTCTTACTGCGGTTTATAGCAAAGGTATGGAAAAAAACGTTCACACTTTTAGTTGGAGATTCCAAGCCATTAAATCGAAAATTCGGAACATTCTTGTCTAATTTTCCATTGGTAAAAAGAGATTTTGGAGTGAGGATAAAATAATATGGTAATATAATAAAACTATTTAACAGGAAATCTTTCATTTTACTTGTTTTTGATTGGATGCAAGTAGTAATCTTCTGTCAGTAATAGACGCATGTCTTGATTTGGCGTAAAACAAACACATGATTTGCTGATGACTCAACGAAATTCTCAGTTGTTTGTATTTGTATGAGAATCGATCACTTGCCTACTATTCAAAATCAATGAGATGACCAGAAAACGCACTGAGTCGCAGAAATTAGGAACTTGCGATTTCTGGAAAATCTATAATAGTGTGGTGAATAATTGGCAATCAACAATTTCCCCCACTATCCAACAACCATGATGTCCCCTGCAAGACTACTAATAAGGCTGAACTGCTAACCCAACGGTTCGCACTGAACTCAACCTTGGACTCCACTAACCACTGCCTCCCAAATTTCCCACTGCGGACAGAAGCCACACTCGATGATCTGATCATGCCCCCTTCCCATGTCCAGGATATCATAAAAAACCTTGATACCTACCACAGTGAGGAAGGGTTCGATTTTAGGAGGGTGTTGTCAGTGATTTGAACTATGGTGGCGTTGCTATCAACATCAAGCATCCTGAGAAACTGATTCACACACTTGTAAGCATGCAAATAGTCAATTGTGAACGAGATGAAAAAAACTCGCATTAAGGTTTAGGGTTAGGTTTAGGAGTTAGGGTTAGATGAAAAAATGATGAAAGTCTCATGGATAAAAAAAGAGTTTGCTTTCCTCTTTTTTTTAATGAACTAGGATCAAATGTATTTGTTTTGTCCGCAATCAGAGGAAGAGACATTCTTCTCGACTGAGACAATAATTTTTTGTCTCAATCCAAAATACTGGATTTTCCTCATCTTAAAAACCAACCAACCAAGTAAATAGGGACAGTATTTTTTTTAATCCTAAACTAATTTGAAATCTCAAAAGTCGATGCTTGTGATAATTCATTTTTTTTAAACAATACAATTGAATTAGCGTTTAATGGAGAAAGGAAATGAAAATGCTTTAAAACTTTAAAAAGAAAAAAGAAAACAAAAACTTTTTTTAATGTCAAGGGAGATAACCAAGTTTTCCTTAAGGAATTAGATCGAAGGGAAATAACTCTTCCTGAGTGGGATTCTTATCTCAAACATGTTTATGTTGGCAAGAATTCATGGGGGTCATTTATTTTTTTAATATGGAAATCGCTCCAGACAAGGCATGAAGCCACTTAATGTAACGAGCTAACAAGAACGAAAACTGATGATTGCAAAAACAGGAGATACCTAGCGGCTTGAGTCTTGAAAAGACCAAGGCTATACATAGAAGGAAAACAGTCAGCAGGAAGAGAGTTCCACAAGCCTGCGGTTCTTGGAAAGAAGCTACTGGAATAGGAAGCTGTGCTACAATGAGGTATCAGAACAGCAAATTGATGAAGACCACTAGACCAATGAGTCAAACGAGCTGGAACAAAAGAAGCGGGGAATTGATCACATAATTCTGAAGAACCCATGCCATAATAGTATTTATAGAAAAGACTAAGACTAGCAACATCACGTATGTGAGAGAGAGGGTGCAGAGAAGATGAAAGGGTGTGGCCAATCAAATTACAGATACGTTTCTGCACCTTATCAAGAACCCTCAAATGGGGCAGAGATTCACCAGCCCAAATATGACAGCAGTACTTCATACATGATTTGATTATAGATTTTTAGAGATAAAGAATAGCCTCAAGTGTAAGAGAACGGATTTTAAATTCATTTAAGATATCTCAGCACGAAATAATTTTTTCTATTTATAGATTATCTTTAGTATATATTTCTTAGATGAAATTCACTTTTAACTGTTCCTAAAAATTTAACGGTCACAAACAACCAATTATATAGTTACTGTTCCTGATCAAACTTCAGTATGAAAAAATGTCAATGTTAAAAGTCATAAAAAACACATGGCCTTCCTTAACCTTCCCACTAACCCCAGGTCCAAGTGGGCATACGAAAAATAATTTGATTTTAAAAGACGGAAAAGGTGCACGCGTCTTGGGTGTAATGGGTCTGTTAAAAGTCAATTTTACCTGATTCTCGATTTAGTTTTTTAAATGTTCTGCTATCTGAGCTGTCCTTCAATCACAGTACGACAAGACCATTTCTCTTTCAATTTGCAGTAAGACGTCAGTAATTTGACCATTATCGTTGGAGAAGCAAGCCAATAAGACACTTAATATCAATGTTCCTGCGACGTCGGAAACTGAACTAACCATATGCAAATGTATCGCTTGACAAAATAAAAACTGATTATTTCTATATTCAACTTAATTCCTATGTTTGTTACCCTTTTTTCTCCATTTCTGTATTATCTTTTTGCTGTATTGTCTTTTTGCTCATATGATTGATCTCTAATCTATGTCCCTCCCCCCCCCCCCCGTAAAACATTCACAACAAAAACTCGTCTAGCTACAACCACAATTTTCCTTTCTTCCTCTATGTACCTCGACCTAAACAGAACTTCAAATGGTGAGAGTTTCTTTCCGAGAACTACCAAGAACTTTGCATCTGTGGAACACAATGTCTTGCTGACTACAGCATTATCGTTTTCAAGTCAAATGCTAACAAATTCCTGTTGAGTCGTTCTCTTAAATAATCAAATTCTGCCCAGTTTCAACCATTGTCTCCAATCCCCAAGGTGTATGTCTCACCGGCCACTTGACAAACTCATTAACCCTTATCCTCGAGTTGATTTTGGCCCTTGATAAACGGTGACTCATTAGTAAAAAAAATTCCTTAATCAATGATATTAACAACTTACACACTAAACATTTTGTTGAAAACGTGGGTTTGCAGACAGATGTGTACTTAACATCCGTGTGAGGGAGCGTAGGGATACCTGAGTTGAACCTTTTTAGTACAATTTCTCTTTAAGTCCACTGAGCTGTCCTTCAGCCAAAGTGAAGCGTCAACACTTTGACCATGATCGTTGAAGAAAAAAGACGACCAGATACTAAACATTAATTTTCTTGTGACGCCAACCACTGAACTTACCGTTTGAAAATGTACCTCTTCGCAAAATAAGCTGGTCATTTTTATATGGGACTAAATTCCTCAACCGTCTTTGCCCATTGCCATTTTGTCTTTGGATCGCTCAAAAATTGTTGGCCAGTTGCCCTACATCAGCCTACATGGTCATGGCTGCCACGACTTTGTCAGATGTAAACATGCACTAGACAACATGTTTAGTGGGTTACATGTTTTCGGTGAATAGCAGACTTGCTACGAGTGAGAGATGTTCGACCAAGAGAGGGGAGGCCACAGAAATTTTTTTTAAATATCTCTGATTGTGAGTCTTTTGTCTTTTGTCTTTTGTTCGAACTAAAATAAGTGCCTCATTAAACAGAGAATCATGCTGAGACCAACCTACTTGAGAAAAGTAATGTTCCTAGATGGGCTCTAGATAAACCCTTTTGAGTGAACACTGTCTAGCCGTTATCTCTAGTGGATATCTCCAGTAGTCAGCTTCTGGGTGGTCGAATGGTGACCACTGAGAAAAACCAAAATCTAAGATTCCCAGTCAAAATGACATATATTCCAGCCTATGGGCAGCGAGGCAGACAGTCAGAGCCGGCCCTGGGTGTGGGTGGGGGGTGCAGACAATTGGAGTTGGACGTTCGAGGAGGCAGTTGGTTTTTCAGTGGTCCTCAGGAACAGAGGGTCTGTTGTGTCGGGTTGGACTTATGTTTTCATTTGGCTGGGATAAAAGATCTCATTTTTGCAAGTCTGCTATTCAACCTAAGAAAACGAGTACCATTTGTAATCTCCCCAAAAAATAAACATCTGTTAATTATTTATAAACTGGACTTATGGTTTTACTTGGAATGAGAATTCTTTGTTGCAGCACTGCGTCGAACGGAAACCCTGCAACAGGCACAACGAACGGGACGCTCATGGCCAGTGCAGTGGACGCATTCATGCATGTTCATACGGGTGTTAACTAACTCTGCTGCATTAACTCAACCAGCAACTTACAAACCCCTATCCTATTCAGGACAATTTCTCCTTCAGTTCGACTTGTCTTTCAACCGCCAAGTGCAACAGGGTCGTTTCTCTTTCAGTTCACAGTCTTTCAACCCTTCGATCATCATCATTGGGGAAGCAGAAAATGTCCAGACTAATTAACACTTGAGAACTCGTAAACCAAAATAAACAACATATAATTTATATAAAACTCATTTGAATGAAATTTCGGTACTTGTCTAGATTCGGACCCCAGCTAAAATCGATTTGGTGTTGGTAGTTTCCTGATGTTTACGTAGACGGTCGGAAAATGCCGAAGCGCTTATCTAATCAGAATGCAAGAAAATAAGTAGACGACAAGTTAACATTTTAATTGATTGAATCGCGAAATTCACTAATTGGAAATAAAAATTGATCAAAGCGATAATGAATTTTAACAAACCCTAACACCGTTTTAACACTTGCTCAGTGATATTTTACATGTAAAAAAAAACATTTTTTCCAGTTGTACATCCAGCCTCGTTTGGGATTTTTTTAGGACACAGGCAACTGACTTTTCATTCGGCTTCTTCCAGCCGTCCACGTAAACATCCGGAAACTACTGACGCCAAGTTGATTTTAGCTTGGAAAAGTACCAAAATTCTCTACTGAACACACCTAGTTTTCATGTTTGGAAATGAATTTCTAAGATTTTTTACCATTTAAAAAATCCCACAACTCATTTTAAAGCGTTAAAACTTGGCGTGTTCGGTAGAGAATTTCATTCTAATGAGTTTTATATAAATTATATATTTATTATTTGTGTTTACGAGTTCTCGAGTGTAAATTAGTCTGGACTTTTATCGTTTTAAAAAAATCGGTTATCTTGAATTTTTCTGCTTTAAGATGGTTGACATTGAAACAATATTATCTTAAGCAAATTAGTTCTAATTTTATATCAATTTGGTTCTATTAATGACCAAACAATACCGTAATAATATAACCTAATTATTACGGTATTATTTGGTTAGTAAATTATTAATTGAACCAAACTGCTATAAAACTTGAACTACTTTGTTTACGGATATGTTGTTTCAATGGCAACCATCTTAAAGCTGAAAAGTTCAAGATAACCAAAATAATCTTACAAATCATTTCCACGCGTTAAAACTAGGCGAGTTCGGTAGAGAATTTCCTTCTGGTGCGTTTTATATAAATTATGTGCTGGGTTTTGTTTTTATTTTGATTTATTTTTTACGAATTTTAGAGTGTTTTCTACCGGTATTCCTAATTTTTTAATGGGAGGCGGGGGGGGGGGGGGGGGTAACCGGTGTCTATAATAACCGGTGTAAATACAAAATGTTCACCCCATTTCATGTATCTCCTCCTCGAAACAAAAATAGAAAATAAACAGGAAAATACATTGTAAATATTGAAATTAAAAATATTATATAATGTTAATGGTCGAGTTTAGAATTCTCCAACATAATAAGATAAAAGAAATTATGCATAGGCGATGAAAATGGGTTTATGTTGTTGTTGTTGTTTTAATAATATTAAATGAGGAACCATTTCGAGTAAAAATCTACTTATTATTACCCATATAATCGGAAGAAAATCATGTTTGAAATGTGTAAATATGCTACAAGAATGAGGTCTAAAGAGCTAGAAAATGAACGCAAAAAGACCGGAAGTAGGGCCTAACGAAAAACGGAATGGAAGTACGAAACAAAACCAGCACTTATCTATTAATAATGGAGTTTATGTATCTGTCTGTCTGTCTGTCTGTCTGCCTGAAGCCAACACTATAATATTTAAGACTATTGTACTTATTATGAAATAGTATAGTATATACTATTTCAAACTAATGTACTATCTTTAAATGCTCAATTCAGGGGCATAGTGTAGTGTAGTATCTGCTCTGTTGTCATGATACCATCCTCCCAGACATTACCTCCTCCTTTTTTACGGGTGTGGATGTAGTGTTGTATCTGTTCTGTTGTCATGATACCATCCTCCCAGGTATTACCTCCTTTTTTGGGGGAGGAGATGTAGTATTTGTTATGTGGTCATGATACTACCCTCTCAGGGATTACCTTCTCTTTTACTTTTTTTGAGGCAGGGGGTAGTGTAGTATCTGTTCTGTTGTCATTATACCATCCTCCCAGGCAATACCTCCTCCTTTTTTTAGGGTGGGGGTTAATGTAGTATATGTATTACCCACTCCCTGATTATTAAGTATAATGCTCTATTTCGAACGCACAGAAAGTTATATTTCAAGAGAGAGAGAAGGGGGGGGGGGGCACAAGACAGGGGCGCATTATTTGATTAATAACATGTAAATAACAGATTATCTGAAATTTATCGTACGAGTCGCTCAAAAATGATATATTTAATTTTATGTTTTTATTAAAACGTTTTGGGTTTGTTTTGTTTTAATATTATTAGAAATTATGTTTTAAAGTACAAATCAAATTATTTAATTTAAATATAATTGAATAAAAAAAATTACTATTTTTTGTAAGAAAAAACGACACTTCTGCATTTAAACCGTCACTTGAACTTAATAATTGAATAGTTCCAGTCATTCCACCGAGTCAACTGTTGGATTTTCGTTTTAAATGATAAATTTTCGTTTTAAAAGATCACTGTTGACTATTTTGATAAAATTTTAATTCATACAATAAAAAAAAGTCACTGGCTAAAATCACTGACTATTAATTTTAATGATAAATTTTCATTTTAAAAATCACTGTTGACTATTTTGAGAAAGTTTTAATTCATACATTAAAAAAAATCACTGACTATTCATTAAAATGATAAATTTTCGTTTTTAAAATCACTGTTGACTATTTTGAGAAAGTTTTAATTCATACAATAAAAAAAACACATTTTTATTAGTTTTATAAATTTTTAAATTATTAAATAAAATATTTTCATATTCAATAACGATACATTGTTCGCTGTAATTATTGTCATTTTAGATAAAAAAAAAACAACTAATTCTGTTACTTCCGGTTGGTTGTCTGCCCCTGCCTTCAAAAGAGGAAAGTAAATTAAGTCCAAATGACGGTTGAAATGCAGAAGTGCCGAAAAACATTTTACTGAGCAATTAAATAAACGTATTTTATTTATTTTAATTGTTGATTTTATTTTAGGTACACCTTCTTTTTTTCGATCTGAAAAACTTCAAATATTATTACCTTTTTACGACCTAAAGTGAGTTTAGGATTTTTTGTTTTACATTTTACGCAGTAACGGGTACATTTTGTTTCAAATCTTTTTTAGGTGCTTATTTAGAATAGGGTCCCTGTAGAAAATTATTTTCATGTAAAATCATTATTTTGTACTTACTCAGTCATAGTTTGTCACTCACGGTACGAAAAAGAATTTTAAAATATCAAGCAGAACTTTAATTAGAACGATTTTTCAATTTCCATAAGGGCGATATAGAAACATAGAAACATAGATGAATTCTGGTAGAAGGACATGAGTCGTCCTATGGCACCAGCTCCTTGTCTTCATCGTTGTATGCGTCCAGTGACGACAGCAGCCTTATAATTGAATTTGATTTCTTGGTCAATCCAGAACTTATCCAACCGCTTCTCAAATATCTTTACAGTTTCGGCTTCAATTACACTTGATGGCAATCTGTTCCACAAATCAACACAGCGATGGCTGAATGAATATTTTTTCAGTTGGGTGTGGCCGATTGATGGAATAGCTAACTAAGGGCAGGTAAGTGTCGCGAAATTGTGTGCCCTAGGTAGGCACGTGTGACCTAAATAGTACTTTTTAAGAATTTCTCTGAAAATGGATGTCAATGATTTGAACTTGAAGGACTTGGTGTACTTGTGTATGGAGCCGGCGAAGACTGTTGATTTTTTGCAATCGCAGCAATTAATAGCTGGTAGAAAGAGGTTTCGGTGTGGCAGAGACATGCGTTTTGTTCCAATAAACAAGCTGGACGGGTTCACCTGGCGCTGTTCAAGATTCAGCTGCCGACAGAAAGTGTCGATTAGACATGGAAGTTTTTTTTATTTAATAAATATATATTTTATTATTGCATGTGTTTCTTTCTTTTTAAAATTCTAACAATAAAAACGGAGTTATTGCCCTTGGCTATTCCATCGATCGATCACACCCAAAATGTCGGCTCACACCCCAAATGTCAGCGAATAGACGTTGTACATCGAAATGGAAAAATCGTTCTAATTAAAGTTCTGCTTGATATTTTTAAATTCTTTTTCGTACCGTGAGTGAGAAACTATGACTGAGTAAGTACAAAATAATGATTTTACATGAAAATAATTTTCTACAGGGACCCTATTCTAAATAAGCACCCTTTTTTATTATTCCGTGTTTTATTTATTAAAATAAAGGATGCGGGGTGGGGTACTGGGGTCCTTTCTTTCTTTCTTTTTTTTTTGTCAAAAACAAACACATTTTACTGATCAATTAAATCAAACAACCAGCAAAAATATGCGACCGTAGAGAGAATATATTTGCTAGTTTTTATAATTCACTTGAAAGGTGAAAAACATTTTAATTTTTGGATTTTTATTGAGATAAAACAAGTTGTGAAATCAAGAAACTTATCAAATAAATTATTTTTATAATTCACTACGAGAGTTCGTTTCAGTACTCCAAGCTTTACAATCCACGTTTTCGTATGCCTGATGCCGACATTGACTGTTTTAGACGAAAAATGTATTAAAACGTCTTCTTTTTCCTTTTTACGACTTTAAAACGTTCCTCAAATATTATTTTTTTTTTTTTTAAACATAAAACCATTTTCATCGCCTATACATATTTTTTATCTCGTTATGGTGAGTAACTCCAAACAACCATTACGTAATAGTAAAAATGTGGCGATTTAGTCGTTTCGCAGCCAAAATAGCGGACAATGAACCATCTGCTAATTTACGAATTCCCAAGTGAGCAAGTAAACCCAAATAAATTGTTTTGAACTAATTTCGGTATTTTTTTACTATCCATTCCCATCGAAGTTTACCACTTAAAAAAGTTCAAATCCTACTTTTTTTGTGCAAATACATTTAAACAGCCTAAAAAAACACCCGCAAAGAAGGAATTTTAAAAAAAAAATTAAATATTTAAGATTTTAGCGTGGGGGATCACTTTCCTTTATAAATTTAACGTAAAATGAGCACCCATTTCCTGGCCACTTAACATTAAACGAGACATGTAACCGACTTGAGTTTCTTATTCGAGACTGGAGATTTTCCTAGTTAGCTATTCCATTTGTTTTTATTTTTACGGTTTTTCATTAGACATGAAAAAAAAAATTTCTGGGTACGGATTTTTACAGCAAAAACATGGCGTCGACAGTCTTGTTTTGTTAGCCTCGTTTCGGGTTCTCGTTGTCAAGTGTGTGTGTGTTTTTTTACCGGGACTCATAATCAAAGCGACGTTTGTTTCTTTTTTACGATCAGGGCTGGGGTTAGGGTTAGGGCTGGGGTTAGAGTTAGGGTTAGGGCTGGGGTTAGAGTTAGGGTTAGGGCTGGAGTTAGAGTTAGGGTTAGGGCTGGAGTTAGAGTTAGGGTTAGGGCTGGAGTTAGAGTTAGGGTTAGGGCTGGAGTTAGAGTTAGGGTTAGGGCTAGAGTTAGAGTTAGGGTTAGGGCTAGAGTTAGGGTTAGGGCTGGAGTCAGAGTTAGGGTTAGGGCTGGAGTCAGAGTTAGGGTTAGGGCTGGAGTTAGGGTGGGTTTTTTTATTAAATAAACACGTAGAAATTTAGCCAATTTGGAGTGGGGGTATTTATTTATTTAATAAAAACACGTAGAAATTTAGCCAATTTAGTTTTCTGGTTTTTTAGGGGGGGGGGGAGAACTCAAGTCAAAGTTTGCCCACCCCCCTCCAAAACAAACACGAAAATCGCTAAATTTTTACGTGTTTTTATTAAAAACTCAAGTCGGTTACATGTCTCGTTTGACGCTAACTGGCCAGAAAATGGGTGCTCATTTTACGTTACATTTATAAAGGAAAGTGAACCCCCACTCTAAAATCTTAAATATTTAAAAAAAAAAAAATTAATTTCTTCTTTGCGGATATTTCTTTAGGCTGTTTACATGTATTTACACAAAAAAAGTAGAATTTGAACTTTTTTAAGTGGTAAACTGCGCTGGGAATGGATAGTAAAAATTTACCCTAATTTCAAATTTACCTTAAATTATTTTAAAGGAAATACAGTTGGGAAATTAGTCCAAAAAAATTTATTTGGGTTTACTTACACATTTGTGAGGTCGGAAAAAAATCAGAAATTAGCAGACGGTTCATTGTCCGCCATTTTGGCTGCGAAACGACTAAATCGTCTAAAATGTTCTGTTTGTCAGTTTTCCCTAGAAAGAAAAAGAAAAAAGAACCTCACAGTAAAACAATGTAAACATGTGGAAGAAAGTTCGGAGTACAGGAAGTTAAAGTAAATAAGCTCCGCAACAAATCGACGCTCAAAAGTTATTTCCGATTAAATATACCGTTCTTCTCGTTTTTAATATCATCAAAACAATCTTACGAATATTACTATACATGATATATCTATTTTACCTGAAATTTATGCTTATTTTTTTTCCTGAAATAAAAATAATAAACTTATTCAATTCGCTGCGGTCCAGTTGTTTTCGTCCGACCTTATCAGAGGACGTTCAGAATATTCGTTGTGTATTATATAAGTTATGGCTGTGTCTTTGCGGCTGTTGTCCTCGGCGGCACTGCAGGCTTATCAACGTGAGTATACATTTTTATGTTTAATTGTCTATATATAATTCTGGAGTCTAAATTATTTGGGGTTGTAATTAAGTAAATTTATCACTTTTTTCATTGTCATTTTCGTTCGTACGGTTCGGTATCGTCAACCGGGGCTACTTTGATAACCCTATGTAAACCTGTATTTTTGTTTTTAATTAATTAACCTTGATTTATTTGACCCCCTAAAACTAGGCTGGAACATATGTCTTGCACAACTGTAACATGTTTTATGTTTCCCCCACCATGCAAGAAGCTGTTGGAAATTTGTTTGCCATTTATGCTTGAGAACTTTATTTCGCCAAAGTAGAAAATGTAAACAAAACGTGAACAGTCGTTTCGTCGCGCGATCTTACTGATTCGCCTTCATCTACGTTTGGTGTGAGAAAATACTAAAGTGCAACTGTGTTCCTAGTCATCTTTTTCTGTTCCGAGGGATGTTTATGTAACTGGTTACAAGGCAGGTGTTTATTATAAATGCGTCATCATAGTAGCCCCACTATAGGTGCTACTATAATGATTCTTTGACATTAAAAAATGTATTTAAAAAACTAAAATAAATTGTTTTCGGGCATTTTTAACGACAGCTAACAGAACGAAAAAAGGGATTAAAAAAACAAATAGGCAACAAATAAATGTTACGTAAGGCAAGATCAGTTACTCTCCTACTAACCTGGATAAGTTTATTTGTGTTTTAACTTATTTTAAAGCGTTTTTTTTTTTTTGTTCAAAACAAACATGATGTCCACCTGTTCAGTTAAAAATGCCCAATCTTTCTTTTAACACTCTCTTTCTCTACACACTCATCCACATGGATTCCACATTCGTGTTACTTATTTAGCCCCCCCCCCCCTTCCCGGCTGCTCTCTCTTTAGAAACTGGTTCAATATAGTAGAATTAAAAAGGAAATGTCATCAGCGGCTGACTCACTATTTAACCTAGTTTCAGTGTTGTTTTTGGAACAACTACAGGTAAGAATGAATAAAAGTGAACTTTTCTGTCCCAACTCTGCACTAATTTGGTCCTTAGTGATCCCAAGGAAATAAATATAACCTTTTTTTTTTTTTTTTTTTTTTATTGTTCTTTGTTTTTGTTTTACCATAACCAAACCGGGGATCATAAGAAATCTGATGTGAAATTCCATTACCCCTTGAAAAAAACATACAAAAATGACACAGAAGTGCTACTTTGTTCGTATAAGATTAATTTCAACAGCTAACACATTGAATCTTCTTAATATGATTCATAGCGCAGTAGAGATGAAGCTTATTTTTCTTTTAATAGTAAATCTCAGAAAAATTCAGATTTGGACTTTGTAAAAACAGACGGAAACAATTTAATTAGTATTACATTCACTAAAGTTGTCAACTTTTAAAACCCTATATTAAGCCCGTCATATTAACAAGTGGACCTTTTTTTAAGATGAAATGATCTTTACATGCGTAGAGTAGAAAGTGGACTTTCGGTTTACTTTCAGCAGTCTCGTAACTCTCGCTTCCCTTGTTTGGTCCTCACATTTCATGATCGATGTTTCTGACAAAGGGGGGAGAATTGCTGTTTTCTGGGTCGGAATCTATCCATTTAACACTTTTTGTTGGCTAGTTTTTAACCTTGAAGTAGTATATATCTTTTTAGCTCCTTACATTAAGTGGCTTCATGCCTGCTGAGAGCGATTTCCGTAAAAAAAGAAAAGATATGCAATGTCACCAAATTTGAGAAAAACAATAAATCGCCCGTCATCATAGCATAACTTGAAGTAGACTAAAAAAAGGGGGGAAGAATTTTACATTTATATAGAGAAAAGATTACATTTTCTTCACATCCAAATTTTAACAAAATAATCCCCCTAAAAATAAACGAGATATCGCAAGTTGAAATTGAAGGGAATTTGACTAAATTTACCCGTTTTTGCTCTCTAAACTAGGCTGGTTGATGATACCTACTTTTTATTGAAATGAAGAAATAAAAAATGTCTTTAAACTAAAGAAAACGTTTAACACATCACTCAATAAATCCTGGTCCTAATTAATGAAACAACTTTTAAGCAAAATTCGACTTTATTCATCGACATAGTCTCCTTCTAGGGTGATACATTGATTCTAACACTTCTCTTACAATTCGATGCCTTTTTTGTAGAATGATTTGTCTTTGGCCTCAAAATACGCCTCGGTTTCCGATATCACATTTTCCCTGGAGCATTCCTTTGATATTTGCAAACAGTCAGTCGTCGCTGAGGGCTAAATCTGAAGAATAGGGATGGTGCGCAAGCAATTCATGTATTTTGCGATCGATTTTTCACATGGTGCATTGTCTTGGTGAAAGAGCACATTGTTCATTTTTGGCCGTTTTTTTTTTTTTTTTTTTTTTTTTTGCAATTTCTTCCTTCAAACACACCAATAATTCTATATAATATTTGGTATTGATGGTTCTTCCTTTTTCAAGGTAACCGCTGAACAAAATGCCTGTCCACTCGGCTGACTGCTGATTTGACTCTAGAATCAAGTGGTGGATCCAAGTTTTATCCATTGTCACATAAAACTCCTTTTTATTGCCTTTAAACAGTTGCAAACAACGCTCTGAATCATCGACGCGTTGTTGTTTTTGATGAACTGTGAGCAAACGTAGCACCTACTTTGAACACAGCTTTCTCATTGACAAATGTTTATGAAAAAAGATGAATACACTTTTGCCTTCTGATATCTTCAACTCCTTTGCTATCTCACGGAACTTCAATTTATGATCGGCTAAAACGAGTTTGGACTTTTTTCATGTTCTCCGGGACAACTGCCGAATTTGTGTTTGTAGGGCCGCATTTAAAGTCAGCATACCACCTCTTAACCTGTGTTTCCGACAGAGCCAAGTCCAAATAACACTTATCAAGTCATGGCTTTTCTTGAACAGTATTTTTGCCCATCAGAAAGCAATGCTTTATCGACACAAATTCAAATTTTTCCATTGTTTTGAAAATCTGCAACAGTAACTTCACTTAAATAACTGTAATTTGTAAACTGATAATCTGATTGGGATCACATTTTGACACATGCTATTTGAAGGTTATTACTTTATAAAAATCATATGGAGTTTTTTATTTATATGTAAGGCCTTGGACTTATTGAGTGATGTGTAATGAATGACGCACTAAATGATTGAACCACGGGGCAAGTGCGATATGGTGACACTACTAATTCAATATATAAAGCAGGCAGACGACTGCTCTCTCACCCAAACCAAAAAGGACTTTTCAGCCACAGGTCTGCTACTGCTGCTGTTATCTAGTCCATTTTAAAAAATCTTCCGAGGCAGATAAATTATTTTTTGAAAGAAATTATATCAAAATACATTTTCTTTATTGTTAAGAACATGGATCAATGTTCCACAAAACAAACTGGCAGATCAGAATCAAATATTGATTTTGTAAGAATAAAGGTATTAATTACAAAGGTTCGAGAAATACTCACTTGATTTTAGATTTTCGGATTTTGGTAATTTTCGAAGTTAAGTCATAACCATCCATCTTGATATGTAATCTACAAGAGAAGATAACTCTTGATATAATCCTCAGAAGAAGATAACTCTTGATATTTACAATTACTCTGGAATTTATTTGACGATGACAAGGTGAATGCCCTTCATTAACCCTAACACTAACCTTAAGTCCATGATAGCAGTTGAAAATGTGAGGGTCGTTACTTGTGTACAGATTGTCAAGTAGATGAAATAGTAACAGCCATTTACAAACCCTTTTCCAAAAGTGTGAAAATCTTAAATATAAACATGGGTGTATGGCGCAACAAATAGTCATTGATTAAAAATCAGTTCTAAGTGACAGTCTTCTGGAGGTGGAAGGTTCAATCTTCACTAAAGGCGATAATAACTAAGAATAATATAATACTTTATTAATTAACATTTCTACTCAGTCATGACTAATGGACCGAGAAGAATCTACCCTGTGGATTAAATAAAGAATTTAGTTCAAAATTCTGTATAAGTTCCTGAATTCGACATAAAGATTTCAGTTACAGCAGCCGCAACATGAGAATTGTAGTTTGAATAATCCAAATTTTCAATCTTTATCTCAAAATTCTGAAACATAAAATACTTGTTTGTTTTCACAAAAATTTGAATAATATTTATCTCAACATCATCTTTTTTATCATCCCATTTTCTTGGTTAGGAGTCTGACGTTTGCTGGCTGCCTGCAATCTCAGTATCCAAGCTTGGTGGTCTTGAGGATTGATATTATTCAAATTCAATTATCTACGATCCTTGTTGATGGTTTGCACCCAAATTTGCTTGGGTTGTCCAACTTTCCTCCTGCCTTCCACCTCAATGTCTCTGTATTTTCTTATCCAAGAATTGCTCCTTTCAACATTGCCGTGGCCAAACCAATATAGCCGACTTATCGTTAGGAGTTCATCAACCTTTGGTATATTCGGTTTCACCAACAGGGTATCAGAGCTGATATATGCCAGATCTGATCCGACATTGCATATCCATCTGATTATTGCTCTCGTTATTACACTGAAGATGAGTGAGTAAGAAGAGAGCCAGCACTCACCTTCATAATGCATTCTGCACCCTATATACCTTCCTTTTACCCAGTGATGAAAGTGTTCCAGGATTTCTGGGGTATTCTCTAGCCGTCTGGTCCACAGCTGTAGTCTGGTTTCTTTCTGAGATGTTGTTAGGGGGTTCAACATGGCTGAGGAAGTCAACTAAACTAACAATTCATCAATTAGCACAAAAGATAAAAACGAAAATGATAAAGCAGCAAAAAAGAGAACTTCACAACAATTGTCACTTCCATCTTTATATCTGCACTATAAAAAGTCTGTATACAATTAGAATCTTCTTAAAATTATTGAGGGGGGATTTTGTTGTGAGAAACTAAATAATCTTTGTCTTTATTGCCTCCATTATTTATTTGTCAAACTCTTTCGCTTTCTCATTCCAGCCCGCCTGCCTCAATTATCTCCCTTGGCTGTTGCAATCAGAAACAATACCAATAATAATAATAATAAATTTCAAAAGGTAAGCTAATTTTTTTTCTCTTAATTGCTCAGAATTCTTTAAAAACGAATATGGTGCTTTTACAGACCAGGGCCCACTCTGATTCATACGAATCGGCCATGCGGGCCAATCTGTACAATCACCATGAATAATTTTATCTTTTAAAGACGACTGATAAATAAAAACAGGCTCATTTGGGTTCTTCTTCCTCGCAACATTTGTGAGACAAATTAATGTAACAACAAAATTATACGTTCGATAAAATCTTTCCGATGTTCGTAAAAGATTCCGAGAATAAACAGGGCTGTGGAGTGTGTATTGATTTACTCCTCTCCAGGAGTTAGGCACAAGGCCAGTTTTTATCTTACTCCCACAAGTAAGATGTGACCCAAGGTCGGGTCGGGAAAGTGGGGTTTAAAAATTGCCTGGGCAGCCCCGTCGGCATTCCCCGGTAGGGGCGCCTCAGGCAGTAAGCAATAAACTTACTCCTCCCCAAAGAAGCCTGGGAAGGTGGACCTCCCAGAACTACACAGGACAGATCCATTGACTGGCATAAATCAAGACCCGAAGGCTAAGACAACACCAGTATGGGGTGCAGTATCCATCGGAACAGATACTACACTTTGATCTTAGCCAAAAGGCCAAATTGTTTTTTGTGCTGTGGAGTGTGTAACACAAACGATCAACTTTGACTCCTGAAATTTTTAAATGTCGGACTCTGGTCGACATTTTGAGGATCGGCTCGAGTCTGCTGTTGGCATTGGTTTCTCCAGTTTCTAGAATCCGGTTGTTAGAGGAGGGAATACATCAGTGAACTGAAAAGGTTCAACCCCGTGATCGGGGTGTGCGATTGTAAGGGGTGGGTTGGGTGAGATATCCCAAATTCTCTGATTGATCACGTGTTAATAAATAAGGTAAATTTATATGAATCCGCATTGTACAACTTTTGACAAGTTCAATTCTGGTGTTGACATGGGTTTCTCCATTTCTTTCTAGAATCGGGTTCTTACAGGAGAGACCACTTGAAGGTTGCCAACATCCATGGTGAATGTGGTGTAATGGAACTGACAGAGTTCAAACTTAGCACACCCTGGTCGTCAGTCCACGTCGGTATCCACTTCACCACTGTCACCTCCCTTTTCACGAGTAATAATTTATATATACTTTACCTTATTTATCATAGCATTTTGATTTTAAAGATGTGTATATTTATAAAGGCTCTGTGAATTGAACATTTTTTTTCAAATCAAATTTATTTGTTTCCTGTCGGCAGAGCCACGAATTCGCTGACTGCAACCCCATGCAGAGGAGTGATCCACCCCTCCAGAAAATAGGGCCACCTATAGGCCGTGGATGGCAACCTGTGATGCCTTAGGACGGGATCCTGGTGGCTGAGCCATTCTTCCACTTCAGCCCTTATTTTGGCTAGACAGGAAATCGGCCAGATCCGATCAATCGGCTGGTCACATCATGCCCTAGTATCTATATATTAGTCCCCAACCGTATTATTCAATCTGATTCTTCAAAAAATCAAAACCTTATTTATCCTTTCTATTTTCTTCCTAAATAAATGCTAGAAGGTGGTGGGTGGCTGAGGGTTAATTTTGTTGAGAATAAAGATTACCAATGCCAAGGAGTCATTTTTTCAAAGAGTAATACCCCTACCCTCTGTAAAATTTCCTTATAAGAATAATGTTTTCTTTCTGTGTAATTTCCTTCTACGAGCAATGTATTCTAGGAATATAAAATAATTATCCTACCTATAGAATTACATTTGACAACTTTATTCGGTATAGATGGTTGATGTGCCATAAACAAAACCCAACCAAACTATCAAATTTATTTGTCAAAAAATAGCAAAGTGCAACAGGCCATGTAAAGAGAGAGGTAGAAGATATTAACATCCGCATACAGTCTGAATGTTTGTCCAAAGCCACCTTAAACCTGGATATGGTAGTTATCGTCACAACCTCCTCTGGCAGGTTGTTACACGGACAAAGAATGCTGCCTTTCTTCTAATAAGCCGAAAGTGACAATGGTACATCTTTTGCGAGTGCCCGCGGAGACCATGACTTGGCGCTGGGGTGAAAAACTCATCGAAAAGTAGATTTAAATTTCCGTTGATTGTACGCCACAATCAAGTCTCTTCGCATCTTCCGCTGCTCAGGTGAGAATGGATTTAGTCTTTGGAGTCACTCTTTGTAGATAATCATGGAGAGTCCTGTCACCATCCTGGTTGCCAACTGTTGAACACGTTCTAGGTGTGCTTCTTTTTTTTCATCCTGTATTCCTCTATTTTTGAATAGGAGTTGGTCAGCGAATTATCACTGACTCTAACGTCACATCCCTGTTTTGAATGTAAATCTACCTGATAAGTACATTGAGTTATGAACTTTTTCATTTAGAATCCCTTTTAGAAGAAAGGCATCCGCAAAGGAATCTTGTTTTGAGCAAATGTATCTAAACTTATTCGAGAAGGCGATGCTATCTAATTTTATGAGACTTGATCTTCATTTTTGTCTACAAAATAATTTAAATGGAGATGAATGCCTGAATGAGTGCAACATACGTTCCCTTCGATATGCAGATTTTCTGTAACAATATCATGCAAACATTTGTTACATTTTTTCCGCACTCTAAACCAAGCTGGTTTGTAGTACGTAATTAATTTTATCAAAATAACTTTTAAAATATAACCGAGATATCAAAAGTCAAAATTAAAGAGAATTTCACAATATTTGTCACAATGATAGTGACTCTTTTGGGGTAGCTGGAATTCTCCACATTTAAAAGTCTTGCGCCTGACATTCTATTGCTCTCGTAGGGAGACATGTAATACTAATGTGACGCACGTGGCCCAGCTCAGCCGTCTTTCGAGTTTTTATGTTCTTTTCGAAAGCTGAAATGTAATAAATTATGTTTTTCTATATATAAAGTATGGTTGTCGCTAGTTTCATGCAGCGTTCAATTTCAGCATAGCAGTTCCTTCGGCCCAAATAATTAATTCTCAGGAGATAATTAATGGTGTCTAAAACCCGACCAAAGACCTGTCGGGTCAGACGACGGCTCAATCCCTTCATTGAAAGGGGAATGTGTCTATCGTTTACTCCATTGACTCTGACAAGCCATAAAACTACAGTGGTTCCCGTCCCAGGATAGTGTCACAGTAGTACCTAGGATTTGACCCAGCTGATCCACGGAACAGCCAGGAGTCCTACGAATGTATCACATATTTACCCATTTCGCGTTCTAAACTAGGCTGGTTTGTGATACCTAGTTTTAATAGAAAAGAATGATAAAGTTGATTTTTTTTTTTTAGATTTTTTTTATGTTTTTAAAAAATAACCAAAAACCAACACCTCCAACCAAATAAAGATTTTTAAAAAAGCAAGAGAAAAAGAATGAAAGTTTTCAATGAAAACAATGAATAATGAAATTTGTAATTAACTGAAGAAAAACCAAAAGAATTAAAGAAATGTTTTCTTATTTTCCTGCTTTCCTGATGTTTTCAACAGACGAAGGTATGGCCTCTATCTCCCTCTCTCTTAAATGTGCTTTCATTTTTGTGTATTCAGAAAACGAAGTGTGGCCAACTGCATGCTAATATGTTTTCCAAGAAAAAGACGTGTTAAATGAATGACCAAAACAAGAAATTAGTGTGATGGGTCGGGGTGGGAGGACATACAGACGTACACTAACACATGTACACAAGCTTATAAATGGACACATATGCACTCGCTTGCACACACCAATATACATATTGAGACAAACATGCATACATTGATATACATATGGGGACACACAAACACACACTAATATACATATGGATATACATACAGATATGTAGGGACACACTTACTGATATACACACACACTTACTAATATGGATACACACACATGCCAATATACATATGGATACACACACGCCAATATTTATATGGATACACACACGCCAATATTTATATGGATACACACACGCCAATATTTATATGGATACACACACGCCAATATTTATATGGATACACACACGCCAATATTTATATGGATACACACACGCCAATATTTATATGGATACACACACGCCAATATTAATATGGATACACATACGCCAATATTAATATGGATACACACACGCCAATACATACATAAGAAGAATTTCAAGAGCTATCTGGCGAGTATACCTGGTGAATCGAGTGCAAGAGAAATACAAACAACTGCACTTAAAGAGACAGTTAGAATCTTAAAACGATCTCTAGGCTGGAGTGTCTGAAATAGCCGGTGAATGTCTGGCATCCGGTAGGATGCCCCATCTCCAACAGAAAGATAATAAAAATATATTTTTTTAAATGAAAAATCTGGCCAAAAATTGGGGTATTTCTATCTCACAAATAAGACAGAAACAACTAACAAGCCTGCCACGGAAATAGCCCAAAAGTGCCTCCAGAAATACACCAAGACCTTCCATAGTAGAAAACTGGAGGAATTGGCCAACCAACAACGTGACAAATATAATCTCGAAGAAGTATCCCAGGAATATACAGATGAGGAAGGTTCTGTAGACTGACTCAAAAGAGGATGGCTCGACTATAATTAGGAGAGGATGATAATGGCTGCCCAAGATCAAAGGTTGATGACCAATGCTTTAGGAAGATAAATGGTTTCAGCAACGACAACAAGTGCAGGTTCTGCCACACAGAAGTGGAGAGTGTGAGCCACCTGATATCCAGTTGTAAGGTTCTGTTAAGGGACGACGATTATACAATGTGACATAGTGGAGTGTGTATATATCTCCACTGGACCATCTGTAAAAAGTTGAATATCTAGTGTAGCAAGTCCTGGGAATGTTAGAAATAAATCATACACCATCCATTATAACTATGCAATTCTTACAGCTACATACCTAGAAAACAGAGCTGTTAAATTTGACAGCGTTATATGGGACAAGATGGATAAAGTAGCAACCCTAGTTGTAGTCAGTATCCCTAATGAGGCTGGCTTAAGCAGATCTGAGTGGGAGAAGATAACAAAATACCAAGGTCATATGTACGACATGAAAAGAAACTGTAATTTTAGGAAAATCTCCATCATTCGAGTAATTAGAGGAGCAACCGGACTCATGAAAAAGAATTTCAAAAACTACCTGACGAATATACCCGGTGAACCAAGTGCAAGCGAGATACAAACAATTGCACTTAAAGAGACGGTTAAAATCTTTAAAAGATCTCTTGGTTGGAGTGTCTGAAATAGCGGGTGAATGTCTGGCATCCGGTAGGATGCCCCATCTCCAGCAGAAACGAAAATTGAAAAAACATACCCAACAATAGACATACGACAACACACATACACCCCACCCCTAATATAGACACACACTAAAAAAGTGATTAGCAATGATACCGATAGCACGAGGATGCACAGGCATACATACGAACATACACTAACTGATGCATACAAGACAGATGCTCACTCCCTTGCAACACACACACATACAGGTGTAGATGCAGATATGCATGCTTTCAAATACAGGTATGCATCATTCAGTAATGCACAGTTATATTATGCAAATTGTCAGCTGTTGTAGCAAGATGTTTTTTGTTTGCTTTTATGCATGAATTGAGTTTGGCATGCAATTCGTTCGTCGTCATTGTTACAGATCTTCACAGTAAACATTTGCTATTAGACATTTGTTTTGAGAGATTGTGCAAATTATTTGCCGATGGAAAACGAACGTACTTCCAATATCAGGGATGTGGGTTCTCCGCTCTTTAGCGGAATTCCGCTTTGTTGTGATTCAGAAAAAATGGAATTCTTTTTTCTTTTCTTTTTTTCTATTTTCTTTTTTTAATATAATAGGCCAAATAGCTAGAGCTTTATGTCCTTATTTTTGCCTCATTTGGTTCAATATTATTTATTTATTTCTCTTCTGAAATTGTTAATTTTTCCATACTTCAAACAATTCATGGATAAGGGAAGTAGAAGACTTTTGTTTCATCAATCAATGTCTTCCTGTCTCTGTTAAAACATATATTCGATAGTTTCAGTATGAAAAAAAAAAAGATATTGTATTCATAAAATTATCTTATTTTTATTTAATATATATTTTTTTAGAAAAACTTATGTTAATTGTTCAGATGAAGAAATTATCGAAATTGTTAAAGGAATTTGGCTTTTGCTTAAGTATCAAATGAAAAATATACATTTTACATGTTCTTATGTTTTCAGCGAGAAAAAAAATATTTCCATGGTGTCCCATTAGTTGTATATTATATCGCCATGAAAATATGTGGAAGAGGTCAATAGAGAAGTTGAAAGAAGTTTAGTAGCATTCCCAGCCTATCAGCTGCTATCGTGCGACGTCAACGAGTTTGTACCTTAATTTCTTCAACTCGCAATTTCTCATTTATTTCTGGGACAATTTTTAAAATATATATATATATATATATATATATATATATATAATATATATGGTTGAAAATAAAATCCTAACGAATATGTAATTTGTATGTGCCATTGAATTATTTTTTACAGCAAGTTAAAACGGTATTAACTTTGAACAGCCGAAAATGCAAAATAAAAAATTTTTTTCAAGATTCAATTTTACATGCTAGTTTGTTTTTGTTTTTTTAAGTTAAAGCAGCCAATCTTTATCAATATTCTTGAAATTGTACAACCAATCAGAACACACTTTAAACTGCAACCAGAAAGTTATATTTTTCTTATCCGACCAGTTGAAGCAAAAATACGATTGAGTAAACTTAACAGATTTTTCTTCAAAAATGATATTAGGTTTATGAAAAAAAAACTCAACTACTTATTAATAGGAGATAGTCTCAGAATTATTTTGATATGTGAAATTTTAATAATGCTTTAACAAGGTCCAAAAAAGAGTCGCCAACTTAATAGGTCCCTCACTATCAGCTAAGCTCCAGCCCCTGTCCCATCGCCGCAACGTTGCATCCTTGTGCTTGTTTTACAAGGACTTCAATAGATTGTGCTCCGATGAATATGCTGCTCTGGTGTCCCCTCGACGTAAATACACTAGACCAACTTGACAATCAACTAAATCCCATCCATTCACTGTGGAGGTCCCCAGATGCCGGAGAGCCTTCTACTCTAATAGCTTCTTTCCTCATGCTGCTGGCCTCTGGAACTCCCCCCCCCCTGCTCCCTGTTTCCCCAACAGTACCGACATGCAGAGGTTTAAAACTAATGTAAACAGACATCTCGTTACACTGCTCCCAACTTAGGGTGACACCCAAAACCTACACCCTAATTCTCAGTAACCCCTTACGTCTACAGTGGCGGCCTGCCTTGTTTGGGGTGAAATATGTAAAAAAATTTAAAAAAATTTTAAGTTTAAAACTTTCAATTTTTCGAAAGAATGAACTTAAAAATGACGAGTTTTTTTTTTATGTAAACAAATGACAGCATGCAAGAGGAAAAGAAGAAATAATTGTAGTGTCCCGACGCCTCTCTTTCGCTCGCTTGCCTTTTCAAACTGTCTCCCCCCCCCCCCCGAACTTAGTAAAAATGTTTTAAAGTTTGTCATTTAATGTTATGAACACTCCCCTCCGTCTAACTTTTATTTTTAAAAATAGTATATCTTTAAATGAATTAATTTACGTTTGAAAATTTTAAATGTGCGAAATTCATAACATTCGAAGTGGTTTACGAACTAAATTATTTTAATAAAATTGTTGGTACTTCTATATATTTTCTTATTATTCCAAAATGTACTTGGAAAGTTGAACTTTCTGTGAATCTTGTTTGTCCTTCCACGTTAATGCAATGTAAATTTAAACTAATTTAAATGTGTACCTCGTTTATTTGTAATGCACGTGTCTCGTTCGTCGGAATGATTTTTTTTTTTAACTACTTCGAAAATTTTATAAATTCAGACCATGAAAACGAAATAAAAATAAAGCAAGTTTAATCTCTAGTTTGGTTACCTATGCATAAACTGTGACACATCTTTTAAGACATTCTTTTTGCATAACTAAAAATAAGTCTCTTTATTCCTATATTAACCTTATTATTTTTACGGGTGTACACCCGTCAAAAATGATGTGGAAAAAAATAGGCTTCGCCAGTATTTGCACTAATATTCATATAAAATATCGTCTAAATCTGTGAAATTTAAAAAAAGAAAAGAGAAAGAAAAAGTAAAAAAAAAAAAAACAATGTATCAATTGGTATAGAAAGAAGAAAGGAAACAAAAGAACACGTCTCATTATAGAAATAGTGAAGGATTTCTTTCCAAATTCATTTCAGACGGCAGGGGGGGGGTCTGATTTACAATTTGCTTTCTCCCTTCCTCTAAAGACTTGAAATTGTTCCGTCTGGCAAGTCTTTTACTCCCGTGATGGAAAGAAGTACATCTTATATGTACGTAAAGCATGTATGAGAGTGTCCGTTAAAGGGGAGATGCTTGATCTCGGATGTGTTGTGTAGGTGTAGCGTCATGGAGGGAAGTGGAATTATAGCATGCATTGGTTCAACGGGGTGTGGTTTCGGGGACAGATTTTGAAGCCATGTGCACTCATTTGAGGAACCTAGCTGTGAGTCGGAGAGGGCACCTACAACTTTAGCTAAATAAAGGAGAGTAGAAAGTGGACTTTTGGTTTACTTTCGGCAGCCTCGTAACTCTCGATTCCCTTATTTTATCCTTTAGTCCTCACATACTATGAGCGATGTTTCTAACAAAGGGGGAAGAATTGCTGTTTTCTGGGTCGGAATCTATCTATCGAAAACTTATTGTTGGCTAGTTTTTGACTTTGAAGTAGTATGTTTTTTTTTTAGCTCCTTACATCAAGTGGCTTTATGCCTTGTCTGGAGCGATTTCCTTTTAAAATAAAATGGTGTATATATATATATATATATATATATATATATATATACTAATGATAATAGAATTAACGATAAGTGAAGTATCGTAAAGTGATCTATCGCGATAAAGTAAAGCTCAATACGTTAAGTAGAGCAATCAATTTTAAAGAATGAAAGATGAAGATAAAAATTTGCATAAAATTACATAAAATTGATACAAATTTTATTACATCGAAAGTTCAGATGCAAGGAGTTACATTAATCCTGAACTTTTGATGTAATAAAATTTGTATCAATTTTATGCAATTTTTTATCTTCATCTTTCATTCTTTAAAATATATATATATATATATATAATTATGCATAAATTTAAAAACACATTGGTCTTTATTATAGAGCGGATGATTATTATTACTTTTATTATTCTTATGTAGATTTATTATTTTGCCATCTAATTTACATACGTGTTTGTGGTGTGTGTAAATTAGATGACTATGCTGAAAAAAAAGAGTCATCTTTTCTCCAAATGCTATCAGAGATATTAAGAAATATTAGAGAGTAGTTGAATCAACATAGTGAGAGGGATGTCGACGTGATTATGCTGTAGTATATACATATATAGTAGTATATATGTATATATATACTTTGTATGCGTCACATGTTCATCCGTCGCTAGATTTTTTTAAAAAACAAAAAAACACTGATATCTGTACCTTTTATTCTCTAAATAATAGGTTACAGCATAGAGATGCATACAATTTGAGTGCAGGGTCAGAAAGAACATACAATGTTACATATGAATGCCAAATGTTATCAAAATTGCTCTAAAAGTAGAGAGACAGCAAAGAAATTAATGAATTTCTTGTTGTCAATTGGTCCGTGATTTAAATTATATTTTTTATATAATGATGTCAATTTTGAACCCCGAATTTCTGAGCTTTAAATTCTTATAACTTTTGAACTAATAGGGATATTTGCATAATTCAAACAGTTTTGAACTCAATTTACTGAGCTCTTTATAACTGATGGCATTAGTAATGTGATTAAATAATAAAATAAAAAGATTGACTGGGAATGATGGTATTAGTAGTCACACAGTGAATGGGAGGGAGCACAACTTTTTTGTTTGTTTAAATTTTATTTATATATATATATATATATATATATAATGTAATTTTATAAATGCTCTACTTGGTATTAAGCATTCTTGAAAAAATGGGTTTATGTTCACTTTATTAACATATTTGAACTTGATCAATTAATATTACTCCTAAGTTGAGTACTGTTCTACCAAATCTTTTTTAAATCATAAGCATGGAGAAAGTGAATTTTGGCATCTCACTAAAGAATATTCCTACACCAAGCAAGGAGGAATATAATATGAAATTGATCCAGAAGACTGAATAGCTTATCAGAAGAATGAGATGGAAGGCTAAGAATTTTCTTTGTGATAAAGATGATGACAACTCTAAAGAAACATACGGTTTCAAAAGCTTGAACTTATGAAAAGTTTTGAGAGTGACCTGTTCGGCATCATAGGTGATTTAGAGTTCCACACTACAGAGTTCCAAAAGAAACTTAGCGACACTGTAAAAGAAATTAGGCACTCAAACTATTTATAAAAGCGCATAAGACAAGGAACTATTACGGAATGAGTAAAACGGACTACTATAGATTAGTGAATGAAACCCTTACGAAGAATTACAGAAAGGCAAAAGTCCGGATATTATAAATGAAATCAATGGAGACAGTAAAATTATCATGGATAAAGTACGCATTAGTGACAGGGTTTATCAATTGAGACCAAAGGATACCTATGTTTTATTGAAGGACCATAAGCCGGCGACCAGATTGATAAACCCAACTAGGCCCGAAATGGGAAAAATTAGCGAAACGATTCTCGAAAGTTTAAATAAGACAATCAAGAATAAGCTACACTTGAATCAATGGATCAACACCGCAAGTACCATTGATTGGTTCAATAAAATAGAAGATAAGAACCACTGGACCTTTATCCAGTAGACCTTATATGAAAAATAATCACGACCCATTATATTTTAACTCCAAATCAAATCACCCACTTAGCGTAATTAAGCACATCCCAATATCAATTAGCCACAGGATTAGTAACAACTCTTATAATGAAGAAATCTTTAACAATAAAAGGAATACATACAACAACGCATTAAGAAATAGCGGATATACCAATACCAACATTGAATATCAAGATAAAAAAAATAGGAGCTCAACAAAAAGAAATAGAAATCAGAAAATAATCTGGTATACGCCCCCATTTAATCTGCTAGTTAAATCTAAAATTGGACATTTATTCCTTAACCTGTTAAATCGACACTTCCTAATAAATAAAAACACGATCAAACTTAGTTATAGTTGCACAAATAACTTAGAAATAATAATTAAGGGTCATAATAGACATATTAAATAGAGGATATCAACTTACAAAATGATAACAAAGAATATAGCTGCACAGATAGGAGTAACTGCCTATTGCAAAGAAAGTGTTTAGCTAAAGATATAGTTTATTTAGCAACTATATTCTCAGAAAACAACCATAATCTAAATAAATTTTACATAGGGGGTACAAGTACCAATTTTAAGGCCAGGTACATGTACAACAAATTCTCATTTAATAACCCAAATAACAAGAAAATAGGAACCTCACTATCCAACTACATGAAATGCTTAAAAGATGAAAATATTGTTCCTGTGGTGAAATGGAGCATTTTTTTAAAGTCCACAAAACCTACACTGCACAACCCCACATGCTTTCTCTGCCTTAGCGAAAAATTAGCTATTGTTATGTTCCCTGATAAGAGTAGATTACTAAATCAACGAGATGAAATAGGTTTTAACTGTAGGCACTTTAAACGGCTGATTCTGGATAAGTTCGTGAAAAATCTAGAAAATTTAACATAAATAATCTAACTGTACAGCGCAAAAATTAATCCACTCCCAGGTAGCTATAGTTTACTATAAGGGGTAGAATCCAAGTAAACTTAAAATTAAGAGATCTAGCCCTAACCAAAAGACTAAAAAGTAATAATACAATTTAATTTAAATTAAGTATAAGCCATTAATTTTTTTTAATTAGAGGTAAACCCTAAGAAAATAGGTTACAGGATTACAAGTATAAATAAAACCCATATTTACCTCCCTTGTTGCTAATACAATAATGAATGTAATGATAATAGGAGGGGTGATAATGATGGTGGCTGTAGTGAAAATAGTTATAATAGAAGTAATAAAAATAATATAAATGGCTATATTGAAAAACGGATAAGACAACTATTGCAATAGTAGTAATAATGCAAATAGGAGGGATAGTAAAAATATTAGTAATAATATTTTTATTGATAATAAAAGATAATAATAGTATTAATAGATGGAATAATAATTTCAGTAATAGTGACGATAATAGCAACAGTGATGATGATAATTATGATTATCAAATTAATAATAGGAATGGTGAAATGTAGTAAGAATAAAAAGGAATTGACAGAGATAAAAATAACAATAGTAACAACTATAATGATGGTAATAATAATTGGAACAGCTATAGTAATAATAATAGTGTTAATAATAGTGTTCCTTATAGCAAAAATAACGGCAATAGTTGGAATAATAGCTGCAATGTGTATTATAATAATAGTAATAGGAATAAATGATAATAATAACAATAATGGTAATAGTAACAGTGGTGGGGGTGGAAGTAATAGTAAGTGTAGGCGGCATAAAAATAATAAATAGTTAATAACAATAGTAATGGACAATAAAGTTATTTATCTATAGAACCCACACTTATCCAGAATGACAATTTTAAATATTGGGGAGGGGGGGGGTTAAGTTGTCTAAGCCCTCCGTAGTGTTCTTTGATAGAAATATATATAATCTCTTGCTTTGGTTGTCTGTTGATTTTGTGCCCCCCCCCCCCACATGCCTGTTTGGCCTAGCAGGCGTGGAATTAATGACCATCCAAACTAAAGATATGCGAGAAGGCTGGGGCTCGTAAGTGCAAACTTAATGGGCGAGCTGAACTTAACAAAAATGAAATCTGGCCGGCTTCCCCACTTCTTCTAACACACTTCTTAGTCACTTTCCTTCTCTCTTAAAATCTGGGTTCAACTGGTGTTTTCCTATGCGAGGTTGTGAATTTTCACTCTTGATTTTATTTTTATTCTACCTTTGACAAGATGTGTTAGCGCGTCAAAACGTTAGTTGATTGACATAAGGCTATAATATTGTTTATGTAATTTTATAAATGCTCTACTTGGTATTGAGCATTCTTGAAAACATTGGTTTTATGTTCACGTTATTAACATATTTGATCAAATATATATAAATATATATGTATATTAAATGGGTTTTTTTCCACTTTAGAAATACAATTTTGTTTAGGAAACCGATAATGATGCCAAGATTTTTTTTTTTTTGTATGCAATAAATCAAATATTTCGATTGTGACCGATCATTTTCAATGAAACTGAGATGAAAAAAGAAAGTATTAACAATGTCAGATTTTCAGTTTCATTGAAAATGATAAATCACGATCAAAATATTTGATTTATTGTATAAAAAAAAAATCTTGGCATTTTCTAAACAAAATTATATTTCATTTTTACGGTGCCTTCTAAAGTGGGGAAAAAATAACATTTAATATATGTATATTTTTCTTTTCTTTAATCGCACAGGACTTAACATCCCCTTGCTGTATTGAACACAAAATTCTGTCTCTGAATTGCATATTTCTCAGCTGTTTGAAGAGGAACGCTACACTGTTCCCTAATACTGTTGGACCATCTTTTTGGTGGGC
The DNA here is from genome assembly GCA_963556195.1 of Sepiola atlantica. Taxonomy (NCBI): domain Eukaryota; kingdom Metazoa; phylum Mollusca; class Cephalopoda; order Sepiida; family Sepiolidae; genus Sepiola; species Sepiola atlantica. The sequence continues at coordinate 105,048,874 of OY744524.1, read as the reverse complement.
GTCCTCTTGAGAAGTCTTTTCTGCAGCTGGCATTTATCATCCCACTACTCCTAGCAACATGACAAAACCATCGAAGCCTCCTAGCTGGCACCACATCTTCGATGGTTTACGCCAATGCTTCGCGTATGCAAGCATTACTAAGATGTCATTTCTAGTAACCTTTAGGATTGTCCTAAGACATTTCATCTCAAACACCAACAGAGCTCTGACTTCTTGTTCTCCAGTAGTCCATGTCTCTGAACCATATATGGCTATTGGCAGAATGAGTGCCTTATACAATCTAACCTTAAGGGTTCTGGGCATGTCTCTAGAGGTCCATATTGCGTTTCTTAAACAACCAAACACCTGTGACGCCATAGATATCCTGTGCAAGACATCTGAAGCTCAGTTGGGAACTAGACTGCAAAGAAACTTGAACTCTGCAACTTTTGGAATTAATTGATCGTCTCTTGATTTCTTCATCGGCTTCTGGTGACAATTGCACATTTAAGGGGATTAATCTTCAAGACCCATTTTTGGCAGACTTTTTCAAGCTCCAAAGTTGAAATTTTAAGTTTTTCAAAAATAGCAGATATGAGTGTGGTATCATCTGCAAATCTAACACCAATTGGAACTCTTTGTCCAGACCTATAATATCCTTCATTACGTGTTCCAGGAATACGTTGAATAGACTTGTTGACATTATGCAACCTTGCCCCACTCCAACCCTCACTAGAAACTAGTCAGTGAGTTGCCCTCCAGCATTAACTGCACATTTTGTGTCCTCATATAGGTTTTGTATAATAGCAACATATTTTGAGGGAATTTTAATTTGGTACAACATTTTCCAGAACGCCTCCCTCCATATAGTGTTGAAGGCAGCCTTGAAGTCAATGAAGTTAAAATGCAATGGAACTTGGTGTTCCCTTGCTTTCTCTATAATCTGTCTTGTTATAAATATGGCGTCAGTTGTTCATTTGCCTGGTCTGAAGCCGAATTGCGACTGACCTATTGATCCTTCGATTATGTGTTGACATCTGCTCATCAAGATTTTACAAAAGACTTTTCCAGGTATTGATAATATATATATATATATAAAATTAAATCTAACAAAAAGTTGTGCTCCCTCGCATTCACTGTGTGACTAGTAATACCATAATTCCCAGTTAATCTTTTTTTATGTAAGTCCCAATCTATGGTGGGGTCCACAATAACGGATTTTTGTCTCCACTTGACACAATCACAGGCTTCGTCTGGGTGAAGGCCGGTTTTACGGTGTCATTGTGAAGGGTGTCTGCCCATCTCGTTATCGGCCTTCCTCTCGGTTGCTTCCCAGCGACTTCAAATTTAAAACTAAGTTTCGCGATAGTGTCATAAATCTTCAGCACATGTCCAACCCATCTGAGCTGCATTCCCTCTTCTTTTTTTAATTTTTTATTGTTTTTAACTCGGTTCACCCCAAACAAGGCAAGTTGCCACTGTAGACGTAAGGGGCTACTGAGAATTAGGGTGAAAGTTTAGGGGGTCGTCCTAAATTGGGAGTTGTGCAGCGAAATGCTTGTTCACATTAGTTTTACATTTTTGCATGTCTGTACAGTCGGGTAAGCAGGGAGGGAGTTTCAAAGACCGGCAGCTCGAAGAAAGAAGCTCTTTTCCTCGATCGGCACAATGTCGTAACACCTTCAGATGTCACTTTTATTTATATATATATATATATATATATGAGAGAGAGAGAGAGAGAGAGTTGGAACAAATAAATTTATAACATTTATTTCAGGTCCAAGAATTCAAGATCAACGGTGATTAGACGTACGATCGTTTCTAAGACGATAAGGAATTGTTTAATTTTATTTTTACTTATTAATTCCAGTATGTCTTCTTCAGTGCCTTTTACAAAAGATCACAATATATATATATATATATAAAAAACCTGCAAAATAATTTAAGTGTTCTTTTTAAAACTCGTTATGAAAATGCAGAATTTCAAACATTAAAAACAGAAATTATTCACACTTTAAAAAGTGTAAATACATATGAACAAAGTTGGAAAAGAGCTCCTGACTTATCATCTGTTCATTGCCACCCGCCTCGGAGTCCAACTTCCGTTGGGAATAATATATTTGGTTGAGACGTCGTTACACAACCAGTATACTTGCACTACATACAGTTTTGAGTCACTACTAGTTTCAGATTTAGTACACAAAACTAATATTTAGTCACATGAAGCAGTGATTACGCCTTTCTTTTCCTTGGCACGATTGACCCTCAGCCATCGCATACTAGCGTTTAAAAGTTACAGCATGTCTAAATAAGTTCTTTTTAAGTAACGCTTTGTAATTTATCTGAAATTGTTTGTGTTGATTTCCAACTTTTGCTTTCTTTTCCAGAATGTTTTTGGGCCTCTAAAAGATGAAGATCGAATCTTCACCAATTTGTTTGGCCGACATGATTTTCGTCTCAAAGGAGCTCTTGCCAGGGTAAGTCGATTGATTTCAAAAGAATTTTATAATTTCAATATGTTATATGGTAACACTGAACTGTTATTTTGTTCTTGAGGTACTAGCTGACTTTGCTGGCTCGCTATCACTTCGCTCGGTTCGCTACTTGAAATATTAATTTAAAATAATAAACATTTCATTCATAACTTTGTAAACACAAAACAAAATCTTTCTCATTTATTCATATGGATAGATAAACATTAACATTTTGATATTTTCAATACAAATTTATTTATCTTCTGAATCTGACTGAAAAAAAAAAATCAATTTGCCTTTTCACTTGCAATTTAGAAATAGATCGCAATTTGTTGAATCCCTCTAAAGAAAGGTACACTTGAACACAAATGCTAAATATTTGTCCAGGAACAGAACTATTTGTTATATTAAAATCAAAACAATCAGTGAATTAAAAAACAATAACAAATTATAGTCTATTAATAAAGTGTTGTTTTTTTTTCAAAACCAATATGCAAATTAGTTAAACTTGCGACTGATATCGCATATACATACGCAGAATATAAAAAAGATGGTGCGTCTATCGTGTAAAGTTGAATTAATTTGAAATAGGGCGTTTTGACTTCACCGTTAGTGTAAGAAATGGACCCAACTTTGACATTTATTTATTTAGATAATCTGGAGGTGTCTGAGGTGAAGTGGATTGATGACCCAGATGTGCCAAGTTCGAATCCAGTCAGTTCCGTGTCACCACTTACACATATGGATGTTTGCAACCTTGACGTAGTCCCCTCCTTTGAGTACCTGATTCTAGAAAAGAAATCGCTAGGGAGGGGGGGGGGTAATGGTAACAAAAGGTATAAAGCCAATCAAAAAAGTCATACCATGCTGAGTCATACAACTTTACTGTTCTCATCTTGGATGTTATTTTCCCAACGTTTCAGCCGATGTAATCTCCGACCTTCTTCAGGTGTATTTTGTCAAACTGGAATTTGTACGGGATTTCGAACAGGACCCTTAATTTAATCCATGGGGATAGATTGCTCTCGTTCCGTTAGCAATGACCGGGTAGAAGTCTTAAGTAATTAGTAATTATATTCTTAGTATTTCTACCCGTCATAGATGACAAAACGAGAGCAAGTTGTCCCCGTGAACTACAGTAAGAGTTCCATTCGAAATTCCGTGCAGATTCCTGGGTGCAAAAGATTTACCTGAAGAAGGTCAGAGGTTACATCAGCCAGAACGTTGTGAGAAGTTATTTAACTATAAGTTGTTATGAGGGGGGTACAACTCTTGAAGTTTCATTTGAAACTAAGATTAGGTTTCTTCATTATTTAACAAGGTTCAGATGAAGAGAAAATATGTAATAAAAAAGTGCCGGTACTTTACCGATACAATTTGCACATTAGATGTACTTTTGATCGGAGCATGATCTCATTCTGACCCCATTGCATCTTCCTTTTTAACGATCTTCTCAAAGGTAACAATATCTTATGAGATAAGCAGGTTACGCAAAATATAGGTTAGACAAAAGCCAAGAGATCAAACTCTATTAGTTTTTTTGCCACATACGCTATCTCGACTTCCTGTTCATGACGTCCCTTCCCCAACACGTTCGCTAAATTCCTAAACTTAATTTTTAGTGGAAAATTCTTTTTACGTTGAATAACAAATTCTGTGTACGATATTGCTACGGTCAATGTCGCAAGCGTTCGAATCTATCACACTAGTGTCTTTAAATCAAAGGGACCACCGACTTTTCTTGCACTTAACTGTCCAGATGAATTGGGTGGTCTCCCTTCTTCCACTCTAAGTTCAGAATCTTCGTTATCAATATTTTTTCTAATTTCAAATTCATGTATGGCATGACGTCACATAATATTAATATTTTCATTAAATTATTATTATATTATCAATATACGGCATAATCACGTTGACACACCGGTTCCCGTTAGATCACCAAAGTTAAGCAACGTTTAGCCTGGCCAGTACTAGATGGGTGACAATTTGGGAAAATTTGGGACTGTATGTGAACACCTAGCTATGGGTAAATAGCGCCGCCATCCCGCAGTACCTAGCGTGGTGACTATGGCAAAAAAACCTGAATGACAGTCACCAATAAGGTGTCGGAAACCAGGAGGGGTTCCTCACCCAGGAGTGATTAAAAACCCTGATGGTTTTTATATTATTTTCATTTTTCGTCTTTGTGTCTCATTGTGAGGTTAGACGTTTCGTGAATGACTTCCAACTTCTCCTTTTTGCTTGTGCCACCCGCTAGGATCAGGTTATTATCAACTGATCCCCCTCGAAGTTTACAGTGGCCTGCTGTGTGGCTTTGAGCCATCGGCACACTTTGGTGCATTCAAGATGACTAACGGCAGGTGATGTGGCCGTACCAGTTAAGATGTCATTGTATGACAGTATTTCTCATGGAAGCCTTTACAGTGAGATCAACTATTTTCACTGTCTGATGTACTGCAGCCAGGATTGTGTCGTTGAGCAAAACATGGTGAACATAAAAATTTCTTATAACTTTTGTATAAGTTTTGTATTTTTTAGCTAATGTTGAATGAGTTTATTTTAATGAATACAAGTTTACTTTTTTATTTTTTTTATTTATTTATTTATTTTTTTTTTTTTTCTGAAAGGGTGATTGGTACAAAACAAAAGAAATTCTCCTCAAAGGTCATGAGTGGATCTTAAATGAAGTAAGAATTTCTGGCCTGAGAGGACGTGGAGGTGCTGGTTTCCCCACCGGAATGAAATGGGGATTCATGAACAAGCCATCAGATGGCAGGTAAGAAAAAGAGAAGAAGATCGTTATTGTTTTTATATTTGGATATTAATTACTGCATTTCGATTATTCCGACTACTGTTCTCGTCTTAGATGTTATTCTCATGTTTCGGCCGATATAACCTTTGATCTGCTTCAGGTGCGTGTTATCGAACTCAGTAATCTGTAGGAAATTTCGAACTGAACCCTTCATTTAAATAACAGAGGTATATTGTTCTCGTTCCGTTAGCCATGAAAGTCTTAAAAATTGTTAATTATATTCTTAGTATTGTTTACGACCCATGGCGCAACGAATAAAGTGCTGTAGTATTATTTCGAGTCTGTCGCTTTGCTATTATGTTATGGAATATTTGAGATGAGGATTGATAATTTTCATTATTCGGACTACTGTTCTCATCTTGGATGTTATTCTCACAACGTTTCGGCCGATGTAACCTCTGATCTTTTTCAGGTGCATCTTCTTAAACTCTGGAATCTACACAGAATTTCAAACCAAACCTCGTATTGCATCCATGGGGGTAGCTTGTCCTCATTCCATCAGCCATGACTGGGTAGAAGTCTTAAGTAATTCTTAATTGTATTCTTAGTATCGCCCATACTGAGGATTGAACGTTCACTCTTTCAGAAGCTTGTCACATAGAACTGATTATAATTAACATATTTATCGATTGCGCCGAGGGTCCATGTGGCACAGCGGATAAAAGTGTTAAGTAAAAGACACACCTGAAGAAGGAGGTTACATCAGCCGAAACATTGTGAGAATAACATCCAAGATGAGAATCGTAGTCTGAATAATCCAAATTATCAACGTTCATCTCAAAAGTTCAAAAACATAATACTGCAAATAATTAATCAACAGGGCAATGATTATGTGGATATGCAATGTAAAGCCGGACCAGATCCAAAACATTAGGCTAGACACTACTTGAGAGATTGGCCATTCCATAACTTGATGACCTAATAAGGGCAAACCGTCTTGTCTGGTTCGAGCATGTTGAAAGAAGCAAGGGGTATATCAGCACTTGCAGAAACCTAAGGCTGGACAGCAAAAAGAAAGGTGAGCACCCAAGGAAGACATAGAAAGAAACCATCAAACAAGAGCGTAAACAGTGGAAAATGGACACAGTCAATCCCCACAATAGTGATGATCACTGGAGACTTAGCATAAGGACAGCCAGACAACGTCAACCCTCTTGTCAAAGGGAACATAGACGATAAACCTAGATAGTGAGTGAGTGATAAGTAGGAGCAAAGTGTAGTATCTATTTTGATGGGTGACAGTCTTATAACATTACTGTGGCAATGAGAGACAGGACCGCAAAGTAAAGCGCAGGCTCCAGCAGATCAGGGACAGAGTACACATGCGACTTCTGCTGCAGAGACTGTCACTTTGGAATCAACTTCTACAGTCATAAATGTCAATGCTCCAGCCAAAGAGATAACTAGGCTGCTACTCATGGTCAACCCTAATCGATGGAGGCATACTAAGCGACTTGTAACATGCCATATCGTGTTCTTCGATCTCCATTGTCAACAACTGGCCAGGGTTGCGTTGTGGACACAAAAGAGCTGTTCGTCTCTCTCGTTAATATGTAGTCTTATATTAGTAGTGATGACAGTAGCAGACATAGAGATGTTGTCCTTCTCTTTTTCTGTTTGTAGCTGGAATAATCGGAGCCATTAAAAAGAACAAATAACTCCATTATTTTCTCTAGGATTTGGTTTTACATTTTGCAGTAGTCAACACCAATATGAATTACATCTTCCCCTGCTAACCTCCTATAGGGTGATGGAGGCTTCAAATACTGTGTCCGATCACTTTAGTGTCAAACTCTCCAGAGGCAGGAACTCTAACTTCACCTACTTGAGTTTTCCATTTTCACTCTTATTCCAAGCCACTCAATATCTAATCCTGCTTCATCATCTGATCAGCCTCAGTTTAATTGACAGTCTGCTTAAATGTAGACAACACTCTTACCAGACCCACGTGTACAAAGACACGCTTTTTGATTTCTGATGCTAGTTTTTTTTAAATCAAGCTCTTAAGTACCTCTGTGATACTATAGACCAGGGAGAGAGCCCTGAACGATGGGGGTCAACTCACACAAAGACGATTGGAAATGGGATAGACAATCAACAAGGAATGGTCCGTTTCTATTGTTCAGAGGCGAGGGCTTGTCGGTGACTAAGACAAAAAGACCAGATATAAGGCGTGATAGAGTTTTACGACATTTTGACGACAATAAGTTAGTTTTACGGCAAAAAATTGACGAGTTTGGGACTCTAAGAGAAGACGACCAGTTGGGATTGAACCTGAACAGAGTGGATCGGGGCGGATTGGACTGAGAAAGCGACGAGACGGCTATCAATGGACAACGTCTGGGGGGACCTCTTTTTGTTCTGACGATATCACACAGGCATCCTCAACTCAAATTAAGTTATACAAACAATTTGTCTTGTGTTGTTTTATCATAGTGCGACAACGAGGGAAATCATCGGGCCACACCTCTACCTACCTACCTACGTGTACCTGGTACGGCATTAATCCTGGGTGGGTTGAACCTGCTTCCTCTGAAGGAGGAAGTTTCATGGGAGTATCAAATCACTGTCACATGTATATCCCGGTTGAGAGAGATGATGACGTTAGGTTTTTGCAGGGGGGTGTCGACATCCTCCTGCATACATCCTGTCACCCATCTGGTACTGATCAGGCTCAATATTGCTCAACTTCGGTGATCTAACGAGAACCATTGTGTCAATGTGATTATACCATATATATGCCAGAGCTCTTAAGTACTCATATATTAAAAACCAACTCTCTATTTATAAAAAATAAACAGGTGATCGGGATATTTGGTATAACAAGTATTGTTTTTCATTCATTTGTAGCAAAATTAGAGGGGGTGGTATGTAAAAAATAATGTTAAAAACGGTATTTTCTCATACAAGGCTAGAGTAAGCATAAAATTGGAGTAGTAGAAAATTCCATTAAAAAGAAACAGACTAGAGTTGCATTGCAGAATATGATGTTATGGGAGGAAGTACGTAGAAAAGAAGCGGTGTATGACGTCAACGTGATCAGACGTCTTTTCCAAAGTTGGTAAATCACAACTTCTCCAGATGTTCTTCGCTGTAAATAGATAAGAAAAAGTCATCTAAACCCCAAAAGCAAATAATGGCATTATTTCTTGTTGTTTTTTGTTTTAATTCTTCCCATTATTGCAGCTACTTGACTTGTCACATGTCGACAGGACTAAACTTAGGCCGAACGAGATGTTTTGTTGTGGTTTGAGAGCGAAGAACACTATGCAACAAAATTGAATAAATGGATGAATTTTTAATTTTGTCAATTGTTTTTTTTATTATTATTATTTTTTTTTTTTTTTCAGGCCTAAATATTTGGTCGTAAATGCCGACGAAGGAGAGCCCGGAACCTGCAAAGACAGAGAAATTATGAGATGTGATCCGCATAAGTTGGTCGAAGGTTGCCTTATCGGTGGTAGAGCCATGGGAGCCAGAGCAGGTATATCTATTTGTATAACATTCACTTAGATTGAACGAGTTGTACCAACGCAGTGTTGCCCGAGAGTCTTCTACATTCGCTGATATTGGACGAGCATGGCTACCTGGCATTGCCAACAAAATACAAGAGTAAAAAAATGTGTCTAACATCTTTCTTTTAAAACTACTCTCCTTTCCCCCCGTCAAGAAAGAGTTTTCTTCCTGCAATAAAGGACAGAACAGAGACTACACTTTGATCTTTGCCTGAAGGCCAAGAAAATGTATTTCAGTTCAAGTTTTAGACCGAGGGTCGATGGAAAAAAATCGCTCTAAATGTTAACCCTCAACTTTCTAATTTTGTTCCCGTTAGCCCCCCCCCCCTCCTCTAAAAAAAAAACATAAGATGAAGCTTCAAAAATACGTCCGAACAGGGTCAGCTCAAATTCTTCTTTGCCACATCTTATTTCAGACTTCCTATTTGTGACGTCATATCTTGCCACGTAGTCCAAATTTTAAAACTTTAATTATCTAATGGAATTTTCCACTTTGTTACTTCATTTTAACCTCACGTATAAATTTCCAATTTTAAGTTTCTTTTTGCACACCCACCTCTAAATATTGTTACAGTTGATATTCGACTGTTTTGCTTACTTCATCTGTACAAAAAAAAAAAAGACTGTTTCTTTTTCTCCTAATTTAGATTTATAAGACATACTCATTCGTAAGCCCATGGCTTAATTATTATCACACTTTTCAAAGTATTTTATAACATGTCTTCCAACTGACTGTCTATTGCAACTGCTACTCTCTCAATCGCATGTCTGACAGCATCCAGCTAAATCTCCCAGCTTAGAGATTTTCACAATATAGCTTATAATCTGAAGGTCACCCGTCTGATCTCTGTTATCACCCTTTGTCTAAAATACATCCTGTTTATAAGCTCACCTGCAGAAACATATATTTAACTAATATATATTTCAGCTGATGCATCCACTAATTATTATCCGTAATAATCTATTTATATTATTTTGATTATTCGAACTACTGTTCTCATCTCGCTGATGTAACCTCTAATCTAAGATATATGTTGTCGAACTCTGGAATCGGTCTTTTTGTCGCACTCTGGAATCTGTACGGAATTTCGAACGGAACCCTTTATGTAATCCATGGAGGTAACTTGCTCTCGTTCCCTCAGCCATTTCCATAAGAACCCGGGGCATAATGGGTAAAGTGCTAAGTAATAATCAGTTGTAAGTGACAGTCTTTTGAAGGTTGAAGGTTCAATCCTCAGTGCAGGCGATATTAAGAATACAATTACAAATTACTTAAGACTTCTACCTGGTCATGGCTGACGGAACGAGAACCAAGCTACCCCCGTTGATTAAATTTAAGGTTTCATTCAAAATTCCATACAGATTGTCGAGTTCGGCAAGATGCATGTGAAGAAGGTCGGAGGTTACATCGGTAGAAATGTCATGAAAATGACATCCAAGATGTGAACAGTAGTTTGAATAATACAAATTATCAATCCTCAACTCAAAACGTCCGAAAAATAATATTTTTTATACATTTAACGTTTCTTCACTCTTCCCTTGTCCAGGGGTCGGACGTTTTTTTATATTTTGCATATTCACTCTCCATTTCTTAGTCCTGTCTAATTACTTGCTTGCAAGTTTTCCATGACCGGTCAACCTTCCTGCGATTCCAAACATCCATGTTTCTGCAACAGTTTATCCAGGAAGATGAATGATCCACATGACCATACTAGCATAACCGATTCGTCCTTAGAATAACGTCTATGCTGGCCAAATTTAGAGCTTTCAGCAAATCCTCCAACCTAACATTTTGGGTATGGTTGGATTTCGCATTGCAGATCTTTCTAATCATGAATCTGTCATTGCACTGCAGTCGGGTGAGAGAGGACTGGGTGAGAGCCCAGCATTTGCAGCCATATAACATGACTCTCCTGATACAGCTGCTATACAACTTAACACGGATCTAGAGAGGACAGCTCACGTTATTATCAGAGGCAACAGCTCACAAAATTACTCCCATGCTGCCTTCACCCGTGTAGCTTTACGGAGTTCACATACACCACCTGCACTCAGCATATCTCCTAGGTAGCAAAAAGAGTTCACTATCTCAAGAGTGTTGTCATCTAGTACAATCTCTTTGTTAGGATGACAGTCAATAAGGAGGGCCTGTCCCAGGCATCTCTTACACTTGAAGTTGGGAGTTCGGAGCTACCTTTCCCTGCTGGTCACTACGCTTTTTGTGGACCCACAATTGGAATTTTGAGCTTAACTTCTGGCCAACATTTTTGTTGTTAGTCTTATTGTTAATAGTACACAGTAGAATCTGGAGATAGTTGAGCCACTGAACTGTGAGAACTGGAGAATGAGCTTGCAAAATATCAGGAAACATCTGACCGCTGAACAAGTGAAAAAGTGATGATTTAACATCACTTTTTCACTTGTTCAGCGGTCAGATGAATACATGGTAGCATGAACATTTGACCTCAGTATGACTCATCCAGCATCTCCAATATGCTTTATGCAAAATTTGATGCAGTTCTTTTCGATAGTTTTGGATCCTGTACTGTCTCCGGATCCGTATATGTTTTCTGAAAACGTGTGCATATCTCGGACAGTCATGTAAACGCTTTTGGCAATCAAGACGTTAAAGCAATTTTGGTTTAATCATCTTCTTCTTTTTCTTATGCGTTAATCCCAAGCTACGGAGTCCGCAATGGTGAACTTTTGTCTCCACTTGACACGATCACAGGCTTGGTTCGGATGAAGGCCGGTATCACAGAGATCTTTGTGCAGGGTGTCTTCCCATCTTATCTTCAGCCTAAGCCTCAGTCGTTTTCCGGTGACTTCTAATGCAAAGACGGATTTCGTGACAATGTTATTTTGGGGTCTCAGCACATGCCCAAACCATCTGAGCCGCCATTCCCTCATCTTGCCCTTAAACGGTGCAATGTTGTTGCACTTTCAGATATCCTCGTTGTAGAGATGGTCGAGCAATGTTTATTAATCATCAAAAAGTGTATCTCTATTGGAAAGTGGTTGAATCAACAATCCCATAACTAAGGTATATTTTAGCATTGTGTTGTTTTATTAAAGGAAAAAAAGCTTTAGGGAAACAAACGTTGATTAATTCACATTTAGTATTAAATACCCGTTATCTGCTGGCGGATATTAGTCCAGCTCTAAGTGTTCTTTTTGAATGTATAACTTACATTTCATATCTTTAATATAAATGTATTGTAATTGTTAAAACTAATAGTTTAATAGTTTTCATTTAAATTAATGAACCTTTGAAGAAATATTTTGGTTAGTTATCTTTTTTATTAAATTACTTCAATTACTGTTAATAGCAACAAAATTATTGCCTATATATATATAGGAAATAAGACACTAAAATTATAAATGAATAACAGAAAACATCAATTCATTATAAACTGTTTAGAAAATAAGTATGCAAATCAGGCATACAAATAGCTGTTTTGGGGTCTTTGTTTTCTACTATATATACAGTATTTCAAAAGAATATGTTTAAATAACAGTGAGACGTTTTGATCGTAGGTGTGATAAATAAAAAAAGAAACTTTCGCATTTATTGATTTCAATTATATATAGATTTCAATACTATTCTTAATGTTTCAACAATTAACATCTGTTCATTTGGCAAACCAGAAAAGTATCTGACTCCAAGTCAGCAGCAAACGGTATTTAGTCAGATTTTTTTTTTTAATGAAAATCGCTCCAGACAAAGCATGAAGCCACTTGATGTAAGGAGCTAAAAAAATTACCATTTTAAGGTCAAAAGCTAGCGAATGATAAGTGTTAGGTGGATAGATTCCGACTCACAAAACAGCAATTCTTTCCACTTTGTCAGAAACATTGCTCATGAAATGTGAGGACTAAAGGACAAAATAAGGGAAGCAAGAGTTACGAGGCTGCCGAAAGTTCACTTTCTACTCTTCTATTTTAGGTCGCTTACTCTTCTGGTTTCCGAAGTTTTTTACTAATTTTTATTTATTAATTCATTTATTAAATTGTTAGGTGAAAGTACAGAATAGTTAACAAACCTCCCACTTCCCCATGTTAAGAATGGCTTTCTAAATAATCTTCTGCAGTTTACTAACAGTGCTGAAATAATAACGTTATTATTTAGAAAACCATTCTTAACATGAGGAGGGAGGAGAGGCTTTGTTAACTATTCTGTACTTTCACCTAACAATTTATTAAATAAATTTGGGAAACTGAAACTCTTGCAGAAAGTTATATTACGGATGAAGGAACTAAATCTGACTGAACACCATTTCCTGCTGACTTTAAATCGGGTACTCTTTTGGTTTGCCGTTAATTTTGATCAGATACTAGCTGTCCTAACCAGACATCATGACTTTCCGATGAAAATTTGCTTTTTAAAAGTCTTCAACTTTTCGACAGAATTTCACATTCGGTTTTCATCTTCATCTTTTTCATCTTCATCATTTTCATCTTCATCATTTTCATCTTCATCGTTTTCATCTTCATCAATTGGAACTTCATATTTTGCATCTTTTATTTCAGCTTATATTTACATCCGCGGAGAATTCTACAACGAGGCCTCGTCCTTGCAAATTGCGATCAATGAAGTAAGTTTCTTGTTTATTGCTTACTTTTCTAATGTAAAAATATCAATAATGATATTTGTAATCATCTTTCATCTAACATATAAAGTTATCTTGTCGGATTTTTTATATTTATATCCGCACTTTCTCTATTGGCCATACTTCAGCCAAACCAGACTTGTCGTGTGTGATGGCAAGATGCAACCTGGGTAATGTGGAGCGGTTTGACTTTAAGAATGGTGAAAGTCACCCTCTTGTTTATAAAAAAAAAGGGAAGTACATGACGAAAAGAGTAAAAATGTCCCTTGAATTTTTGTCTGAGGAACGGAACAGACATATTTTCAGAGATCTCCTTTCCTCACCCCTGTGCTAAAATAAATGATTAAAACTACAAATCAATAATGGGTGTTGTTTTCCTTACTACATTTATTACTACTACAAAAAAAAGAGCAGGTACTTCTAGTCGCTTCTACTACAGAGAAGCAACATGGCAGATGCGCACGGCCCATCTGTTTACATCGCAAAGATTCGACCTGCTATACTACATGGTTAAATGGCTTATTAATACCATATTTCATGTGGTGTTTACCCAGTCATGAGCAATAAAAGTATTGAACCATGAAATTGTGTTGAGTGGTCTTTATAATAAATCCAACTGAAAACCATGAGGGCTTAACAAAAATGTTAACCAGTAATGACAGTGAGACGGCAAAATGTTACAATATAAAATGAAATCAACTCTTACTTTCTAAAGAACCGTTTAAATATTTTTTTTTTTTTAATTTTAATTCTGCATATTTGTTTATTTTACAATTTATTTCCATTTATTTTCTATTTTAGGCTTATGAAGCTGGCTTTATTGGCAAAAATGCTTGCGGGTCTGGCTATGATTTTGATGTCTTCATCCATAGGGGTGCCGGTGCATATATTTGTGGAGAAGAAACGGTAAATATGAACGTCTTTCTTTTCTCTTTCCGTTAAAAAAACTCAAGAATTTCACTCTGCAATTGTCAAACATTTATATACTGCCAGGCTTTCTGGGGAAAACAAGTCTTTTCAAAATCACAAGTAGCTATATAGATGTAGACATAAAAATAAGGTTAGAACGGGAAATTTCCACAAAGGGTTGAAATTAAGTCGAGTGAAATTTTCCATGAGAAGTCAACCGTTGTTATTAACAAGGAGATGTCTATCACGAGAGAGAAGAGAATTACTGCTGCATCTCGTCTACCAATGAGACTCACATTGTCTACGTGATGAGCAGCTGTCCGGATAATCTGTGGGGATTAAGAAGTAGTCATCATCGTGCTACAGTTATAACATTTAAAAATTATATTCAATAATGGCTCTTTTTGTATGTCTTAGAAGTGTCATGTGATCATACGATAGTTTCCCACTGCAGTCCTTTGCATTATTGTTGTACGATTGGGCAGTAGAATGCAGACAAGGCAGTGTTGCATCGTATTGTCCTCCTCCCTACATTTGCAGATGGTTGGGTCAGTTTTGTAGCCCCATCTACTCATAGCAACTTTTGATCGCTCCATTTCCATTCTCAGGCGGTTGAGTGTTTTCCACTGGAGCCATGGAGCCAGAGTGCCTCTGAACCGGGAGGGAGAGCCTCAGAAAAGGAGATTCCCATGTCAGTAGGAGAGGAGGGGGGGGGGGGGGAGATACATATTATTATGATCATTCTTCTTCTTTGCGTGTCTTTGAAGTGTCATGTGGTCATACAACAGTTTCCCACTTTTTACGTAGTCCTTTGCATTATTGGTGTACTCTGCAAGATCTTTCAAGCTGCACCGGTTGGGCAGTAGAGTGCAGACAAGGCAGTGTTGCATCGTATTGTCCTCTTCTCCACATTTGCAGATGGTTGGGTCAGTTTTGTAGCCCCATCTACTCATAGATAATTGTGATCGCCCTATTCCTGTTCTCAGGCAGTTGAGTGTTTTCCACTGGAGCCAGGGTGCTTCTTAACTGGGAGGGAAGGCCTCCGAAGGGGGATTGTCATATCAGTAAAAATCCCCCACTTCTGAGCGATGTCCATGCCACTCTAACTGCTTGCTTCTTTCTAGATCTCAAGTTAAAACTAAGGTAGGCTCCCTCTAACTGGTTAGAAAACTTCTTTATCCCGGCAGTATCCTATCTTTCTATAAAGCAACCATTCACCCGTGCATGGAGTATTGTTGCCGCATCGGGGCTGGTGCACCAACCAATAGTCTCTTCCTCTTGAACAGGGTGCAAAAAAAAATTTCTACCCTAATAGGTCTTGCCCTTGCTGCCAAGCTCTAGCCCCTGTTGCATCGCTGCATCCCTGTGTATAATTTTACAAGTACATCTATAGAATGTGCTCTGTTGAACTTACTGCACTTGCACGCCCTCGACGTAAATACCCCCAACCCACCCAACTAGCAGCAAAATCACACCCCTTCTACATAGAGGTCCATAGATGCTGGAAGATTTTCTACTCTAATAGCTTCTTTCTTCGGACTGCTTGCCTTTGGAATTCCCTTCCTGTTTCTCCGACCATATCAACATACAGGAATTTAAATGTAATCTGAACCAACATCTTACTTCCCAACTCCCCACCCAGGTTGCCATCCTATATTCTTGACCCCTTTCACAGTAGCCCCTTATGCTCTAGTGGCAATATGCCTTGTTTTTATGTCTCTGTAAAAAGAAATTGTCCATTTTATTTCTTTTCAGGCTCTGATCGAATCTTTAGAAGGGAAACAAGGGAAACCCCGCCTGAAGCCGCCATTTCCCGCTGACGTGGGTGTGTTCGGCTGCCCTACCACCGTCTCTAATGTCGAGACTGTTGCAGTTGCGCCTGTGAGTTAAACATCTTCTCATCTGATTTTTTTTTTTTTCAAAAAACGTGAAGTAAAATCGATTCTTTTGTTTGAATATTTGCCTCCCGATTTTCCTTCTCAATATTTTATTAGTTAACTATTCTTTGATATTTGTTGTTGCATTCCTGAAATGTTATTCATGTTGGACATTTTCCCCTTTTATATAATTTTTTTGGTGCTTCTGTTTTACAATGACATGTTAGGCCTATCTTTAAAAAAAATCGCTAAAGAAATGTATGAACTTTGTTATGTACTTACGTGGTAGCTGAAAAGAAGACTGTACACCAAAAATTACGCAAATTCATCCAGTATTTATTGAATTAAAAATAAAAACGATTTTATTTATATGTCGCCATTTTTCTTAACTTTCGGAAAAGGTCAAAATATATCTCCCTTGTCTGACTTCCAAAGCTGAAATGTCTACCGATATGTAAGATCGTTTTTCTTTTTCTTATAATTTAATAAATACTGGATGAATTTGCGTAATTTTTTCTGTACAATCTTATTTTCAGCTAACACATAGCAAAGTTTATACATTTCTTTAAATATTTTCATGTCATTGTGAAACAGCAGAAGCACCAATTATTTTTTTTCATTTGTAATATATTTCAATTTCTGTTTAATAAATATTTCGCAATTAAAGTTAAAAGTCGATTTCTTTTTTTTTTTTTCTGTTTCATCTTTGCAGGCGATTTGCCGACGAGGGGGTGAATGGTTTGCTTCCTTTGGCCGAGACAGAAATCGAGGCACAAAGGTAATTAGCACAACGCAGAGGTCGATGGTCAATTCATACTCTGAATATACTAAAAAAAAAAACGATGTGCAAAAATGCCTTTAATTCATATGAATGCATGTTATGAAATGTGCATGTCTATACACATGTTTATATGTATTGCGTACATGTGCATATGTATGTGTGCATATATTATATATGAAAAAAGAAAAACTTATAATTGTCCATCGCCGTTTCATCTTTATTGTTCAAAGACTTTCTCAAGATGACGGATTTGAAGAAAAATATAGACATTAAAATTTAAAATGTGTGATGCGTCTATGAAGTGAATGATGTTTTTTTTTTATATCGATGTTATGTACAAAATTTTGTCGGGAATGTGGTGTCAAAATAGTCTAGATCTAAATTTAAGTTTTGTGCGGTTAGTATTAGTTTGCTGGCGATAAATTGTAGAAGCCGTCACGTTGTTTAATTGAACAATAAAGACGAAACGTTGATGAACATATAAAAAATGTTCGGTTTTCATTACATTGGATTATTAATTCCATAACTAGCATATATATATATATATATATATATATATATATATATATATATATATATAATAATAATAATAATATTTATAAATAAATATTAAATTATATTTACCTCCAGACGACGTAAGCTTTTTGCTCTCAACGGTGCAGGGAAGTGATAATTTCAGACGGTCATAAGGCACGAACCTGGTTCACAAAACCACCTTTGACTCTGCATACTTTCACTCTATCCTCACGGCCATAGGAAATTATCACATAATACGAAGAAATTAAGTTATATTTATGCCCATTACAGGGTAAACATCAAGACAAACTAGAGGACTCAACAAACTTACTCAGAGCCTTGCTTTGTAGCTTAAGTGAATGTCTATTTTTTAATATCTCCTAACAGTGTTCAACTTGTCCTAAATTGTTATAAAACTATAACTAATTGTTGTTAAACTAATGGTGATTTAATTTTTATTTGCAAAATGATTAGATGTAAATTGTTGGATGTAAATAGCTTCCTAAACTTTCAATCTCTTAATTTAAATGAGAATTTGCTATGAATTGTAAAGCTAGAAAAATGACTGCCTGATCGATAGTTTAAATGCTTCCAAGTTCCTTTCAAATTTAGAAGGGTCACAAAGTAATGCATTCTTTTTTTTTTTTTTTTTTTTAAACTAGTGACAATAAGTTAAAATGGTTGACTAGTTTACAAAAAAACGGAAATGTATTTTGATGGATTTAATTTTGTAATTAAATTATTTTTTAAATAAACTTTGTATTGTGTTATGCGATTGCATTTTTGATTTCAATAAATACGTAATTACTAAAGAAAAAGAAAATTATGTGAATTTGTTTTATCTTTTGTTTACCATTGATATTACAGCTCTTCAATATTTCTGGTCATGTGAACAACCCGTGCACAGTTGAGGAGGAAATGTCGATCCCTCTAAAAGATCTTGTTGAACGTCATGCTGGGGGCGTCATTGGTGGATGGGACAATCTTCTTGCTATTATTCCTGGCGGATCATCGACTCCACTTTTGACAAAAAAGTAAGATCATACAAATAAAATCTATTTATTTGCTCTTTTGTGATGACGTATAGAAGTGAAACCTGGCCAGTGAGGAATGAGGACATGCGTTGCATGGAGAGAAATGATATGAGAACGATACAATTGGTGTGTGATGTGAGTCTAAAGAGAGTTTTAGATCTGATGACCTCGGAGGAAGATTAAATCTGGAGATATGTGCAGAACAGGAGACTTTATTGATTTTCTTATATTGAAAGAATGGATGAGTTCTTGAGATTAGTAAATGTAGACCAGTTAAGGTAACAAGTTCAGTTCACAAGGGGAGGCCAAGGAAAATATGTGCGGAAGTGATAAAGATGGACTTGAGAGAAAGAGGGATAAATAAAGACCTGGTCAGATATACGTTAGTTTGGGAGTCAGTTTCTAAAAGCCGTCCAACGCATGCCAGCACGTAAAACAAACATTAAACCGAATATGATGATGATGATGAAAATATTAAGAACCTCAAACATAAAAACCTTTTACCAAAATAAATGGAGTCGGCATTAAATAACCTGAAAGAGTTGATATGCCGTAAAACAACAATCTTTTGGTGTTTGGAAATTTAGGAAGAATTTCTTCTAGAACTTGTAAATAAGAAAATACAACCTGTGTTTCCTAACTGTAAAAATGGCACAAGTGATAAATAGAAAAAATGCCACAAAGCAAGAATATAGAACCGTGTTTCCCAACCTTTTTCTCAGTGACCCCAATCATGCACATCAAAACATGGCGGCAACCCAACTAGTTTTAGTAGTATATATGTTATTATATATTACAAGTTGTTTGCTGTATAAGTAAGAAAAAATCATAATAAACCCAGGGGCGAATTCAGAAAATAATTAGGGTTTTACTTTTAAATGAGATATAATTTTCTTTTTAATTTGACAAACTTAATGTTTTTCCTTTATGTATTATATCCAAGATTTTAATAAACTCATCGTGAGATTTTCATCTATATTTTTCTCATGTGCCATTTTTTCCTATTTATTCACTTGTGCCATTATCACCTGTTCCATTATTACCTAAATTCATATTTTCCCCATACCTGAACTATAAAATCTCTCACATGTATACTTATGTGTTGATCTGTTTTCTTTGTAGACAATGCGAGGAAGTGTTGATGGATTTTGACAGTTTAATCCAGTATGGATCCGGTCTTGGGACAGCAGCTTTGATCGTGATGAATAAATCGTCTGACGTGATCCGTTGTATATCGCGTTTGGCTGATTTCTATAAACATGAGAGTTGCGGACAGGTGAGTCTCAACTTCTATAGACTTGAATACTTTCCTTTTCTTTTTTTTTTCCCATATTTAAAGAATCTTATTGTCATTAACATTTTATCCAGTAGCTTCTTTCCAAGAACCGCAGGCTTGTGGAACTCTCTTCCTGCTGACTGTTTTCCTCCTACCTATAATCTTGGTCTTTTCAAGACTAAGGCCAATAGGCATTTCTTGTCTTTGCGATAATCATATTTGTTCTTGTTAGCTCCTTACATCAAGTGGCTTCATACCTTGTCTGGAACGATTTGGCACTAATCTAACTATATATATTAAGTTAAGTATGTGTATATGTTTATATTTTTTTGTTTGTTTTTTTTTTCACTTATATTCACCCCAAACAAGGCATATTGCCGGTGAGACATAAGGGGCTACTGTGAATTAAGATGCCCCTATAAATCTGGCCCCTAAATGGGAAGTTGTACAGTGAGATGTTTGTTCACATTACATTTAGATTTCTGCATGTTGGTACAGTCTAGGAAACAGTGAACAGAGAGGGAATTCCAAATGCAAGCGGTTCAAAGAAAGAATCTATTAGAGTATATCTATGTATAGAATTCACTCCTAAACCAAAGAACTGATCACTATGAATTATGGAATATATATTCTAGGCAACACAGTGAGTAACGTGGATAAATTATTTTTTTTTGTTAACTTTACCATTTAGTGGGTGTGCCATCCAAACTCTCCCCCCCCCCCCTCTCTCACACACAAAATTTTTTTTAATAATTTAAATGCAAAAAATTTAATAGAGAAAAAAATGACTCTACATCAGATTTTGAGTTATATTATGTAATAACATTTTGACCGGATTAGTGCCAGTGCATCACGATGTATGTGCGAGGTAAGCTCCTAAACTAATGAACTTATCATTAGAATTATGGGATACATATTCTAGATAACACAGTAATTAAAGTGGGCAAGCTTTTTTCTTTTTTTTTTTTTTTTTTTTTTTTTGTAAAATTTATCATCTAGGGAAGTTGTCCCCAAATCAAAATTAAAAACTAATGCTATACATATTGCTTATACCTGTACTGGGACGGGTATTTTGCTAGCATTGTTATAAAGTTTAGTCTAGATTTAATAAGGATCTCCTTTTTATGGTGAACTTGTGTGTTGGTTGAGATGAGAATAATTAGCAAAGAACAGACTAAATAGAACAGACAAAAATTGACACTTATTTTGATTCAGTATTTTGTTTTTATTAAGAAACTTTGTCATAGAATAAACATTTATTGAACAGTCAAATTAAATACACAAAAAGTTTGTAGTGGGGGGAAGGCATGATCATAATGTGCAACTCTCTTCGAGGAATTCAAAGAGAAATCAAACAAAAAAGGTATTTTTGTGCTGTTTTATTACACATTGCTGACTGCTTCAGAGAGAGACACACTACTAACAACAACAACACATCATAGACAACGCTACATGATACGCGCCTGCTATATCCGTGCTTATGTGGCAAAAATTTGTCCGTTGTGTTTCAGACGACTTCTTGGAGCTATGAGCTCCCATTCTCTTCAGAAACTTGAGGGCTATGTTAGATATGGAGGAGTGTCACCTTCACTTTTAAGATCCAATAGATTGACGCTTAAGACTTGAAGAAACGAAAATGATTAAGAAAACCTAACTTGAATTTGAAACGACGATTTTTAAAATCCTACGAAACGAGTTTGGTTAGGCACGGTTCTTTGATTTAACGAAATTTATTTCATTTGTATTATTCAGACTACTGTTCTCATCTTGGATGTTATTCTTGCAGCGTTTCGACCGATATAACCTCTGACCTTCTTCAGGTGCATTTTGTTGAATTTGGAAATCTGTATGGAATTTCGAACAGAACCCTTTATTTAATCCACGGAGATAATTTGCTCTCGTTCCGTCAGCAATTACCGGGTAGAAGTCTTAAGTAATTCAGAATTGTATTCTTAGTATCGCCCGTACTAAGGATTGAATCTTCAATCTCCAGAACTTATTATTACTTGGCACTTTTATCCATTGTGCTTATGGGTCCTTGCGATGAGAACAGTAGCCCAAATTATCAATCCTCAACTTCCAAAACTTGATTTCATTTGTTCCAATGATATTCTAAAAATTGTGTCGTATATTAACTACATTCTTTACAAATTCTAAACCGTAATCTATATACTAGTAAAAAGTTATGGTGTTTTGGGATTTTGTCTGTTCGTATGCAAATAGAAACATGTGATTGACTGACAAAAAAGGAATAGGCAGCATACACATTACTAAGGCAGTAGTTTTTATGAAGTCAATACCCATGTTCGAATCTTATGTAAGTCGAAAAGATGTTTTATAAATGTAAAGAAATTAACATTATACTTATGTAGCAGGCAAAAATAAGTATCCACAAAAACAATTTGGAAAAATTATCTTGTAGCTGTTCAATAAACGTAAAAATCAATTTTATCATATTTTTCTGAATCCATGAGCCCTAGCCTAGCGTCAGTAATATTAAAGAGTAAAGTAGTAACAAGAGAGATAAATTGGTCAGTAATTGGCATAGAGCACAGTTTCTCCCCAGTGCGGTCTGCCCAATGCAAAATACTATAAAATTGATTTTTATGCTTATTAAAATTCTACTCGATAATTTTTCCTAATTTTTTTTTTTTAGGATACTTATTTTTACCTGCTGCATAAATATAAACAAGAGTTTTTATTTGGAAATGTGTTTTCATATGTGCCTTCATCTGTATAAGCACAAAAAAAAATATATAATTTTTTGTTTTTGTAAACTAAGTGACCTTATTTTTTTTTTATAATCCGCAAAGAGTAGGCATACAGGTTATTCGGCATTAGTTGAAAGTGAATTATTTTTGCATAAAAACATAATGTTGAATGTTTTTTGGCCAATAAAAACAATACATAAATACTAAAAATGGTTTTCTACATTAGAAGGCATCGTAAAAATGAAATATGATTTTGTTTAGAAAGTCGATAGGATGCCAAGATTTCTTTTTTTTTATACAATAAATCCAATATTTCGATCGACACCAATCTTTTTCAATGAAACTGAGAATCCGACATTGTTATTATTCATTTATTTTTTTTCTTTCCGGGAAAAAATAATATTAATGTCGGATTCTCAGTTTAATTGAAAAAGATCGGTGTTGATCTAAATATTTGATTTATTGTATAAAAGAAAGAAATCTTGGCAGCCTATCGGCTTTCTAAACAAAATTGTAATACATAAATACATTTATCGTAGTTACTTACTCTCTTATGCAAATACTAAGTAGCATATTTTTTTCTGATATTTCACAAATATTTTTCTTCATACAAGCTATAAAGTGGTAGAAGCGATCGAAGGTAAAGGTGGAAGTTTACATACCCAGGTACTGTGTACCAGTATCGATCAAAGAGCCGGTATAAACAAGTCTGAGGGTAGATCTAATGTCATGCTTTCCTCTTTTTTAAAGTCGTAAACGTTGAATGTTTTAAGAGTTTTCTTTTTCTTTTTTCTTTCAGTGTACTCCATGTCGAGAAGGATGTGCTTGGATGCAAAAAATGATGGCTCGTTTTGGTGAATATTTTTTTTAATTTTTTTATATATACTATGTGTATGGTAATGTAGCGATATTAGACATGTTGTAAAATATAGTGTTACAAACGGAAATTTCTATTTCATTTATCTACCTCCCACAGCTTTAAGATGTGACAAAAAGTCGAGAAAGTGGGATTTGATAAACCAGCGCCCGAGAAGGTGAGCACTCTTGCTATTAAAAATTGCCTGGGCAGTCCCGTCGGCATTCCCCAGTAGGGGCGCCAAAGAGGGGAGGCAAGGCCTGGGAGGGTGGACCTCCTAGAACTGCACAGGACATACCCATAGACCGGCGTAAATCAAGCCCCGAAGGCCAAGACAATACTAGTTTATGGGGTGCAGTATCCATCGGAACAGATACTACACTTTGATGTTAGCCAAAAGGCCAAGAAACAGAAATTTCTATGTACGGTTAGAATAAGTAAACAAAACGGGGAGTGGGGGAATTTTCCATTAAAGAGTAATTTAGACGTTAGACTGCCGTGTATCAGAAGTTACAGAGTGGGTGGAAGTAACGTGGCAGAGAAAGAAGATCAATTCTGCTTGTTAGGTGTTTCATGCGAAGGCGAACTATCATTTGACCTCATGAATAATTATAGGAGCAAATCATCTTTCTAGCTTCAGGAAGAATCTCTATGAACAGAGCTTCTCTACAAGGGCTTCCCATCTATGGAACACATTACCACGGGGCTGCTTTCCTGCAAATTACAACATGGTTGTCTTCAAATCAAATGTCATGAATCCTCCCCATGTATTCAAACTTGGTTCATCCCATCAATCATCCTCTCATAAGGTTATTCATCTCTAAACTGATAACCATTCCATCATTGACTCTAATCCTCGAGTTGATTTTGGCCGTGATAAGTGCTGATCCATTCGTAAAAAACATGCAAAGAAAGCTGTATTATTACTACTACTACTGTGTCGTGTCTGGATGAATTATTTCCCTTTTATTTAGAGGATTTGTATTGGTGGCATTATAGTTCTTCTCCTATTTATTCAACGTCACTTTTCCCTTGTTCAGGGGTCAGACGTTTTCTGATATTACACATGTTCACTCTCCACTTCTCACAGCAGTCTCCAAATTTCACTCTGTATGATCTTATCCAATCACTTGCTTACAAGTTTTCCTTGACCGGCCAATCTTTCTGCGATTTAGAACGTTCATGCTTCTGCAACGGTTTATCCAGGAGGATGAACGTTTCACATGACCGTGTAATCGATTCATCGTTAGTATAACCTCTTTGCTGGGCAAATGTAGTGTTTTCAGCAAATCCTCTGACCTGATATATTGGGCTTGGTCAGATTTCACATTGCAGATCCATCTGATCATGGATCTGTCATTGCACTACAGACGGCCATATATCATGACGTTCTTGACACAACTGCTATACAACTAATGGCAGATGAGACAACTCACAAAATTTTGCCCGAAGCTGCCTTCACTCTTGCATTAACTAATGAAGGGGGAGACACGTAGAATTATTTATATTCTATTTGATGGCATATGTGACACCTTTTTCTTTTTTTTACTTTTGAAAAGAAAAGATAAAAACGTGCGAAGTAAAAAAAAAACAGATAAAAACGTGCTGATGTTTATTCGGGCAATAACAACTTTCCCAAACGAACTCTATAATAATGCATTGTTTATGCGACATTGGTGAGTTTAGGAAGTCAATTTTTAAAAGCCATCCAATGCTAAGACCGCTGGAAAAATGGTTGGATCATTCTACTGCTCCAGAAGGTATCTCACGCCGACACCATCCTCTACCTATATAAGAGTCGAATACGTCCTAAGATGATGGAGTACTGCTGCCACATATGGGGAGGTGCCGCTCAGAGCACCCTTTCCTGCTTTGACAGAGTACAAAACCGACTTCGAAATCTAGTGGGAGATGTCCTCTTCTCTTCCCTACAGTGACTCTCTCACAGAAGAGATGTTGCTAGTCTTTCTTTGCTCTACCGTTATTTTAATGGTAGTGCTCGACTGAGCTCAAATCTATGGTCCCCTCTTGTAAAACATTCACAATTAGAACCCGCCTAGTTGCTATCACTGTCAATGATTTCCCTTTCTTCATCTGCATGCTCAAGACGAAATAAAACTTCCATGAGCAGAGATTTTTTCCTAGAACTGTCCATCTGTGGAACACAGTGCCGCGAGCCTGCTTCCCTGTCAATTACAATATGGTCGTCTTCAAGTCCAATGTAGACAAGTTCTTGTTGAACCGTCCCTGTAAGTAATCAATTTCTACCCTGCTACAACCATCGTGCTGGTGAACAGGATGTGTCTCATCATCCACCAGTCAAACTCTTTAACCTTTATCCTCGAGTTGCCTTTGGGTCTTGATAAGAGGTGACCTTTAATGTAAAAAAAAAACGCATGCTAGTATGTAAAGCGGACATTAAACCGAAGATGATGATGATCATTATCATCTTCGGTTTAATGTCCGTTTTACATCTCTGTCCAGGTCTTTATTTATCCCTCTTTCTCTTAAGTCTATTCTTATCACTTCCTTATCCATTTTTTCAATGTGGCCATGCCATCAAAGTCTTCCATTCTGTATACTCTCCCTATACTGTCCAGAATAATCTTCCTCTGAGGTCATCAGATCTAAGACTCACATCATCGTTTTCATACTATTTCTCACCATGCAACACATCCTCAAACACATCTCTCTATACTGTCTACACATGATGATATTAGATTTGAAGACATTAAATAACTATTTTTTTATTCTTATTTACAATATTTTTTAGAAGTTTCCCATTGACAATAACTTATTCGTTTAACCTTGACTCATTCAATATGTATATCTACATTCTATAGTTTAAGATAAAAACTACATGTTGTTGTAATGCCTCAAGATTCTAAAACTATGCTAAAGGTAGGATTAGATAGTCCAAAAAAAGGTGTTCTTCATGGGGAAGTAATTGTAAAGAAGAACCATATTTGTTTGTGCCTGTTGTTGAAGGTGCCAGTCTTGTGGTTGTCGACTTATTTTCAGAATTAGAAACATTAATGTTTTTTACAAGTTTTTCCATTTTAAACAAAAAATTTTTGCTGATTTTGCTGCTGTTGATCTTAATTCAATTCAGATAACATGAAAATTGACTTTTTTGTGTGATTCTTCTTCATCCGATTTATTTTGAACAAGCCTTTAATTAGTCCTCTATAAGAGGGAGGGGCCTGTCTGTCAGTCTTGATTGAAGTTTTCCACTCCAGGCTCGGCGGTCGCGAGGATCTAAGTTTGTAATCCCCAGGGCTGCACAGTCACATTTACACGACTCATCTCGAGAAAGCCTCAGTCTTCCAGCCTGCCGCGATGGACATGTTTCTGACCCGGAAGATCCAGCTGGAGCTTCGCTCGACATAGCCAAGCCATCTCATTATCCCCAGCTTAAGGACATCAGTCATTTCCCGTATACCAAGCCTAGAGAGAAGAGTATCGAGGAGAGTATCTGGCCTGAAATGACAGATCCATCTAATCATGGCTCTTTCATTACACTGCAGCCCATGTTTCAGAGCCATAAAGCATAACACTCCTCACATGTGTACACCTGTCCTTTAGTTGTGATCGCCAGATGCTTATTTGTCAAGATGGGCAGGAGTTCTCTAAAGCTTCTCCAGGCAGATTTGCAACGGTCTCACAACCACCATAGTCTAAAAGGGAGTCGTCCAGGTAGCAGAACTTAGCTACAGCTTCCAGTTTGCTATCCGCAACTGTGATTAAAGATGAAAATTGACTGCCTGTATAAGTATTGAACTCCCAGCCTTCACATTATGAGACTTGTGGTTTATTTTTAAAAGAAAAATATTGCCGACAATAAGACCTTCTCGAGCCTAACTCTACTTATGCTAATTTGCAAGATGGCTCTACAGGAAGACGTACGTCGTCTTTTGATATGTCAAAATTTTTTTTATTTATTCACCCTAAACAAGGAAACTAGGCATATTGTTACTGAAGCATAAGGGTCTACTATTGTAGAGGCTGGATTTATAGGGGGCAACCTGGGTGGGAAGTTGGGCAGCAAGATGTTTGTTCACATTACATTTAAATTTCTGCATGTTGATACGGTCGGTGAAGCAGGGAGGAAATTCCAAAGGTAAGCAGTCTAAGATTAGAAGCTATCAGAGTAGAAAATTTTGACATCTAGGGACCCCTACAAGAAATTTGTTAAGAATAGGCTCTTTTGTCTATTGTTTTAATGTGATTTATGGATTAATCTCTATGGATAAAGTTACGTATGTGTATATGTTTATATATTTGTATGCATAGGATTCACTCTTAAACTAACCGATTATTATGAATTTTGGAACCTAGCTGCTAGGAGTAAGGGATGGGTAATGTGGGCTATATTTAGTTTAGTTTTATGCAAAGAGAGGATGGGCGTGAATTTCATAAAAATTCAGATACCTCTGATTTTTTAAAAATTTATTCAGCAGGTAAAAGAAATCAATGAATAAATATTTCCCAAACTTCAGTTTCTTTGGCATATTAGAAAGGGTTTTAGGGAGCATAATATGGGCACAACCTATTTGAAAATCAAAATATTTCAGATTTGCATTAAATTGGATTCATAGTCATTAGACATCAATTAAGCAAGACACTCTGAATAACAATTTCATCTTAAGACCCTGTAAGCCTTAAATTTGAGACATTTTATAGAATCAAAATAATGTAATGGATTTTGATCAAAATTAGTATAAGGGTTCTAAACATCATTAGATATTGATTTTAATCTTTGTAAGGAGACACAAAAGTGGTGCAAATCTGTTCTGTGAATTCATTTTACTTGTCCTGGGATGGATATTCTTTTATTAAATTATAAAAATTAGACCGGATCATTTAGTTTAGGTGCAACTTTGTAAATAATGCACTGACCACTTCCTTTACGTTATCAACACCCAAAGTGATCCACGTAGAAAAAGGTTGTTCCTACCAAATTTCAGGTGGAAATGAAGGGGTGGGATTTAGCTGCTAGTTTGGTGAGTCAGGGGTATTTAAGTTAGGGGGTACAAGTGCAGTAAGTTTGTTGGTGCACATTCCGTGGAAGTACTTATAAAACAAGCACAAGGATGCAACATTGCAGAAATGAGACAGGGGCTGGAGCTATTGGGTTAGAAATTCTTTTTTGCGCCCTTTTCCAAGAGGGAGAGAATAGTGGTTGGTGCACCAGCCCGGATGTGACAACAATACTCTATGCACAGGCAAATGGTGGTCTTGTAGGATACTGGCAGGTGCGAGAAGTTTTCTAACTTAGTAGAGGGAGCCTACCTTAGTTCTTACTTGAGCATTGTTTGTTTTTTTGTTATTGTTTTTTCAACATTTTCAATAATTCAAATATTGTTTTGACAATTTAAGTTAAGTTATTATTATTATTATTATTATTATTAAAGGAAAAAAGTTTTAATATTATACAAACTAAAAACTACCCGTCAGCTCTATATGTTCTTTATGAATGCATAATTTACATATTTTTAATATAAATGTATTGTCATTTTAAAAGTTTAACATCTCCATATTTCACTATGCGTTTGCTTCTTTGTCTTGTGCAGTGACTGGTAACGGACGTCCAGAAGAGATTGACATGTTGTATGAAATCACAAAACAGATTGAAGGTCACACTATATGTGCCCTCGGTGATGGTGCAGCCTGGCCTGTTCAGGTAAGTTTCAACACAAGGTCGTCTTTATTATTCAGCCACTTTATTGCATCCCACTGAAAATAGAGGAGGATTTTATCCATCAAAATTAAGAATTACAAACCATTTGAATAAATTATTAAAGTAAAAACCTGAGCTGTCTTTGACAGACAGCACAATATCTGACTGAGAATTTCTTCTTTTTTTTATTTTAATGACAAAAAAAAAATCTTGTTGCTTGATGTAATTTATTCTCGTAAAATATTCTAATGGTTTGTGTATTTCATTTTTTTTTTCATTGTTGATGATAATTTTATTCTTTTCTTTCATTTCAGGGTCTCATCCGTCATTTTAGACCCTTAATTGAAGAACGAATGGCCGAATACAAGGAAAAGAATGCAGCCAAAAATAACTAACATCACGTAGACATTAAGAAAACTTCTTGAACTTTTTATAACTTGTCTATATTTAATTTCCCTGCTGCAGTTTTTCACCTGCCGAAAACTTTGTTGATCTGCGACCGCAATGAGGAGGCGACGACGACAACAAAAGAAATGGTTTGTAACGTTGAACTCGTAGAATAATAAAGTTGAATTTAAAAAAGAAAAATCCCCTTTTCTTTTTCACTTAATTTCTGAACGAAAGATGTTAAAAAAACATTTTCAGATATTCCATAGTTAACAAGCTTGTAAAACTTTTCTGCCAAACCTATCGAAGGCCCTTAATATGTTAAGAGCTATTCACGAAGCCTCCATTGATAGATTCACTTACCCTGTGCGATATCACAGTCAGCACCTCAGCTGTAGATCTTGCAGGACGAAATCCATATTGCTTGTCAACAAGAAGATTGTTTTTGCTAAGGTGGTTGACAACTACTTGATTTATTACAGATTCAAGCAACTTACTCATTGTGCACAGGAGACTGATCGGTCTGTAACTGGGATGCAGAGGACCGATCTCCAGTATTTTTTAATACAGGGCAGACCAACAAAGTCTTCCAAGGCGATGGGAAACATTTTTTTCCTTTAGACAACGATTCAACAGCTTTGTAAGAATAGGTGGTATTTCGTTTTGCAGTTTCTTGAGTACTATGACCGGAATGTTGCTGGGACCAGTTTCCTTGTTGGCTTTGAGGTTTTGATAAGGTTGGTGACATCACAGTTATTCGGATGTCGCTTACAGATTTTTCAGCTGGGGGGTGTTCTTGGGGTAGGTGGCCCTGATTGCAAAGGGTTGAATCTGCTGCAACGTTCTTTGTGAAAATGTTGGCTTCTTACAAGAAATTAATATCATAAGAAAGTGTATAGCATCAAGTTTTATTTAGAAGTTAATTCAAGCAATCTGGGCACTGTCATCGACTGATTTCATAAGGAACTTTTTAATGACTCATCACTTATCAAGTCTAAAAACATTTGAGGATAAGAATAGATTGACAGCTCAAATTTTTTTTATTAAGATATGTTCATAGATAATTGTTTTAAAATTGTTTTTTAAAGAAAATGTTTTCCATTTAGTTAGTTTTGAATTTTTAAATTTCTTATGTTTTTGTAATTTTTTATATTTGTAATTTCTTAATGGTGTCTACATTTTCTATTCTTGTACGTTTGATATTCTTTTTCTCCTTTGTTTGTTCTTTTATATTTCTGGTTTTGTTTTTATTACAGCACGGAATACAGACATTTGTGACATTGGGGGTGGGGGTGGGGGGTATTAAAATAAATTAAGATGGAATTAGATGGATTCAGAATAATGCTAAAAATGTAACTAAGAAGGTATTTTTGGGGGACTATCGGGTGGAATATTTAACAGAATTTGATCTAAAAGAGTTGGTCACATCATTGAAAACATTATTTTCGTAAAGTTGAATAGAAAACGAAAAGAAGCCTTTGAAAATTATGTATTACGTCGAAAGCCTCAGCCTCAGATAAAATTCAAATAAATGATTTTATTCCTTAAAAAAATGACATAACATTATTTGGTGTTCTAATTTCTTTAAAGAATTTGATCTGTTATGCATTAAACTGCTTGTTTTTTTTTTGTTTTGTTGTTGTTTGGGGGGGGGGTATGCTATTGTTTGCATGGATAATATTACTAAGCAAACAATTATTTAGTCCGTGGGGCTGGAAATAAGCAAAGAATAGCACAGTAAAAAATAAGACTTATAGTATTCTTTGCTTATTTCCAGATCCGCGAACTAAAAAATCACTTGTTTAGTAATATTATCGGCACAAACAATAGCATAAAAAAGCAGCAGCTTAATACATAACATATAGTATACTGTTGGAAATAAATTTCTAATATCAAAATTTTTTAAAAAGCCAAAATCGATCATTTTTTTTCTTAAAAATAAATTTTTATTTACTTTAAAGATATGAGCAAGCATTCGATCTCAACAGATCTTTTTCAAACAATTTTTTTTTACATAAGAATTTGATATTGCAAGAACTGCAGGCTTGTGTAACTCTCTTCTTGCTGACTGTTTTCCTCCTACCTATAGCCTTGGAAGGTCAACAGGCATCTCCTGTCTTTGCAATAATCATCTTTTGTTTTTGTTAGCTCATTACATCAAGTGGCTTCATGCCTTGTCTGAAGCGATTTCCATTAAAAAAAAAAAAATGCTCCATATATATTGAATTTTAAACGTCTATTTTCATTTTGAAAAAAAATAAAAACATAAGTGCATCATGTATTTTCTGTCCCATCACCGCAATGTTGCATCCTTGTGCCTATTTTACAAGTATTTCAATAGATTGTGCTCCGATGAACTTGCTGCTCTGGTGCCCCCTCAACGTAAGTACACTAGACCAACCCGACAATCAGCGAAGTCCCATCCATTCACTGTGGGGGTCCCCAGATGCCGGAGAGCCTTCTACTCCAATAGCTTCTTTCCTCGTGCTGCTGGTCTATGGAACTTCCTCCCTGCTCCCTGTTTCCCCGACTTTACTGGCATGCAGAAATTTAAAACTAATGTGAACAAGCATCTTGCTGCACAGCTCCCAATTTAGGATGACCCCTAAAACTTTCACCTTAATTCTCAGTTGCCCGTTATGGCTACAGTGACAACTTGCTTTGTTCGGGGTGAACTTAATTTTTTTTAAAGTGAAGGAGAATGATAGCGTATAAAATAAGAGCAGAGGTTCAAGCAACATACAGTGAGAGAGGGTGAGAATGATAGATAGAAACGTAATAAAAAATTTTTAAAAAAATTTTTAATTAAAAAATCAGGATGATATTCAAGTAGGCACTAGCTCTACCGTTAAGCACTTATTTTGTTTTATTTATTTATTTTTAAAATATAACGTCCTCTTTCTCAGCTTGGGCAAAAGAAAATTTTTTCCAGAAAACTTTGTCAAAGGTCTATGCGGATTATTGGAGATTCGTCTCGATAAACACATCGAAAAACAATGTCAGTTAAAAAAAAAAAATTCATTTTTCTTGTTAGTTTCCATAAAATATAAAACTATAATCTGATTAAAAAAATAAATAAATAAACAAGCCACGCATGCGTGGTCCCCCTCTGTATGTGACTCGATGTGGCGAGTGTAAAATGCAATAGATTTGGGCAATTTGGGGCATTTTTGACCCCCTGGGGGCGTAAACCAGAATTTTTCTGAGATCAAGGATGCTCATTTTATATCCAGAACAATTGCCTCTACATTTTGGCCAAGTTTCAAAAAAAGTGAATGGATGGATCAGACGTTATGGGAGAAAAGGGTCATTTTTTGCCATTTTGGGGGCTTTTGACCCCCTGGGGGTGCGAACCAGAATTTTTCCCAGGTCAGCGATACTTATTTTCTACTAGGAACAATTGCCTCCATATTTTGGCCAAGTTTCAGAGAAATTGAATGGATGGATGAAAAGTTATAGGGCAAAAAATGTAATTTTTTGCCATTTCGGGCCTTTTGACCCCCTGGGGGGCTAACCAGATTTGTTTTCAAAAATCGGAGAATGTCACTTTCTAACCTGACCAAAGTTACAACTTCATGCAAAATTTCAGAGAAATTCAATGGATGGTTGCAGAGAAAAATCCGGACGGACATGTCTCAAAACATAAGTCCTCATATTTTATAAATCGGGGGACTAATAAGAATATGTAAAAAATCCTGTCATATTTTGAAAAGCTTCCCTTTCCCCATGATCATCATTTTAGGTCATGAGAAATCAATTTTTGTTAGTACTATGTTACATGCGAATGAATGCTGGGCTCCCACTAACGCGGCCTTTCTGAGGATCCAGAGGAATGATCTGTCTATGGTTCGGTAGATTTGTGGTGTTCGCCTTCTACTGAGGCTGAACATGCCCAGACTGGAGTTAGCTCTGCATTGCAACCGCCTACGGTGGTATGGACATTCAACATGTCCATACCACCACCGAAGCTCTGGCAGGAGAAACGGATGTACACCCATTACAATTGAGAGTAAACGAAGAAAAAGTAGTCCGAGAAAGACTTGGAATGACTCAGCGAAAGATGACCTTCAGCAATTGCACATCAAAAGCAACGTAAATGATAGTTTCACGGAGGAAATCAGTTTTTGCCACTATGGCTAAAGTGCAGCTCACATCTGATATAGATGCGACACGTTAAACGAAAAAGAAGGAGAAACAAAAGGAAGAAAAGAAAAAAGAAGTGTCCACACTTTCCTACAAGAGGCTCTGTCAGTCACACTTAAGTTTGAAGTAGCATTTTCATCCTAAAATGTGCAAGTTTAATGCACACGTCAGAATACCTCTTTCTGAGAGAGCTGGATGCCTCCCCTCCCACATTAAACCGACCTTATATCACATCCAGCCTTCGTAAAAAGGTGGAAAATAGTAACACGATCTGGGACCAAAACACAACTGCATTTATGGAAAAGCAGTAAATAGAGACACAGATTAACAATATGCATTCTTGTTTTCTTCCCCCCAAACAACCAATGCTTATAATTATCAAATCGGCTTTGGCGTAATAATCGTGCCAGGATTAGATGGATGTGCACCTCAAACGGGAGAAAAAGATCCCAGAAACTTGGTATCAGTAGGATTCTGGATGACTTACACGCCTGGCGTCTCAGGTGGTTCGGCCATGTCCAGCGCGCTAGACCGAGGAAGACCTGACTTGAGTGCGTAAGATGTGATTTGGTAGCAAATCAGAAAAATCCCTAACTCAAAGTCAGCAGCAAACGGTGTTCGATCAGATTTAGTTCCTGATATTAAAAACTTCCTGTTTTGGGTTGCTTACTCTTCTGGTTTGCCAAGTTTTGTACCAATTTTTGTATATTAATCTATTGCTTAAATTGTTGAGGTGAAAGTACAGAATAGTTAACAAAGCCCCTCCCCCAATCCCACCCTATGTTAAGAATGGCTTTCTAAATAATTTTCTGCAGTTTACTGACCGTGCTGAAATAATGTTATTATTTAGAAAGCCATTTTTAACATGGACTCTGTTTATTCTGTACTTTCACCTAACAATTTAAGAAATAAATTAATAAATTTGTGCAACTGAAACTCGCACCGGAAGAAGTTTAATACTAGGAACTGAATCTGACCGGACACTGTTTGCTGCAGACTTTGAGTTGGGATTCTTTTTTATTTTCCCCGATTTGACTGCATGCAACCTGACTGGTGTCAATCTTTTGGATCGGACAATATGGAGAGCAGGTGTGAGATGTTTGGTGTTGCCTACCCCAGAGTCCAGGACACTCGCAGCATCTTAAATACCAAAACCAGATTATTATGATGATGATGATGATGATGATGATTACACAAAGCTGTGATTAATAGCTCAAGAGCATATCCAGGGGTAGAGTAGGATAATGTTGAGTAGGATAATGTTGAGTAGGATAATCAAGGATTGCAAGATTAGATATTTTTTATTACATCTGACGAACTTTTCTTTCCAAGATGTTGCTTGGTGTTGCCCACCCTGGAGTCCGGGATACTTGTAGCACCCTAAATACTCAAACCAAATGATGATGATGTCACATTTAAGAATATGTGGCATTTATGCTAAGATCAGTGGCTTCCATTCAGGAGACAGAAGGAGGTTTGGTTAATCTGTTTTACGGTATAGCAACCCTTTTTGGGGGTCATTTTTTGTTTTCATGAAAATCACTCTAGACACGGCATGAAGCCACTTGATGTAAGGAGCTAAAAAAAAAAAAATACCACTTTAAGGTCAAAAACTAGCCAACGATAAGTGTTCTTATTTACTTGTCTCCCCACGAGGGCAAAGTTAGACACAAGGTAGGTTTTTAATGTGGGGAAAATCCAACTACCCCAAAATGTCCACTCTGGAGTGGAACAAAAATAAAATTGCCTCAGTCTAGAATGGACAGTATAGACTAAATGCAGCATCAGAATAGATACTACACTTTGTTCCTAGCCAAAAAGATAGATTTTGACCTAGAAGACAGCAATTCTTCCCCCTTTGCTCATTGAATGTGAGGACAAAATAAGGGAAACGAGAGTTACGAGGCTGCCGAAAATAAACTCACAGTTCACGTTCTACTTTAACACCTAAGGAAACTACTTATGAGGAAGGGTAAATAAAGGAAAACTATGTAAGGCTAAATGTGGCCAAACTTTATGTGAAATACTGAATGACTAGGCTGATCCGAAAAATAGATGTTTTCCGCAAAGTAAAATTTGACTACTATGATTTCAGATAAGTAATGCTAAATAAGAAACACTCAACTATTTCAGATCATGTGATCATGTCGGATCAGAGGAATGCATAGAAGATAATAAAAGTAGCGAGGTCACAGAAAATTAGACAAATGACAAAAGTTGACAATAGATATGAGTGGGGAAAGTGTTGACCGCTTCCACTATTCTCTAGGAATGGTAGAAAGGGGGGGGGGGCGGATCGGACACCCTCTTTATGGAAAAGGGGAATGCATCTAACATATAAAGGTATCTTTTTCTGAATTTTTGAGATGAGGATTGATAATTTGTATTAGTCGGACTACTGTTCTCATCTTGTGTTACTCTCACAACGTTTCGGCCGATGTAACCTCCGACCTTTTTCAGGTGTATCTTGTCAAACTCGGGAATCTTTCTGTTGAACTTGGGAATCTATACAGAATTTCGAACGGAACCCTTTATTTAATCCACGAGGGTAGCATGCTCTTGTTCTGTCAGCCATGACCGGGTAGAAGGTCGGAGGTTACACCGGCAGAAATGTTGTGAGAATAACACTCAAGATGACAACAGTAGTCTGAATGATCCAAATTATACATTAAAAATCCGACAACATAACTTTAAGTCAGACCCAAAAAGCATTTAAGCTGACAAAAGTGTGATCCTGAATAGGTTTCACACTCACATAATTTTTATCCGTGGGGGTTATCTTAAAGATCATATCTGTCAAAGAATCCCGAGATTATTCTTGAACTGAAGAAGACCATCATGGCCCCAATCAGGGCAGTGCCAAAAAAGAAGTGTGTCAGAGTTCTTGACAATTTTGCACATCATATTTAGATATGCTTATCATTGAACACTGGTAAACCAAAGACAGTTAAACATTCATGATTGAAACATGGTGGACAAGTCAGGCATAAATTTAAGTTTATTTGTATCAATTGAATTTTATTGAAGACTACACGGGTGATATTTTTATGGGTGGGGGTGTGACCCGGTATAAAATATATAAATTATTAACATGAATTAGAAAAATACATAGAAAACATTGCAAAAGCTGCTGCAAAGAAGGTAGGCTCCCTCTACTGTGCTAGAAAACTTCTCACACCTGACAGTATCCTATATCTCTACAAAACCACCATCCGCCCATGCATGGAGTCTTGTTGCCACATCTGGGCTGATGCACCATCCACTAGTCTCTAATTCTTAGACAAAGTCAAAAAAAAAGAGTCTCTAATCTGATAGGTCCCCTCACTATTCACTAAGCTCCAGTCCCATTGCCGCAATGTTGCATCCTTGTGCTTGTTTTACAAATACTTGAATGCTTTAGTGCCCTCTCAACCAACCCAACAATCAGCTAAGTCCCATCCATTCACTGTGAAGGTCCCCAGATGCCGGAGAGCCTTCTACTCCAGTAGCTTCTTTCCTCGGGCTGCTGGCCTTTGGAACTCCCTCCCTGCTCTCTCCAACTGTACTGATATACGGAAATTTAAAACTAATGTTAACAAGCATTTCGCTGCAAAGCTCCAAATTAAAGATGACTCTGAAAACTTTCACCCTCATTCTCAGTTGCCCCTTACGTCTACAGTGGCAACTTGCCTTGTTTGGAGTGAACTCAGTTAGAAAATTTATTTTTTTTTTTTTTTTTTGTCGGATATTTTAAAAATTTCAGGAACCGGCATCAGGGCAAGCATTTGAACTACCAACTCCACAGGCCTGAATAGCATGAGCTGCCCACACAAAAAATGTATTCTTTATTTATCACGTTCGTAAACCGTTGCAGAAGTATGGGTGTCTCGACTCACAGGAAGGTTTGCCGGCCATAAAAAAATTTTTAAAAACTTACCATAATAATTTGTTTTTTGTCTACAATAGAAATGTTTTTTTTAAGATTTAGAAGAAAAATAAATTGTTTTGATTGGGGACAGACAAAAATACAATTAAAATGAGGTTTCGATTTTTAATACAGATTGTTTTTACACAGGTTTTGAGGTTATCAAAGTCATTTTTGAAGTCTTTCTGTAACAAATTATTCAGTCTTTCCTTACAAAACCATAGCATTTCTAGAAAAACAACAATTTGTTTATTATTTTTTTAGGCGACATTTCTCAATATGAAATGCATTTTAACATTGATTACAAATAAAATTTTTAAATCCAAGTTTAGGATTTAAGTTCTTTTTTAAGGGGTGGAAAGGATTTAAATTCTTGTTTTAAGGGGTGGAATGGTTTTTTTTTTTAATTAATAAATAAATAATTCAGCAGGGTTTTTTTCTTTTTTTTTTTTTTAAATATGCAAATTTTTTTTTTCTGACTTTTATGAATTTTTCCCTGCCTTACAAAAATTATACATTAAAAATACAATCATAAAAAAAATACATCAACATGATTTTTATTTTTAAAACTTTACAACCAATATTCATAAAACTGACTAAATACAGAAAATAAATGACTTGCTGAAGGGTTAGTAGCAAGACAATACCTACAAAAGGCCTAGCAACCATGTGGTGACCTAAATTAGTTCTAAATAATAATTAGTAAGATCATTTTTAGTAAGAGACTTGTTAGTAACATTTTACAGGGTGATTGGAAAGTAACTCTATTAAAGTCTCGTAATTTATTATTGAAATATAATTCTTACAAGAAGTAGATATGATAAGAATGGAGTTTTTTAGAATTCAACATGGGCGCCATGTCTTTAAGTCCTCACATTCCAGGAGCGATGTTTCTGACACAGGGGCAAGAATTGCTGTTTTGTGGATCAGCTGCTTTGACTCAGTGGTATGTGAAGATGTTCAATCCTCTTGTAATTTTCATCATTCAATTATCAATCTATCTATCTCATTAACCTTCATCCTCGAGTGTTTTTTAGCCTTGATCAGTGGCAATTCATTAGCAAAAAAAAAAAAAAAAGCAAAAACAAAAAAGTTTCTGAAATCAGTTGAGGCAGTTACCAGGCAGCTTGAAAAGCACTTAATAATAATGGGGAGTTACTTTCTAATCACTGTGTATAATAATTAATTAATTGCTATACTTATACTCTGTACTATACTCGCCCACCATCTAAAGCGTGATGACCATCGGCTCAGACTCAATATATCAGCTCCAATACCCTGTTGGCGAGGCTGAACACACCAAGGCTTGATGAGTTCCTGATGATCAGTCAGCTACGTTGGTTTGGCCACGTTGAGAGGAGCGACTCTTGGATGAGAAAATGCAGAGATCTTGAGGTGGAAGGCTGGAGAAAAGTTAGGCAACCCAAGAAAACTTTGACGCAAACCATCAATAAGGATCTTAGACCGAGATTGAAGGCTGTCAGAATCCTGACCAAAGGAAATAAGACGATAAGATGGATGACAATTCTTTCTCAGCCTTTTGACTGAAATCAAAGTGTAGTATCTGTTCCGATGGATGCTACACCCCTTAGACCGGTACCGTCTTGGCCTTCAGACCTTGATTCCACCGGTCTTAGGGTTTGTTCTGTGCAGTTCTAGGAGGTCCACCCTCCCAGGCTTTGCCTTCTCACCCTTTGCGAAGGGGTTAGTTTACGAACAGGGAATGTCGACGGGGCTGCCGAGGCATGTTTTGTAGGCCAGAGTGCTCAACCTGTAGGGTGCTGGCTTTTCAATTCCACTTTCCGACCTTGTGTCACATCTTACCACTGTGGGAGGGAGATTAAAAACTAAAAATAATAATAAAAAAACAAGATGGATGACACAATGATGACGACGATTAATAAGTGCCATTCACTTATATCAATTTTTGACTGATTTGCATTAAGTTAAAACTTTCAAAGAACTTCCTCTTCAATAAAATCAAGTTTATTGACCACAAATTAGCAACATTTTTAGATATTGCAGAAATAACAAGTAGACTTAAGTTATACTAATAAATCAATTAAAAACAGGAAATACCGCGATAATAATGATAGACTTGTATCTTCACTTTGTGCATATGCTACCACCTTTCACACCTATTTTTAGAATAAGATCATCTGATCACCAAAGCAAAAAATGAACTGTCCTAAAATCGAATATGACATCATAAACAGAATTTACACGGTCCCGTTTGTAATTGTGTAATAAATCAGAAAGCAAGTTGAACATTTTACACTTTCTTCTTTCGACAAAGTCTGAAAAAACTTCCAGAAAAACAATAATTTGTAGTTATAGTTACTCATCAACTAATCTGCATCTATATAATAAAGTAAAGCTAGTCTCTTTCTTGAATCCTTGTTATTAATAGCATTCTTCTCACAAAATACATATTTAATTCTGAGCCGTTTTTTTTTTTTTGGTGATCATTGGCTTCCGTTCTTAAAAGCAAAAAAAAAAAAGTATTTTCATTCAATTCTTTTCAAAATAAATTTTATCCGCCTCGGAACATTTTTCAAATGGATAACATCTTAACTAGATAGCAGCAGCAGCAGCTGTCTATCCTTAAGCCAGGACAATTACAAAATGCTTAGCATTGCAAGACATATGGCCAGTTCAAATAGCTCAGTTGGTTTAGCATCAGACTGAAGACCCAAAGGTCCCGTTTTCAATCACGGATCTCATCGTCTGCTTTTTTCTTTATTGTTGGAAATCTATTATTTACTATGATTAAATTTGTTAGTTAAGTAAAAAATGTAATAGCGTCAAGTACCAACACCAATGCATTTCCATTCTTAGCTATTTTAATATTTTGTTATTGGTTGAAAAAAAAAAAATGAATTTGTTTGTGACCCTTCGAAAATTTAACTTTTAAAATTATATTTAAAAACAAAAGAAATAATATTTAAAAAAAAAAAAAAAAAATAATAATAAACAATATCAAAGTCAAAACACTCCCGGGCAGAGTCGGTAGGGACAGTTAGTCTCTTGCTAAAACTGTTTTCAGTAATTATTATTTAATCATAATGTACGTCTCCACATGTCCCTTTCCACGTGTGGTTTAAACTTGAATGGCTGCCAGTCCCTCGTTATTTACCATATCATTTATATCACACCTGCGTTAAGTCCATTTTTTTTTTTAGTGTTTTACTGTTTATCAAGTCAAGACATATCTCAAAAAATATATATAAAACTAATATTTAGTCAGATGTTATTAAAAAGAATTCAGATAGACGTTACTATGGCCGACATAAATTATTTTAAAGGAAATGCATTTGGTTTACCGACTCATTTGTGACCTATTTGCGTAAAAAATATTTTAATATTTAATAGAAATTTTAAACATTGATGGTGAGTAAAGTGACAAAGGGTCAGACATTTTGTTTCTTGACAGAAAGTAAGGTACCAGACCACTTATTACTTTACTCACAACCAATAATTACGGAAATTAAAATGTTTATAATTTCTATTAAGTATTATATTTTTTACGCAAATAGTTCACAAATGAGTAGGTAAACCAAAATAAATTGTTTTGGGGCTAAATTCCCAACTGTATTTTCTTTTAAAAGAATTTATGTCGCCAATAGTAGCGTTTACCAGAATTTGTTATAGTCAAGCAAGTTTTCAAAGAACATATAGGTGGCGATATGGATGCTGAAGTCATTTATATGTTATATATATATATATATATATATATATATATTATATATATATATATTTATGGAAGTCGCTCCAGACAAGGCATGAAGCCACTTGATGTAAGGAAAAAAAAAAAAAAATGCTACTTCAAGGTCAAAAACTAGCCAACGATAAATGTTAGATAGAAAGATTCCGACCCAGAAAACAGCAATTCTTCCCCCTTTGTCAGAAACATCGCTCATGGAATGTGAGGACTAAAGGAAAAATAAGGGAAACGAGAGTTATGAGGCTGACGAAACTAAACCCAAGACCCACTTTCTACTCTCCTATTGTATATGAACAAATAAATAAAAAAATTATTAGCTGATCTTGTACGAAACTTAATGATCAGCTTCTTTTTTTTTTTGGCAAGCATAAGTGCATTGTAGGAACGTTTTACGGTTGATTTCCAACTGAATAGAACTTTTTTATAGCAGGCATCAACTTTCAACCTGATATCTTATTTAATTTATTCAGTTTACTGTTCTCATTTTGAATGTTATTCTCACACCGTCGATGTAATCCTTGACCTTGTTTAGGAGAGTCTAACTCGGGAATCTGTACCCCTTGATTTTGTATGAAACTTAAATGTTCAGCTTCTATGTCACGACCAGGTACAAGTGTTAAGTA
The DNA here is from genome assembly GCA_963556195.1 of Sepiola atlantica. Classification (NCBI taxonomy): domain Eukaryota; kingdom Metazoa; phylum Mollusca; class Cephalopoda; order Sepiida; family Sepiolidae; genus Sepiola; species Sepiola atlantica. Next base: position 105,007,063 of record OY744524.1, on the reverse strand, counting down.
GTTTTTATTATGTTCTTAGCTAGTATCGCTTACAGTGAGGATTGAACCTTCAATCTTCAGAAGACTGTCACTTAGAACTTATTAATACTTAGCACTTTATACGTTGCATCACGGGTCCAATTCTTGTATGAACTTTGGGAACATTAAACATAATATTGTTTCAGATGTGTAGTATTACTAATTCTTTATATATATATATATATATATATATATATATATTCATTAAATTGGATTAAACTCGTTGATTTATCGAGTTGTCGACAACAGCCGTGTGGGCTAGGACGTTGGAATTTGAGTTTGAAATATAACTAGTGTTCCAGGATTTGGATTTGGCGACCGGTGTGAATAATTCTTCTCTACACTGACGATTCCCGTAAGGATGAAACAAATATTTATAATTTTATATATATATATATATATTGTTTTTCTTTCTCGAGTTCAACAAGACGCACCTGAAAACATTGTGACAATAACATTCAAGATGAGAACAGTAGTGCGAATAATCTAAATTATCAATCCTCATCTAAAAATAAAAATAAAATATATATATATATATATATATATATATATGCAGTGGAACCTCTGTTTTTAAACATAATTCATTCTGAAAAGTTGTTCGACACCCAAATCATATTTTCCCATTAAAAGTAGTATAAAAGAGAATAATTTGTTAATTCTTAAATATAAACTATTTTTAGATATTTAATGGGTTGATATACAAAATTATTAAACATCAGTTATATTATTGTTTTTAATACCAACGATAATGTACGATATAAAACCTTATTTCGTAAAAAAATATATTCTCTGTGAACTTTTTATGAATTAAGACTATTTTTAGTGCATATTTTGACCATTTTACTAAACATTTGTAATATTTTTTTACATTTTAGCAGCTATTTAAAAATATAGTTTCTAAGAAAAAAACCCAGATTATAAAAAAATAAAACCCAGATTGATTAAAAAAACAAAAAACAACACATCTGAATTTAAAAACTCGGAGTGGCAACCCTGCACAGAACTGTTAACGTTAGATCAGACTGTATGCTTTGGTTGCTGTCAGCGTAGTTCGAGAATCGAAATTTTGTTAGAAAACCTGAGACATTTCCAGCCTCAAGTTCTGTTCGAAATCCGAATTGTTCCAGTTCAGAGACGTTCATGAACCAAGGTTTGACTGTGTAATATAAATGAATAAATAAATATATATATATATATATATATATATATATATATATGGATCTGCTCAGATCCAAATTTAAGCTGAACCACCAATCCTTCTCCCCTTTTCCTTTTTCTCAGTAGCCCCTTACTTTTACAGTGGCGGCCTGCCTTGTTTGGGGTGAATCATGTTAAAAAAAAATTTAAAAAAATATATATATATAAAGATAGAAGAAATAAGAGTGATAAACATGTACGAAAAAATATTATTAAAAATGAAGTGAAAAGAGTTTGTGTAAAAAAGATATGTGGCTTGTCCAGATGGTAATTGTCCGTTAGAATCGCTGGAATATTTCACCACTAATGTCATTTATTTTTTTACTATGGCCCAGGAAGTTTTTAAAATGGCCAGCTTTCTCATATCAATTCCAATTCCATTTAAGTGCGCTCCATCTACAATTTGAACTCAACATTTCACCATTGGATTTACTTCACTTTGAACACTTTCTCCATACTGCCTCTACGAAAAAAATTTTGTTCGTCTTCTTCAAAATCTCCTTTTCATTGGACACTTTTTCAACGGACTATTACCATCTGGACAAGCCACATATCTTTTTTACACAACCTCTTTTCACTTCATTTTTAATAATATTTTTTCAAATGTTTGAACTTTGGCTTTTCCACAGCCAACTTATTTATCTGTATATCTCCTCTGATAAGATTTCGATCTTTGAAAAGCCTTGGCTTAAGGAAAGAATAATAAACATTAGTTTATTACAGAATATACCTTGTATTGAACAATCGAAGTTTGAAATAAATCTGGACATTCGTACATGTTTATCACTCTTATTTCTTCTATCTTTATAATTGCTCTATCTCGTATATTGAGCTTAAACCACTTCACTCTAGGTTCTATCTAGTAAAGTTTACTTTTAGTTTATATTTGATTCTATATTTATTTATATATATATATTACAGAAGATCAAAACCTCGGTACCGTCAGTTTCAAATCCAAACAAAGGGGACCTATAGTTGGTCTCCTCTGCCGGACTCTCTTCAGCTTCTGTTTATAAACAGAACGGCATTAAATGGAAGGAGCCGACTGAAACCACAAACTGAATTAAATTAGAGAATCTTCAAGCTCTTGGAATTCATCAATTCGTCCTCATCCTTTACAAAGAATCATCTTCGGTTCTTTTTTTTTTTTTTTCTTATTAACGTGGGCCCCTGGTGGGCCCCTGTCCAGGTAACACATGACCCTAACCTGTCCAAGTACGTATAGGAACTTCCAAATCTTGAGCTATCTTGATGGCATCACTTAGAGCATTCCAAGTGTTCATACAAACAAAGCCTTTTTTCTCTACTTTCTGTATTATGTGTCCGAAAGCTTCAGAAAATGTCAACTTTATGGATGCCTGTCGAGTAACTTGGGAGCCTTTTCCAGACATACAAACATATGCAGAGACATTTCCCATTTATATAATAAAAGATATCAGGATGCGTTTTTGTAGTTTGTAAATAGAGAGTCTGTTAATCTATTTGTTGTTGCTGTTCTGCTTTAAAGAAGTGGGAATGTCTTATCCTTGTATGACCGATACAAATTCTGGATAATATCATTTCCTCTCTTTGTTTTTCTTTTCAAAGTAAAAAGAGATCGTATTCCAGAAATAGTTAAAATAAATAAAAAACATAAAAACTATTGTGAAAAATAGATAAAAATAAAGCCTATAGTTTAGAAACATGTTAAATTTAATGTTTGGTTCAGAAAATTTTCATTTGGAGGGGGGGGGGGATTTAACAAGAGGTGTTAATCTATATGACAGTATGCTAATTTCATGTTCCTTTATATGTTATAAACTTACACACACATTTTTTAAAAATTCAGGTTATCCTCAAAATGGCCATTCATCGAAACAACATGGCATAAATGCAGGTGTGCCCCAGGGATCTATCCTTGGATCTTTATTGTTCCTAATTTTCATAAACGATCTCCCTGATAACATTGTGTCTGAGATGAGTATATTTGCTGACAACACTACGCTCTACTCTCATCATGTGGGTAAAACAGATGTGCACATATCCGAGGCAATGGCCGAATCCTGAGAAATTGATCTCCACTCTGTAGCGGAATAGGGTCATAAATGGATGATAATATTTAATGCTGCTAAAACAGAGCTTCTTTCCTTCAACAAATCTCTTCAATCACCGATTGCCATGGCTAATAACACCTAACCTGAGAGTCCAATATTCAAACTCATCGGCCTAACATTCACAGGTAACATAAATTGTAACAAATACATAGAAAACATTGCCAAGACTGCTACAAAGAAGGTGGGCTCCCTCTACCGTGCTAGTAAACTTCTTACACATGACAGTATCCTATATCTCTACAAAGTCACCATCTGCCTATGCATGGAGCATTGTTGTCACATCTGGGCTGGTGCACAATCAACTAGTCTCTAATCTGATAGGCCCCTCACTATCCACCAAGCTCCAGTCATTGTCCCATCGCCGCAATGTTGCATCCTTGTGCTTGTTTTACAAGTACTTCAATGGAATGTGCTCCGATGAACTTGCTGCTTTGGTGCCTCCTCAATGTAAATATACTCGACCAACCTGACAATCAGCTAGATCCCATCCATTCACTGTGGAGGTCTCCAGATGCCGGAGAGCCTTCTACTCCAATAGCTCCCTTCTTCGAGCTGCTGGCTTTTGGAACTCCCTCCGTGCTCCCTGTTTCCACCGACTGTACCGACATGCAGAAATTTAAAACTAATGTCAAAAAACATCTAGCTGCACAGCTCCCAATTTAGGATGACCCCCTTAAACTTACACCCTAATTCTCAGTAGCTGCATGCCTTGTTTGGGGTGAACTCAGTTAAAAAATTTTAAAAATGAGAATGTCCGATCAGCAATGAGTGATGATTAATCTGATGTCGCTAAGGTAAACAATTCTGACTTTACCAATTTTAAAATGAATTGTTCTTAAATCATATTATGTCGTCCCATTGACTAAAACGGTACAATTTTTAATAAATACATTTCAAAAAGTCAAATTCCTTTTATTGATTTGAAGAATATTTAACTGATAATTATTTTTTACGATAAGAAGACAGGATATTTATTGGATTTAAATTGCTGCAATTTTAAATAAATAAAGAAGCGACATATTCGTTTCATTTATTTAAAGAACATTTAGCTGACAATGACGATTATTTTTACAGATGAAGAAAGAGTCATTTCTTCTTAATAGTATTGACCGTGACAGACATGTATTATTTAAGAAGAAGAACCATGGAATTTCCACAGTCCCACTAGTGTACGAAAGCTAACCAAACCATGAATAACAAATGGTGCATAAACTGGCGTGCATGCACACACACAATTACAAGAAAGTTTAATGGCAAGATATTGGACTTTTCCATCATGTACCGATAAAATTTATGAAGCCAACATAATTTTATTTGATAATTTCTATTGAAATAGCGGCGTTAAACAATGTCATTGATAGGCTTTTTCGGATCATCATAACCATCGGTTTAATATCTGTTTTACATGCTGGCATGTGTTGGATGATTTTTAGAAATTGACTTCCAAACTAACCAGGTCTTTATTTATCCTTCTTTCTCAAGTCTATCCTTATCACTTCCTCCCATGTTTCCCTTGACCTTACCCGGCCAACTGGCCCTGCTACCTCAACTGTTCTACATCTACTAAGCCAGGAACTCTCAGCCATTATTGCATCATCATATTCGGTTTAACGTCCATTTTAAATGCTGGCATGTGTTGTACAGCTTTTAGAAATTGACTTCCATCCATTCTTTCAATATGACCAAACCATCTCCCAATACTGTTCAGAGTTAATCCTCCCAAAGTGATCAGAACTAAGCCAGTCTTTAAGACTCACATTACACATCCATCGTATCATTCTCAAATCATTTCTCTCCATGCAACATATGTCCGCAATCCTAACTGGCCAGCTTTCACTTCCATACATCACATTGCATACATACGCCTGATAAATTCTCCCCTTGGTCAATGGTGGTAAAATCAAGTATAGATATGATTTGCCGTATTCATAAGGTTAATAGGTATTATTGACAAGATGTGATCTCTTCCCATATACTGGAAATGAATCTGACTAATTAGTTCAAATCATGTGACATTGAAAGGATTTGAAGTTAGATTTTCACTGAAGATACACTAAGAAATGTAATATTCTGATAGATAAATGTGGTTGGACATACATGGAGCAGTGTCGGACACATGTGTTACAGCCGGAAAAAGCAACTCTTAATTAAGGAAAATGGATCCACCCATATTAGTTATGATGAATAAAATGTAGTTTATGTTGTTTTTTTAGTACATGTTCCAGCTAGCTTAGCAAGGTTAGAAGATATTTAATTTCGTCTGACAAGAAAGAACAGCGGAGAAGCTCTATTGAGCAATAACAAAAGGGGGGGGGGGAATAATTTATGTGTATCCTGCATAATTATCTCAATTCTTTGATTAATTGGAAAGTCAGGGAGCAGCTTTTAAATAAAAAAAACATTAATTTCTTAGTATTTGCATTTAGACGCAATTTATTCCTTATTATGTCAGAAAAATAAAACTTGACCCTGTATTGATTTAGTTAGCTCAATCGAATGATCTATTTGTAAATTATAGCTTGTTATTATTTCTGGTCCACCTTTACGCAGCAGTATGTTTAATTATATAATACTATTCTTCTAAATATTTATTTTTTACTTCTTTCCTTGTATATAATCTTAACAGCCGATTTAATTTATTTTTAAATTTTACTAAAATTTTAGATGCACTTATGCAGTTATTTTTTCCTTTATTTTATATTAAAAAAAAAAAATTACATAATAGTTATGTTTTTGAGTTTTTAAGATGAGGATTGATAATTTGGATTATTATTTGGACTATTATTCTCATCTTGGTTGTTATTTTCACAACGTTTTAGCCGATGTAACTTCCGATCTTCTTCAGATGCATACTTTTTGAACGTGAATCTCTGGCAGCAAGTCTGTCTTTCGTGCCATAGCTCTCTCTTTTAATAAAGAGTTAGTCAGCAAGGGAGATAATTACACTGGTAATTACCGTCATTTGAACTCTTCTGACTGATAGAATTTATTTCCTTTTTTTTTGTGAAAAATATTTTCATTCAACATAAATATTTTTATGATTTTGAACTCACTTCAAAGTATAAAAAAACAGTTGTACTCAGATTTAGTTTTACAAGTATAAATTTAAAAAAAAAAGATGACTGATAATTTTTTTTTAAAATGGAAGCCAACCAAATGTTCATCTAGCTGGATTTATTACAGTCTATGGCAGACATATATGACCCCCTCCCTCTCCTTCATTTTTTTTTTTTTTAATTCTTCGAAATAATATCAATTAAGAAGTTACTGGGTGTTCCCCACTCTAGAATTGAGACACTTGCAGCACCCTTAAAAAAATTTTTTATTATTAATAAATAATAATAATAATAATAATAATAGTGAGAAAAAGAAGAAAATTTACAGATTATACATTTTTTTTGTTTATTTAAATAACTTTAATTCATAGGGGTTGTTTTTTATGCAAGTTTAAAGTAAAAATGCCCTCCAACCCCGTTTACAAAGGTTGTTTTTTTTTTTCATTTTAAGCGAGGAAAGGGAGCGAGGGTAATTTTACATCAAATTTACATAGCAAAACTGAACAGAAAGTTTTTCAATAAACTTAAAAAAAATTTTTTTTTAAATCTGTGTTTAATCGACTCGTTAAATTTTTTTTAAATAACTAAAATTTTCAAGGGTTATGAAGAAATCCTTGCTAAATATCAACTCACATGAGGGAGGGAGGCATTTCATGTTAAATTTTCATCGTAAACTGAACCCACGCCTACAAATTTAACAAGTCAATTAAAAAAAAAATTATATTCTGAAAATCTGATGGTTAGTCAATAGTATTCCGAAGAATTAAAAAAATAAAGAATTATGAAAGCAAGTGGGGCAGAATATATTGAAGTCCACACAATCTTTAATTCCGGGTTTTCATATTTAAATATAAGAGTAGATTTAGGCAATCATGCAGTATAGTTAACAGTCTAGAAATGAAAAATAAACAAAATATACAACAAACAACATTTATCAAACGCATTAAAAGTTAATTTTCTACTGACCTGTATAGTTTTAAAATTCTGAAACTGCAAGTTTTGTCATTTCAAAATTTGCTTTGTTACTTTCACTTAGCCGAACATAAGTCAATCAAAGATGGTGGTCGATTTTTTGGGAAGGTGGTCGCTAATTTAAGACTTAAAAGATAGTAAAAAAAAAAAAAAAAAAAAGTAAGAAGACTTACGGTACCACTAACCTTAAATTCAAAGCTGGTTGCCAGTTGGATTAGGGTAAGTGTTATAGTACCTATCTTACAGATAACATGAACTCTTCCACTTCACTATAAATACTGGGAGCACATGCCTCTTGGTGTTAGGTCCACCCCAGCCCGTGCGGTTTTTCCGTAACGCCAGTTGCTGAGAGACTTCGAACTTGTAAATACCAGTCGAGGATTCGTTCTCGACAATCAGCCTGGCAGGAACTGGACTATTTCGGTGGCCTTTTATCTGTCGGGCTGAATTATTGGTCCTGGGTAGTCCTAGGAGGTCCATCCTCCCAGGCCTTGCCTCCCCTCTTTGGGGTGGAGTAAGTTTATTGCTTACTGCCTGAGGCACCCCAACCGGGGAATGCCGATGTGGCTGCACAGGCATTTTTTTAGAGGCCAGAGGTGCTCCTTCTTTAGGGGCACTGGCTTGACTCTCCACACCTTTTGGCCTTGTGCCACATCTTCCTGCAGTGGGAAGGAAGTAAATACCTGGAACTACCCCAGCTGGCAGTCAGAGAGATGTTCAACCACTCTTTATATGCTGTATTTATACTCTCTTCAATATACTTTGTTTCACTTAAGCTTGAAATTATTGATCCCCACAAAAAAAAAAAAAAAAAAAAAAAAAAAAAAAAAATCGACCACCATCTTTGATTGACTTATATTCGCCTAAGTAAAAGTAACAAAAAAATTTAGAAATAAAAAACTTACAAAGGGTTTCAGAACTTTATAACTATACAGGTGGGTAGAAAATTAAATTTTAATGCGTTTGGTAAAAGTTATTTGTTGTATATTTTCTTTCTTTTCGAATTTTCAGCTGTTGACTATACTGCATGATTGCCGAAATCTACTCTCAGTTTCGACTTTGTATATTTACATGTGAACATTTTAAAATCACAAATTCAAGCGTTTCTTTTGCAATTTTGGTTTTTAAAATTAAAAACAAATTTTTTTTAAATTTTCCTTAATACATAAAAAAAAAGTTTAAATGAAAAAAAAATTGTCTGTCTCATCTGATCAAAATAGCTTAAAAAATCTTTTTTGATACCATTTGTTTTAAAGTTCATAAAAAATTAATATTATACAAATGAAAGAGAAAAAAATACTAAAAATTACCTGAATATGAGGCGGGGCAAAAAATTGGCAATTTCTGTACATTTTATAATAATATATCAGTGAAAAGCAAGTGTTAATATTTCTTGCTGACATCACACAAATTAATCCGCACTGCCAGCGTAATTAATCTCTTTACAGTAACCATGACAACAAAATATATAAAAAGAAACAGCGAAAATTGTTTACATATTCGTCAACGTCTTCATTGTTCAAAGACTTTCTGAAGATAGCTGTTTTCTTTTATTTTTTTTCCTTTCAAATCAGTCACCTTGAGAAAGTCTTTGAACAATAAAGATGAAACGTTGATGAAAATATAAACAATTTTTGCTTTTCCTTTTTTCATTACGTTGGATTAATTTTATAACTATCATCATCATCATCATCATATACACACACACACACACATATATATATATATATATATATATATATATATATATATATATATATGGTACTCTTATAGAGAACGCATTTCTGTGACTTCGCGTTGTCAACTTTCGGGCAGATCTTGGAAGCACCCGAGAGTTGACGAAACTATTAAGCGATCAGGTTGCAGCAGGCGTTAGACAATCCGGTTTCAAGCAAGCAGACGATAACTTCTGGAAGAAATGAATTTCTACGATCTGCAGCGCATTTTTAAAAAAATGAATTTCTACGATCTGTATCAGCACGTTGAATCTCCCGAAGGACTAACTGAGTTCTGTCAACAACGGTCACTTCTAGCGAAAGACTAACACTAATTCTAAACCGTAACCCAGAAAATGTTAAAAAGAAAAAAGAAACATTGAAAACAAAAAAACAAATAACAAACAAACAAACAAACAAACAAGAAATTGGTTAAAAACAGTGATTTCATTGTTTGTTATATAAGAAAAAAATCATCTTTTGAAACGTTTCGGTGCACAAAAAAAAACCATTTTATTTAAAAACATTTGATTAACAATGGTTCCTAGAGAAAAATAAATAAAATAAACATCTGATTAATAACAGTTGTTTAGTTATGGTTTGTTCCGTCTTAATTTTTATATATGTATTTTTGTTTGATTTTCTTCGTCTTAATTTATCGTCTGTCAGTTTTCAATTTATCGTTTGGCAGTTTTTGCTTCGTCAACTCTTGGGCACTTCCGAGACCAGCCCAAACGTTGACGACGCGAAGTCACGGAAATGCGGTGCGTTCTCTATAAGTGTACCATATACTAGACACTATCCTCAAGTGTCTTCGTTCTTGCTGTACAAAGGTTTGTTAGGACAACTTGACATGAGTATACTACCCCCTACAAGTAAACCCTGACCAAATATTCAAAATAACATAGTATTTGACACCCAAATAAGATTCCCTCAGCATGGCTATACACTGGCTCATACGAGGAATGGTGCACCTTCTCAAAGTAATGTTACCTCAAGTAACAGCACTCAGCTGGATACTCCACCAGACTAGATGAATTCTTGTCCTGGAATTCAGTAAGACCAAAAGAAAAATATACTATACCATAGTTAACTGGTCAATTGAGAGAGGAAAGTTAATATTCTTAGCGTCTTTACTAACTCAACATTTGACAAGTAAAGGAGAACTTTAATGGAATATTCGAATATCAATGTATCTCATATAGAGATCAAGTGTTAGCCCCAGGAAGGGGCCCCTTGATTTCTGAGAACTTCGATTGAAATAAAATGAAACAAAAAAAAAATACATTATATATATATATATATATATATATATATATACACACACACACACACACACATGTTGGGGATAGCAAACTGGAAGCTGTAGCCGAGTTCTGTTACCTAGGCGACTCCCTTTCAGCTAATAGTGGTTGTGAGACTGCTGCTACAAATCTGCCTGGAGAGGCTTTAGAGAACTCCTGCCCATCTTGACAAATAGGCACCTGGCGATCACAACTAGAGGACAGGTGTACACCAGTTGTGTGAGGAGTGTCATGCCTTATGGCTCCGAGACATGGGCTGCATCGGCAATCACTCTCAAGAGACCGCAGCACAACGAAGGAACCATGATTAGATGAATCTGTCATGTCAAGCCGGAAGACGACGACACTCTCCTTGAGATTCTTGACTCTAGGCTTGGTATACAAGAAATATCGGATGTCCTTAAGCTGGGCAGGATGAGATGGCTTGGCCATGCTGAGCCAAAAACATGCCCATCGCATCAAATCGGCAGGCTGCAAGATCGAGGCTCTCTTAGGATAAGCTGTGTAAACGCTACTGTGCAGCCCTGGGGATTGCGAACTTTGATCCTCGCAACAGCTGAGCTTTGAGAGGAAGACTTCGATCAAGACTGACAGACAGGCAGGCCCCACCCTCTTATAAAGGACTAATCCAAGGCGTTCAAAAACAAATCGGATGATGATGATAATATACATACACATATACACGTATACATATATACGCACATTATATATATATATATATATATATATATATATATATACATACATACAAACACACACACACACAGACATGACAGAAGCAAATAAACAGTTTCACAGGAGACGTATTGTGGATCAATCTGAATATGGATTTAGTCAGTATCAATCACAGCAAATCTCGGGATTCCACTTTCCACTATTCACTGAGTGATTGTCCAATTTACGACAGAAAGACAAAAATGAATATCACCTCGTCCCGATCAACCAGGTGCATCTGACAGAAATCTTCGTTATTAATGATAATCAGCCTGTCTATTTATTTCTGTTATGTCTGCGCATATATATAACATATATATATATATCGAAATAATAATATTAATTAAGAACTTGCCCGGTGTTGTCCACATACATGTGTGTGTATATATATATATATATATATATATATATATATATATATATATACATACACACACACAGGGTGCACAAAGTATTTGAGGACATGCATTATTTTTACTATTATTTGACTTTAATATTATATTATATTTTTAATATTGCTTTTAATATCATTTGTGTAATTATAGGAGTTGCCAATAATAATAATGAAATATTTTTCATGTTTCATTATTATTACTGGCAACCCTTATAATTACACAAATGAAGAGGCACACAGTTATTGTTACTATAAAAGCTGAATAACAATTTAGAAATAGTACCATTTTTAAAAGATCTGTGAGATCCAGAAGATCCATAATGTTGCTTGCAATCTGAAATGTGGTCCACAAAGACATCGGATCCAAGTCTGATGTGATGAGTAACGGTCATTTTACGCCAAAAAAGGTGAAACGAAAATCGCATAATCAAAGCAAAAAGCCTCTTAAACAATTTCAAATTTTCATGATCACATGACCTCTTTGGCCCCCTAACTTCCCAGATCTCAATCCTTTGGACTACTATGTGTGGAGCGTAGTTAAGAAAAAGGTTATTGAGCAATCTTAGAACACTAAATAATCCCAAAACTTTCCATAATGTCCAGTATGAAGAAGGACCACCTGATCCTAGCATGTAGGCAATTCATACGTATCATAAAAGCCGTTATCAAAGCTAAAGAAAACTAATGGATAAGATTACTGTTATGGTGTCATACCTATGACGAACATTTGGACTCGTCCATTCTCAATAAATACTGGAGGCATTACGCTACTCAGTGTTGCACAACCCCAGTTTACACTGGCAGTCAGGACAGACGGTCCACTTCTCTTGTTCCTCTGTTGTATATACTTTTCTCCAATATATTTGTTTTACCTAAACCCTGAGTCTTTGTTCTCATTCTGGCCCCTAAACAGGGCCATAACAATTACAAGACAATATATGTTTTATTCTTATCTCCAAAAACGTTTTTCAGTAAAAAAAAAAAATGTTTTTTTTTAGAGTTATTTTTGAGTATGTATAAATCTGTCCTCAAATATGTTATGCATCCTGTATATATATATATATATATAAATGGATAGATAAAGATAATATATTATCTTTAAAATAATTCTATCATGAAAAATCAATGCTCAATATACGAAATAGAGCAATTATAAAATGAAATGAATGATGAGAATGTTAATTGGAAAAAGAATAATATTTATTGAATCATCAAGTAGTTTAAACAAGTAATATATCAATAAACATTTTTTTCGTTTCCTTAACCCATGGATTTTCAAAAATGCAAGCTTTTATCATCAGAGCACATCGGAATAAATCAGTAAAAATCATAGTACGGTTAGCACAAATTTGAAAATATAAAACAAAATACAAAAATACACAAAAATGTATTCCTTGTTTAAACTACTTGATGATCTAATAAATATTGTTCTTTTTCCAATTTATATATATATATATATATATATATATATATACATAATGAAATGAGTGATGAGAATAAAAATTGGAAAAAGAACAATATTTATTAGATCACCAAGTAGTTTAAACAAGGAATAAATTTTTGTGTATTTTTATATATATATTTTTAGATTTTCAAATTTGTGCTAACAGTAATATGACTTTAATTATTTATCCCGATGATGTCCTCTGATGATAAAAAATTACATTTTTGAAAATCTATGGGTTAAGGAAAGAAAAAAAAATGTTTATTTATATATTCCTTGTTTAAGCTACTTGATGAGTAAATAAATATTGTTCTTTTCCAATTTTTATTCTCATCATTCATTTTATAGATATATATGTGTGTGTGTGTGTGTGTGTATGTGTGTAGTAATCCAGGTAAGTTTACATCCACAATGTAAAAATCCAGACAATCTTTTATGTGTTTATATAAAAGTACTCGATAATAAATAGAGCTGTTTATTATTAGGAATAATTTTTTTTTTTATTCATACAAACATTATTTGGCTACACATTTGCAGACATGTTTTGGTTAGAGCCATAGATCATTAGACCTCTTTGGATCAACGCCTTTTATCTACAGTTCTACTAAATGTAGCTGCAAGGAAAAGAAGTTGCCGCAAAGAGGTCTGGCTCCGATCGAAACATGTCTGCTAATGTACAACCAAATAATGTTTATATAAATAAAAATTATATACCCAATATATATATATATATATATATATATATATATATATAGAGAGAGAGAGAGAGAGAGATAGAGAGAGAGAAGTAAAGGATGAGAATAAAGATTGTTATAATACAAAATCTATGACGTCCTCAGTTGTTTAAAACAAGGTGTTTTCCAATAAAAGAGATTTATTTTTCCTTCCTTAAGCCATGACTTTTCAAAAATTCCATTGTTTGAAAAGCCATGGCTTAAGGAAGGAAACAAATTTCTTATTTGAAAACACCTTGCTGTAAACAACTGAGGACATCATAGATTTTGTATTTTCACAATCTTTATTCTCATCTTTTATTTGTCTATATAATGGCTCTATCTCGTACATCGAGCATCAATTCTTTCATGATAGGTTCTAATTTAAAGGTATACACAATATTTTTAATTTCCTGTTCTTATATATATATATATATATATATATTATATATATAGTAATCCAAGTAAAGTTTACATCCACAGAGTAAAAATCCAGAGAATCCTCAGTGTTTATATAAAAGTGCTCAATAATAAATAGAGCTTTTTAATAGGTATAAAGATTTTGGTACTTTTTTATATTAAGACCCGCGCTAATTTTGACCATGACCCTAACTACTGCTAATCTTAACCCCCACTTTGACCCTAACGATGGGGTCAAAGTTAGCACGGGTCCCAATGTAAAAAAGCACCAAGATTTTTATTAGGTATATAAATAAAAATCTTTATACCTACTATATATATATATATATATATATATATAACGTGGTTAAAATTTTAATGAATATTACAAGACTTAAAAAAAAAAAAAAAAAAGGTAATATTAATAATAGTTATTTCGAGTTGTTTATTTGAGTCACAGATCCCCGTTGTCGTCCTCCATCATATCCACAATGTAATAATCCAAGACTTTCACCGTAAGCCCATGAATCTTCCCCATATGACAACGCTTAAGGTGTGACTTGCACATGTAGCGGTCATAACCAGAGAAAACACAGAGTTTGCATTTAAACCGCTTCCAGCCGATATGGTGGGCCGCATGTCGTAGGAGATGAGAACGCTTATTCCACGTTCTGTTACACTCCAAACACTTGAGTGTCCGGTAGTCCACCAGCGAGAGTAGCTTCTTTTTGAGATCAGACCCTTTCAGGGGTTTGTCTGAAGACACAGTACAGCCTTTACTCAGTTTAATTTGTTCGTTCGACAAAGGGGACAACCTCACCGTCGCAACGCTGGAAAAGTTAGCCGCAATACTGTTTGAGTTTACTGTGACCGGTGCGACCAGAGCACCCGAAGAAGATTGAGTCGATAAGGAGAGAACTGGTTTCTTATTAGTGCCAGAGTTAGACTTTGAGCTCGGCTTCTTCGTTTTGCTTCCTTCGTGTACAATTTTACTACCATCTTCCAGATCGACAATATAGTAATCCATTGCTTTACGAGTGAGACCGGGTACTTTGCCGAGATGATTCCGTTCTATGTGCGATTTACAGACATATCTGTCGTAACCAGAGTACATACATAGTCTGCATTTGAACCTCTTCCAGCCGAGATGGTGAGCAACATGACGGACAAGTCCAGACATCCGAGAGAAGGTCCGCTGACAGTGCAAGCAGGTCAAACTTTTCTTGTCCATTAGCAAGGCCATTCGTTTCTTTTGGACTATCGATGGAGGTCGGTGCTTGCCCGTCATGTCCTTCACATCAGAATCTTTGTTCGATTTCACTGAAGACTGTGATTCCTCGTCTGATATTACCTCTTGTTTTACGATGGCAAGGTTCGGAATCGGTTCAATGACAGCAGAAACAACGTGAGTAGTAGTATGACCACTGCGGTTACTACTACTACTTTTATTTTTGTTAGAAGTACTCTTATTATTACTAGTACTACTGTTGCTATTATGAGATTTACTCAAAGTAGTTTTGTGGCCAAACAGTTTGACCTTTAGTTTCGGCACCTTGCCATGGTGATCGTGTTTGTTTTTCGAAGGAACTTTGTTGTGTAACTTTTCCACCTTCACCTGATGAGTGGATAAAGTCGAGGAAGAGTTCTGCGTCACTTTGTTATTTGACTTAACCGGCGAGTTCTCTATCCAACTGGAGCTGCGCAATTTCTCACGCATGCCGTCAATCACGTCTTTACTGCACTGATGAACCCGTCGCAAATGACGCACAACGCAGTGAAAATAACGGAATGTCACCTTGCAGTATGGACAGGAATAATATCGCCGCTTGTCGCTATGCAAGTTTAAGATGTGTTCGATGAGATATCGGCGCGAAGACATAGTACGATTGCATTCTAAGCAACGCAGATGCTTAAAGTCGGCTTTCATTTTGATCCCTCGTTTGGTTTGTATGTCCATCCGAGGGGGTGCCGTCTGAATCTTCATGGGAACGCTGCCTGCTTTCCGTTTTTGCACTATGGGGATACCGTTCGATTGAGAAACGAGTTTCTTTTTAACTGGCACCACTCTGACAGCCACGTCTGTACCCTCAAGGGGTTCAAACCTAACTCCAACAGTAGGGTCAGGTTTTTGTTTCTCAAGCTTATCGCAGATCCTCTCGTAGAACTGCGTCTCGGAGGCGACAGTGTTGCGATTGTCGTTATCACCATTGCGCTCAACTTCGTCAGTCATATCTCGCCCATGCAAAAGGTTCGTCTGGGCCAAGCTAATCGACTCTTCCACAAACTTTTGCGCATCGTCCGGTGGTTCAGGATTAACAGACATTACTCCTTCAGGATCTTTGAGCAATGGAATGGTCACTTTGAGGTGAGAGTCTATACAATAAATCCTTTTATGTGCGACAAAATTTGGCAAGGCGCGAAAAAGGTTACGGCAAGATTTGCACTCGATAATGACATCTGACTCATTCAGGATATATTGTCGCACTTCTGTTGTTCCATAGTAAATACAATTCACCAATTGGTCGATGGTTTTTCCTCTTGCTTGTAATGACTTGCGCAGTAGAGACAAGTCAATGTCTTTCGTATCCACGGTAACATTTTCTTTCGCAGTTGCTTCCATGCTGTCCGATGAGGGTTTCAACTGCAATATTTGAAAAGAAAAAGAAATAGAAAAATTCAATATTAGTTATTAAAATAGAAAGCACATTTTAATACGTAATAATAATAATAATAATAATAATAATAATAATAGGTATCACAAACATTAAGCTCTGAAGTAATTTTTTTCGGAGCTGATACTTACAATGTTTTTTATATAAACATTGACCGCCACGCCCACATTGTTTATTATTATTTATCAGCTTTAGATTACGCTAAAGTAGTAGCAGGCGATATCACTAACGCCAGTGCTCAACCCGAGAAGGAGGCAGGGGTTTATGTTGTCATCCACAGACAGACTGTTTCGCTGTATCACAGCTCTTCAGTGTTATCTTATCACGTGCTGGGTTAGGGTAATGTGTGTGTGTGTGTGGGGGGGGGGGGGTAAATAGAAGACTGTCGCAGTCCTTACGTTAGACTCAATGTGAGGAAGTTATATATTGCGTTGGCAACTAAGTTCCCGCCATTTTTTGTTTTGTTGTTAAATTTGGAATCTTGTGTTTTCAAATTTTGGAATGTACTGTTTTTGAAAATTCTATTTTGCCATCATTTTGTAATCTACTTCTGTGATTTTATCTAACGATTTCTGTAAAGATTTTTTGGTCTCGATCTGAAAGTTTGTTTTTTTCAGTTTTATTTTGATGAGGAGGTTTTTCCCACTTCCTCAAATACTATCATTACTTTTGAGACAATACTTCTTGATACACCAAACATTCTGGCTGCTGCAAAGAATGGGGCTCCCTCTACTGTGTTAGAAAACTTTTCACACCTCACAGTATCCTATATCTCTACAAAGCCACCATTTGCCCATGCATGGAGTATTGTTATCACATTTGGGCTGGTGCACCATCCACTAGTCTCTCCCTCTTAGACAATGTCCAAAAAAGAGTCTCTAATCTGATAGGCCCCTCAATATCCACCAAGCTCCAGCCCATGTCCAATCGCCGCAAAGTTGCATCCTTGTGCTTGTTTTACAAGTACTTAAATGGAATGTGCTCCGATGAACTTGATGCTCTGGTGCCCTCTCGACGTAAATACACTAGACCAACCCGATAATCAGCTAAATCCCATCTGTGGAGGTACCCAGATGCCGGAGAGCCTTCTACTCCAATATCTTCTTTCCTCGAGCTGCCGGCCCTTGGAACTCCCTCCCTGTTCCCCCGACTATACCAACATGCAGAAATTTAAAACTAATGTGAACAAACATCTAGCTGCACAGCTCCCAATTTAGGATGTCCCCCCCCCCCCAAACGTCTACAGTGGCAACTTGCCTTGTTTGGGATGAACTCAGTTAAAAAAAACAAAAAAAACTAGCACTTACTATACAAGCATTAACAATTTGATAGATCTGTGATTTTAATGAAATTTAATTTTTTTTTCTGATGATACCCGAAATGAAACAACAATTTTAACAAAACATTAAGCAACAATTAATAAATAAAAAATAAATAAACAAGTTTTGGACATTTTTATTAGGTATCACAAACCAGCCTTAGTGTATAAAAATGGATAAATATAGTGAAATTCCCTTCATTTTTAACTTGTGATAACTCATTTATTTTTTTAGTTATTTAGATAAAATTTGGAGGTAAACAAAATTTAATCTTTTTTTTATATAAATATACAATTCTTTCTGTCATTAGTCTTTTTTCCACTTCAAGTTAGATTATTATTTTCAGTGACGAGCAATTTATTTTTTTTTTTTTAACTTAATGCACAGGATATTGTGTGTCTCTATGCAAATAAAAACAGTTCCATCTAAAAAAAAAATGGCCACTCATCAATATGGTGGGCTTAATATAGGGTTTTAAGCTGTCTTTCACAAAAAAAGAAAATCCATGTTGAAAACTTCAGTGAATGAAAATTTTGCCTTATTATAAAATTTTGGTTTGAGATACCTAATTTTAATAGCATCAAAAACTAGAGTTTAATATAATTAACTAAATATAATTAACTGTATCTACCTGGCATTACCTGGTAGTGGTTTTAATTTCAATTTGTTTTGGCTTTTGTTTAAAAAACTATGCTGTTTTTTTTTTTGTTTTTTCAAAATATTATTTTTGTGTTACAAACAAAGTAGTAAGATTTATTGACAAATACAGAATTATATCCCTTGTTTTAAGATGGCGTCCATATGAAAATAATTCAGACCCGGTCAAAGTATTTTCTGGAAGGAATAACATCAAATTAGATCTTATTGTTCTTAACAACATGATGCAACGATCCACCAAAAGAATTAATGAACCAGAATAAACTATTGCTTTTGTAGGATAAATGCTATAGATGACAAAAATCGAGAAAGATACTAACTTTATTGTATATATTAGAAAGGCAAAGTGGTTTTCAGGATATAATAGCATTAGTAGAGACAAATATGATAACCTATAATTAATATAATTGTCCGCAAGTCTTTTTTACTCCATTTTAATTTGTTTTTTTAATTTGCTTCCCAAATATTTTTTTTTTGTTTTTAAATATAAGTTAAATTTAATTATTACGGTATCATTTGTTTAAAATTATTAATTGAACAAAATTTTTATAAAACTATAATTATTTGTTGCTAAAGTAATGTTGTTGTAATTGCTTCCAAAACGTTTGATCTTTAAATTGAATGCGAATTTGCTGAAAATTTTAAAGCCAGTTAAAATGACTTTTTAACAATAGTTTAAATGTTTCCAATTTGCTATAAATATTTAATGGGTCACGAACAAATTCAGTCTTTGTTTTCAACTAATAACAAAATATCAAAATGGCAGAGTTGTTTACGAATAAATGGCAATGCATTGGTTTTAGTACTTTACACTTTTGCAATTTTGATGTAAACAAATAATATATTAATAGACTAGATCCCCCGGGCCTAGACATATATGAACTGGCTGTTGCTGCTGTCTAGAAAATATTGAAAAATGTTTAGTTACGAATTTAAAAAATCTTCCGAGGTGGATAAATTATTTTTTTTAAGAAATTCAATTGAAATACAATTTTTGTTGTTAAAAATATTAACCAAGATTCTGTACCCACCACCCTTAAAAAAAAACTGTTGACCCAAAATCAAAGATTTAAGAAACAGGCTCGCTTTACTTTATATATTAGATAACCATTTCAAATGAGAAGAGGAAGGATATTAACAAATAAACAGACAAGCGCTAGCGGAGAAAGATAAATCAGTAAAAAAAGTTTTTAAAAAAATGTAAAACAACACTCACTCAATTAACTTTTCACTATTATTATCACTGGTATTTATTTGTTATGCTATGTTTAATAAGAAAAAAAAAGTAAAATAAATAACTTTTTAATTTAAACACTTATTTGAATCTTCGTTTTTCAGTAAACGCTTAAAAAAGTAGAATCTCATTTCTTTTTTAGGGGCAGGGGGTATTTAGCAGAGATTGTTAATAAAATTATCGTTTATCATTATATAGTTCAAAATTAAAAAAAAAAAATTTTTCAATAAGAAAACTGTATGATAATTATGATAGTTTCTTGATCAACGCGTAAGTGACCCCATTTAGTAACAATAAACTATTCCACTTAAAAATGAATATATAGAGAATAGAGAGGGAGAAATAATTTAACGGCTTTTATTCATAATAAGAAAATAAAAACAATTATATAATAATTGCTTGTTCTTTAGTTAGCAGGTACATTAGAACTCGTCATGATTGATTTAGTAAAATATAAACTGAAAATAAATGCTATATATATATATATATATATATTAATTGAATGACATCATAAAATAAGACATTAATCAGATTGTATTAAAGTTCAAAAACAAGGGGTGATACTACGTCCTTAACTCATGAGTTTTCAAAGAAAATCTTTTCCTCAGGGGACCATTATTACCGCAATGACATTTCTGCAGGTAATAAAAATTAAGCTTTGAAAATATATAAAACAAGCCGCGCGTGTGTGGCCCCCCCTCTGTATGTGACTCGATGTGGCGAGTGTAAAATGCAATAAATTTGGGCAATTTGGGGCATTTTTGACCCCCCCTTTGACCCCCTGTGGGCGCAAACCAGAATTTCTCTGAGGTCAAGGATGCTCATTTTATATCCAGAACAATTGCCTCTACATTTTGGCCAAGTTTCAGAAAAATTGAATGGATGGATCAAACGTTATGAGAGAAAAGGGTCATTTTTTGCCATTTTGGGGGCTTTTGACCCCCTGGGGGCGCGAACCATATTTTTTTCAGAGAAATTGAATGGATGGATGAAAAGTTATGGGGCAAAAAATTACATTTTTTGCCATTTCCGGGCCTTTTGACCCCCTGGGGGTGCTAACCAGATTTTTTTTCAAAAATCGGAGAATGTCACTTTCTAACCTGACCAAAGTTACAACTTCATGCAAAATTTCAGAGAAATTCAATGGATGGTTGCGGAGAAAAATCCGGATGGACGGATGGAAATGCCTCAAAACATAGGTCCCCCGATTTTATAAATCGGGGGACCAAAAATACATAAAGATACATATAAAACATCAAATATATCGACCAAAAACACATTTTTGTTAAGCTTATACAGTTCATCCAAGTCATACAGTTTAAAACAATTTCAAGAAAAAGGCCAAAGAAGCTGATTAAAAACAATCCAGGTGGTGATTGGTAGTCCAAAATGAAAATGAACTTATCCAGGCGGGAAATTTGCTTGCTATCGATGCAGTAGATGACAATTAAGAGTGTATTCAGGGTATATGTAAATTAATAATAAAACCATAGAAAAAGCAAAATCACACAATAAGTTCAGACGACTCACTTGGTGTTGAATATTATAATGTCCAATTAAGGGTTCCTAGGAACTGATAGTAGGAGTGTTGCAAACCATAACTTTCTGGTCTGACGTGTGTATAGAAAAAATGCGATGGAGTAGAAATATGCAGTAAGATCCGATCAAAAAACAATGGTTAACAAAAAAAGGATTAGAAAATAAAAAATATAATATTTAATGTTCGGCTTAAATTTAAAATCAGCAGGAGCTAACTTAAACGAAAACTTAAATGTATTTTAGGTAGGGGAGGTTCGGGAAAATGGCAAAATACGAAGAGAAAGAAGGGGAGGATATAAAATATAAGACAGTGCCAAAAGAAGAAGGGTGCAGGGTTGTAAGGTAGGTATATTAAAGAATGATAGAAAGTTAATTTAAAATAATTTGAGAGAAAGGTAAAAAAAAAAAAAGAAGAGACAAGAATACAGTTGAGGGAAACGGGCCGGAAGAATATAGAAGCAGAGTGGGGTGGGACTATTGTCTGGCTATGCGGCATCAGCCAGACAGGAAAATAAAGCAACTACGCGAGAGATCTTTAAAGTTAAACAAGGGTGAAGTGTCAGGCCCTAGATACATCTATAGATTCGTAAACCTACCTATACACAAGGATATGTGCACACATACTCACAGACGTACACCCACTCATACACATGTGTACATACAAGCATATATACACAGATGCAAGCCATATGTACACACATGTATACCTATACACTCACCTACATACATATATGTATACACATATATATATATATATATATACCCACAGACCCACATACACAGCGCTTGATAATGACTATAACAACAATCGGGATGGGTAGCGGTAATTAGGGGGTAAAGCAATATTAGTCAAAATGCCCAATAAGTTGAGTTAGGGTATTAATAAGTCTACAAATTATGGATTTTAAGTTTGCATATCTTAAAATTAAAGATATGGAAATGTAAAAAACATATACATAATAAAAAAATAAAGATATAAAAAATAAAAATATACAAAGAAATATAATAAAAAATTAAAATATATATAAAAAGTAAAATAAGCCAAGTGAAAAAATCTGATTAATTTCTCATTTTATTATGTCTTTCAATTTATATTATTGCTTTATACACTATATTGAGCTTTGTTTTTATGCTGATAGTCTACTGGCTAAAGATATAATTTATATCTTTAAAGTATTATCTTATATATATATATATATATATTATGTGTGTATTTAAGCAGCATATTTTCATTCAGGCAAACATTATTAAATAACACAGAGTGTTTTTGCTTGATAAGATTTCTTTTGATTTTTTCAATAGTCCATTTAGTATTTCGGTCAAATTGATGTATGTAAGTTCCGTGGGTTTCTGGTTTCATTTTTCTTTCTTTTTTTGCAAGTACTTTCGATTTGATTCGGCAAATCATCATCGGAACTTACATACACCAATTTGATCGAAATAGTAAATGGACTATTCGGAAAATTAAAAAAAAAAAAAGAAAAAAGTTTGCCAATATACACACACACACACACATTATATATATATATATATATATATATATATACATATACACTAGAATACCTGTCCCAGGACAGGTAAAATTAATTTTCAAAAAAATAGTTTTGCACCACTTTTATGTCCTCTTACAAAGATAATAATCAACATATGATACTAAACCTCATGTCTAGAATCTTTATTCAAAGTTTTTTGGGGAGGGGGGAGGGGGCTGAAAAGTAATAATTTAAAAAAATTTCTTACTCTACCACTAGCCCTAAGTCCAGGTGCACTCGGACTTAGGGTTAGTAATAGGGTAAGTCTTTTTTAATTACTTTTCAGCCCCCTCCCCAGAGTTATCATGGACAGGCACCAATTTTGTTTGTTCCTATGTGTTGTTTACTGGAGCTTTTAACAAAATATAATTTTGAAATAAATAAAAACTTGAAAACAGTTTCAGAATGTTAAAATTATACAGGCCTATAGAAAAGTAAATTTAAATGCGTGTGGTAAAAGTTATTTGTATAAATATATTTTTTATTTATTTCTTGGTTGTTAACTAGACTGCAGATTTACCGGAAAGCGAAAAGAAAAACTTTAATTAAAAAGTAAGACAAACAACGCAGATGTGTTGTTTGCCTTTTTGTTTGTTTGTTGTGAGCATTTCACGCGCATGATGAAACTTGGAATAATTTAATGTTTTATCTTTTTGTTGAACTCTCTTCCTGCTGACTGTTTTCCTCCTACTTTTCAAGACTAAGGCCAATAGGCATCTCCTGCCTTTGAGATAATCATGTTTCTTTCTTGTTAGTTTCTTACATCAAGTGGCTTCATGCCTTGTCTGGAGTGATTTCCATAATACAAAAAAAAAAAAAAAAAAAAAGACTATTTTTCAAATTATTTTTTTTTGTATTATTTGGATTATTCAGACTACTGTTCTCATCTGGAATGTTATTTTCACAACGTTTCGGCCGATGTAGCATCAGACTTTTTTCAGGTGTCTTGAACTCAGGAATCTTTCTGTCAAACTCATGAATCTGTACGTAATTTTTAACGGAACCCTTGATTTAATCCACGTGGGTAGCTTGCTTTCATTCCGTCACCCATGACCAGGTAGAAGTCTTAAGTAATTCGTAATTGTATGCTTAGTATCACCCGCACTGAGGATTGAACCGTTAACCTCCAGAAGACTGTCACTTAGAACTGATTATTACTTAGCACTTTTATCCATTACGCCATCGTCAGCTATCATCATCTCGAAAATTCCGAAATATATTTTATTTGTGGTTTTTACTAATGGGGCTCTATTTATAAAGGTTCGGGTGTGTGTGTGTGGGGGGGGGGGGGGGGACTCAAAGATAAGTTACTGTTTATTTTGTTTTTACACAAGATGGTTTATGCAAAAATAAAATTCAGAGTAATGCTGATACTCATTTCGCCATAAATAATTTACTTGACTAAAAAAGGTTTATTTTACTATTTTTTTTTTCCGTAATTTATATAACTTATGGAAATTAGAACTCCGGCAACCCTACTAGTAGATATTAAAATAAAGCAAAAACTTCTGCCCAAAGACCAGATCAGGAGATTACTAACCTAATTCTGCCAGTTTTCTTGTAAAAGCTAACACAAATTGTTTCAGCATAAAACAGCTGAGCCATGCAAACATTTTACACAAACGAGACAAGTACTAAGAATCAAACAGAAAATTAATAACTTTTAAAAATCAATCAAACATTTTTAGAAACGGCATTCTTTTTTCAGCAGCCACATATGCAGATTTACTAAGATAGAAATTTAATTACTTTTCAAATATAAGTGGGGGCTAACGGGTACCATAGTGGACAACAAAATCAGTTATGGCGAGTTCATGTAGGCAAAACAGACGCGCACATATAGGTCATAAATGGATAGTAACATTTAATTAATGCTACTAAGACAAAGCTCCTTTCCTTCAATAACGACAAGAAAACTCTTCAACAACCGATTGCCATGGCAAATAACACCCTACCTGAGAGTCCAACATTCAAACTCTTCGGCCTAACATTCACAGATAACATGAATTGGAATAAATACATAGAAGACATTGCCAAGGCTGCTGCAAAGAAAGTGGGGTTCCTTTATCGTGCTAGAAAACTTTTCACACCTGACATTATCCTATATCTCTACAAAGCCACCATCTGCCCATGCATGGAGTATTGTTATCACATCTGGGCTAGTGCACCATTCACTAGTCTCTCCCTCTTAGACAAGGTTAAAAAAAGAGTCGCTAATTTAATAGGTTCCTCACTATCCTCCAAGCTCCAGCCCATGACCCATCGTCGTAATGTTGCATCCTTGTGCCTGTTTTACAAGTACTTCAATGGAATGTGCTCCGATGAACTTGCTGCTCTGGTGCACCCCCTTGACATAAATACACTAAACCAGCCTGACAATCAGCTAAGTCCCATCCATTCACTTTGGAGGTCCCCAGATGCCAGAGAGCCTTGAGCTGCCGGCCTTTGGAACTCCCTTCCTGTTAATGTGAACAAGCATCTCGCTGCACCGCTTCCAATTTAGGATGCAGCCCCCCCCCCCTCCAAACAAAAACAAACTTTCACCTTAATTCTGATTAGCCCTTACGTCTACAGTGGCGGTTTGCTTTGTTTGGAGTGAACTATGTTAAAAAAAATTTTTTTTAATCCTATCAAAGCTTTTGTGGTGAATTCATTTACACAAGTTATTAAACTGTAACCACCCTCCCCCATCATATTCTGTTTAACATTCGTTTTACTGGCATGTGTTGGACAGCTTTACTTCCAAACTAACCTATCTCTGTCCAGGTCTTTATTTATCCCTCTTTCTCTTAAATCCATCCTTTTCACTTCCTTTAATGTTTTCCTTGTCCTTCCCATGTGAATCGAACCTGTTCTGCAATTTATAGTCCAAGAACTCTCATCCATTCTTTCAACATGGACATACCATCGAAGTCTCCTGTTATGCACGCATTTCCTTATACTGTCCAGATTTAATCTTTCCGTCATCAGAACTAAGCCTGTCTTTAAGACTCACATTACACATCAATCGTATCATTCTCATATCATTTCTCTCCATGCAACGCATGTCCTCAACTCTCACTGGCCATACATTATCATACTATACACATGTCTGATAGACTCTTCCCTTGGTCGACAGTGGTAATGCTCTCCTCATCAGTAATGGCGGTACTTTCTTAGATTAGAACCCACGCTAAAATCGACATAATGTCGGTACTTTCATGATGTTTACGTAAACCGCCAGAAAGTACCGAAGCGGTTAACTAATCAAATTGCGAGAAAATAAGCAGATGACATGTCAACATTTCAACTGATTGAAACACAATTGCAACTGATTGAAACACAATTGCAACTGATTGAAACACAATTGCAACTGATTGAAACACAATTGCAACTGATTGAAACAGTACTGCAATGAATTTACACAAACTATCACTGTCTGTCGCGTCTTCTGAAGGAGTGATTAACTTTTGTCAAAAAAAACTGATCGCAAAAGAAAAATATTCACGCAAAATACAAACTTTAATACTTTAATACTTAACTAACCCTAAACCTAACAAAACCAAAAATAATTTTCAGTAAAAAACAAACTTAAAAAACTTAAAATTATGTTTATTTTTATTTCTTCGTTAAAAACAAATATTTCTTTCATACAATTTGACGAAATGTATTATTTGATTTTTTTTGCTTTGGTTAAGTTTTGGATTTTTCCCCACTTGCAAATCCAGCCTCATTTTTGATTATTTGGATGCAGGTAGGTAAACTGACTTGGCGTCGGTTCTTTCCAGTGGTTTACATAAAAATTCGGAAAATACCGATGCCAAGACGATTTTAGTGTGGGTCCTAATCTAAGAAAGTACCGTAATGGCAGAAGTTTCCTGAACTTTATCCATCCATTCCTAATACTTGCAACTACACTAACACCTGTTCCACCCTGTGCTCCAATGGTATTACCAAGATAGTAAAACTTCTGGATAACCTGAATAGCTTCACCATCCAGATATACTTTCTCCACATCCGAGTTTTCATCAATCTCCATTTTCTTACACTTCTTGCACACAAACTCAACTTCTAATAATTCCCACTGCACTTCTTAGGTACCCAATGCTTAAAATAGAAATTTAATTTTTGCATCTTTGGCGAGTTCAAATCCTAACATGTGACTTATGGTTTTCTGAAAAATATGATAAATAATAAAATATAACATTCTATGAAGTACATCAGCAAAAAATTAAGGAATCAGTGCTTGACTTTCTTTCAGATGCGTTTTTTCGAAATCGAGAATCTGTACGGAATTTTGAACGGAACCCTTTATGGAACCCATGGGGGTAGCTTGCTCTTGTTTCGTCAGCCATCAATCGGTAGATGTCTTAAGTAATTTCGACAAAGATTTCAAAGTACGATAAGACACACCTGAAGAAGGTTGGAGATTACATCGGCCGAAACGTTGTGAGAATAAAATCCAAGGTGAGAACAGTAGTCCAAATAATATAAATTATCAATTCTCATCTAAAAAATTCTGAAACAAAACTCTAGAGTTGGATAATTTGTTATCCAAAATTTGAACAATAAATCCAATGGCTTTGTGTAGTTCTAAATCCGAACACTAGAGGCTGTCTCTGATAATACGGAGCAATCTGATGAGTGACTGGACATTAATAGACAAGGCCATCAATCTCACCTGACTGGTCGGCTTATAAATGCTAACATCCAGCCAGAAGGGATTACCGAGATCCATCTCGGATAGTGTGCCGTTAAAATACCTCGAGTAATCCATCAAAGGATATTCTTTGATGGCCGATGAAATAAAACTCTTTGCCGTCGCCATTTTAGTCAATCAATCAGGTGTTTGTGTGTGTCAAAAGAGTATTTTAGATTTTATCCGACTCTTGCATATTTGATTGGAGGTGTACGGATAATTCTGAAACCAACACCAAGTTTAGCATCTCTACTTTTATTTAATACCTAATGTTATAGGGAGATGTGTGCAAAACATGAGACTGTTGGTTTGGTCCCATTGAAAGAATGTATGAGGGTGTTTGGGTTATTAGATGTAAAACAGTTGAGGTAGCAGGATCAGTTGGCAGGTGAAAACATGGGAGGAAGTGATAAGAATGGACTTGAAGGAAAGAGGGATAAATAAAGACCTGGCCAGAAATTGGTCATTTTGAAAGTCAATTTCTAAAAGCCACCCAACACATGTCAGCATGTAAAACCAGACATTAAACAGATGATGGTGGTGGAGGCTATGGTAGGTTATTAAGTTAATAATTCTTTATATCCATCACTATAAGGGGTTCTGTCGGTTAGCCTGTTCCTCCATTTGTCTGTCATGTTTAAGTTTGAAATAGCATTATTTTGTCACGCTTTTATTTAATATTTAATCTTGATGGCTATGGTAGGTTATTATATGGCAACATATGGACGTGGGTGTGTTAGAATGAGGTAAAAATTTTTGTAACTAAATTAAGTAAAGATGAAATTTTCCACTAGAAAAGAAGTTAAGATTAGAATTAGAGTTAAAGTGTTCAGAAAATGACGTCATTTACAGGAAATTTCACGTTGATGTGGTAGAAAAGCTAGTTAAATCTTATCTTTTTTTCTGAAACAATAGTAAACACTGGGACGTTTAGTCTCCCGATGTTTCTTTCTCTTTTCCTTTTTCTCTATTCTCTCTTTTCCTTTTTGAATAAATCTTAACAATATTCTGAAAACTAAAAAAATTTTGCTCTAGTGTGGATTCAAATATCGTCTAAAACAGAATGTAATTTCTTTTTTATTAACTTATTTGATAAAATTAAAAAACTGTTTATTCTCTTCAAAAAAAAAAAAAGAAAAAAAAAGAAAAAAAAAGAAAAAAAAAGAAAAAAAAAGAAAGAAAAAAAAGAAAAAAAAAAAGAGGCTTACGGTACCACTAACCCTAAATTCAGAATGGTTTCTAGTCGGATTAGGGTCGGCTTTTTAAAATATCTTTTACGCCTGAAATTAGCAACCAGCCCAAAACATTCGAGCACCATCTTGGAAGATGACTCTAATGATAGATTAAAAGTGAGGTAACAAATTTTACAATTAGTATTGACACTTGAAACTTATACAGGTAGATAGAAAAGTAAACAAGCCGCGCATGCGTGATCCCCTCTGTATGTGGCGAGTGTAAAATGCAATAAATTTGGGCAATTTTGGGCATTTTTGACCCCCTGGGGGCGCAAACCAGAATTTTCTGAGGTCAAGGATGCTCATTTTATATCCAGAAAAATTGCCTCTACATTTTGGCCAAGTTTCAAAAAAATTGAATGGATGGATCAAACGTTATGGGAGAAAAGGGTCATTTTTTGCAATCTTAGGGGGGCTTTTGTTGACCCCCTGGTGGTGCGAACCAGATTTTTTCCAAGGTCAGCAATACTTATTTTCTATTAGGAACAATTGCCTCCACATTTTGACCAAGTTTCAGAGAAATTGAATGGATGGATGAAAAGTTATGGGGCAAAAAATGTAATTTTTTGCCATTTCGAGGCCTTTTGACCCCCTGGGGGGGCTAACCAGATTTTTTTTCAAAAATCGGAGAATGTCACTTTCTAACCTGACCAAAGTTACAACTTCATGCAAAATTTCAGAGAAATTCAATGGATGGTTGCGGAGAAAAATCCGGACGGACAGACGGACGGACGGATGGACAGACGGAACTGCCTCAAAACATAGGTCCCCCGATTTTATAAATCGGGGAACCAATTAATGTTAGCATAAAATACTCAGCAAATTCCTAATTGTCACTAAGCACCAGTTGCATACGTTTTGGGAAGAGATGTGGATCAGAAGACAAGGCTGCTTTGAAGAGCTGCCCTCTAACAAATCTGTCAGGTGAAATGCCTTTGGAGATTTAGATTTAGATTTTAGCATGCAAAAAAAAAAAACGACATGCATCGCTACACAATCGATCAACCTCAAATCTGCACAAGTACAACCAGACAGCAGCTTGGTTGGGAGGAATATCATCAACTGAGCGCCAGTTTATTCTTAGCATCTCAAGAAAACATGCAAAACATCTTCGACAAAGACACACCCAACAAGAAGTTCTTGTGAAACTCTGCACCCAAGAAAAGATTATACAAAATAAAAGGCAAAAGAAGGAAAAAGAGTGTCAAGCTGCTGCTGAGAAACAGAGAATCGTCAACTTTGTTATCAAGCACGGTGGTTCTGTAAAGTCTGTTAAAGAGATACAACTGGTTTCAGGAAGTGGCGTGGAAGCGCTAAAAGACCAATTGAGATATCTCAAGGTTGTCTTAGGTTTCAAGATCAAAACCAGTGGAGATAAACTTCAACTGGAAGCTGCTCTTAGTGACTACTTGAGAAGAATAAAGCCAATCAATTTATCTCCACCTCTAAAGCAACGACAGAAGAAAGACAAATCAGTCGGTGAATCTGCTGAACATTTAAATAATTTCATAAGTTCTGATAAAGAACCTTCTCAGGATATTTTTACTTACCAGCGCCAAGTACAATGGGTTGCTGTATATTATGACACCAACTTTTACATTGGAAAAGTTATCGTTATATCTCCATCCAGTGCAGTAATCAAATGTTTAACTCAAATCAAAGGCAGAAATAATTATTTCCGATGGCTTTTGTCAGATGATAGTGTACAGGTGAAGTCAACATTTGTATATAGATCAGATTTTAATGTAATGCCAATTTCAAGTGATGATAAGATTTGTAATGTTCTAGATGTCTTTATTATAGCCTATAAAAAATGTTCACTACAAATCACTAAACAGAAGAACTGTTTGGGGGGGGGGGCGCAATTAGATCTGCATAGATGTTCCCTCAGTTAAAAAAAAAGTATTTCTACTCATTTCAATTTTTTTAAGCTTTAAAATAAGTACTTGCTTGAAAAAAAAAAGAAAAAAGACTTGCGATTTCTTTTGTCTAACAAATTTCTAAATTTTGTTGTTGTCAGCCCCTTTTTAAATTCACCCAAGTTAAAATATATCTATGACAAAAAACTTTTTATAATACAGAGAAGACACGTTTTTGAATTCTTCATCCCAAAATGAGTAAAGCGCAAAGTTTCAAGATTGTACCTTTGACAGAAAAATTTTTTTCAGCAAATTTCAGTAACATATACTTTTGACTTATTTCAGTAACATATACTTTTGACTTATTTCAGTAACATATACTTTTGACTTATTTCAACTGGTACGGTAGTTAAATGGTTAACGATGCGGACTGAGGACCCTGGTGTGCCGGGTTCGAATCAAATTCGTCCCACAGAAACACTTTCATCAAAACCCACACCTGACCTTGTGTCTAATCTCCCAGAGAGGAGGTAAATAAAATAATTTTGACCGATTTTATTACCCATTTTTGCCCTATTATCAAAGAGTGTTTTCGTCTGTTTTTATATGGTCCAAATCTGAGTATTTTTATTGATTTACTATTTAAAAAAAAAACTCTAGCTTTATCTCTAATGTGCTATGAATCATATTAAGAAGATTCAATGCATTAGCTGTTGAAATGAAACTTATATGAACAGTCAAAGTTGTGCTGCCATGTGATTTTTGCATGTGTTTTATGAGAGGGGGGGGGGGGGTAATGGGATTTTGTCCAATACTAGTTTTATCTAATAACTATTGCTTCCATTATGACTAATTTTCATTTCCTACAAGATGACATCACATTTGTAAGGATGTTTCACTTTTTTGAAGCCTGCATTTTTAGTTATACACAGTAAAAATTGGCTTCTAGACCAATAGCCCACAAAACGGCAAATTTCTCAATTTTTAACAAACTTTGAATGGTCATAATTCCATGGCTAATTGAGCTACAAAAATAACTTTGATACCATTGTTTATGTTTTATAAAGATCTATGTGTCCACATAATTTTTTTTTTATAGATATAATGAAAATAAAATTCTGGTTTGGGATACCTATTATTATTAGCTTTTGCAGGCCGCCATGTTATTAAAAAGAAGTTGACAGCAATGAGAAAGAGGAGAGAACGAATTACTGCGACATGTCATCTACACAACAAAACTCCATCTGCATACGTGATAAGCCACCGTCTGGATAATCTGCTGGGGTCGAAAGAATTCTCCACATAACATTACAATCAGGTTAGTAATGCTTATGTCCATTCATTTCTATAAGAGGTTCTGTCTGTCGGCCAGTTTCTCCCTCTGTTGGTCTGTCAGCTTAAGTTTAAAGTAGCATGTCCATTGCTAAACATCTAGATGGAAAGGATACATCTGAGGAAATTCCGTTTTCAGAATTTTTGATATGAAGATTGATAGTTTCAAACATATCTAATATATAAAGTAAAGTCAGCCGGTCATATGTAAACAATAGAGGTGCTCATACAACTTTAATATTTAATTGTGTTTTGCCAGTTATTTATGGAAAACCTGGGCCGTGTTCTTAAAAAAAAAAATGTATTGCCCCAGTCTAGAAGGATTTCTACTTCATTCAATATATTATATATTCTATATGCTATAGATAAGAATAAAAAAGTTAATAGCGTAATAGGCAGGTCACAAAAACACTATAAGTCCCTAATTTAATTTTGAACCCTCCTTCTTGCTGCACCAAGAAAACACATTTTATAGTAAATTGGGAGCTGTGCAGCGAGATGCTTGTTCACATTAGTTTTAAATGTCGGTACCGTCGAGGGAGCAGGGAGGGAGTTCCAAAGGCCGGAGCACGAGGAAAGAAGCTATTGGAGTAGAAGGCTCTCCGGCATCTGGGGACCTCCACAGTGAATGGATGGGATTTAGCTGATTGACGGGTTGGTCGAGTGTATTACTTATTATATATGTATATTACTTTTCTATTTCAGGGGTTTTACAATAATACCGTAGGATTTAATCGCGATTGTCTAGTCATCTTGTGCTCAGGACCACCGTGATTCGGGATGTAATGCAGGCTAGAGAAGGAGCCGGCTCAACTCGACTAGGGTGAACGCCGTTACAACACACATGAACAGCAAAGACAAAGTTTCGCATTATTTTAAACTGAAAATTATATAATACTAGCGGAACCCGTCGCCCGGCGTTGCACGGGAGAAAGAACTACCTATTGCATGACGTCGAATTAAAAAAGAAACGGCCTATTGTTTGTCTCCCCCCCCCTCTACCGTGTTGGCGAATGTTTTAAAGAAAAAAAAAAAAGTGGTAGAGTAGGATGGGATCGAACGCTGAAACTGGCGATCATGAAACCTGGCTTCTTAACGACTGCACCACGGATCCGAGTTAAAAATACGCGTGAAAATAGGCCAATTAATCTAAGCTTGTTTATGGGCAGTGAACGGGAGCGGTCATTAAGTTTTTGCGTATTGCTTTATATTATGTAGTAAATTAATACCAGGCAAATAATAAATAAGAACCAGTGTTTTGTGAAAATTAAACTGTGTCGATGAGTGTAGTGACAGTACAGAATTGTTAGGGAGAAAAGTTTTTGCTACCACCTATATGGAGTTGGTTTTTCGCAGAGACGTGGATGGTGGGCAAATGTAATGTTTAGTGTTAGGTAGGAAAAAATAATAACAAATTTACTAAAACACGCTCGAGTGAATAAGTGTAGTATAGTGGTGAGTTTAGTAGCCTGTGATGCATGTGGTTACTTTCCTATACTCCAAGAAGGTACAGGGGAAAAACCGTCTCTACTTTATATATTAGATAATAATATGAGGTTCAGGGCTGGTAACAGAAATAAAGAAGGTTTCTCATTAATTTTCAGGCAACACCGGGAAGTAGAGGGGAGGGGGGGGGGGCTTTTAGTACAACATCAAAACCAAACTTTGAAGAAAGAAAAAAGGATTTTATGCAGAAACTGTTAAAAAGATTTCAGCTCAAAACACTTATGCGTTATTTAATACCAAAGATTTTCTTTTCTTTTCTTTTTTTCTTTTGGCTAAATATAAGCATATATATCAAACAAGCAGCCTGCCTTCTAGGCATGCAACAAGAATGTTAGCGAGAGGAAAAATCTTATTTGATGGAGCGAAAGGGACCCTGCAGACACAGTCTCCTATATCGGTCATCCGCTACAACTTTTCTAGTGTGAGGAAAGAGGGAACAAAAAGATAAGTATATTTAATTATTCATTTGCTGGTCACATATACACTTCATAACTATTGCACAGAATTGCATCAAATTAGGCATGAAACATTCTTGAGATGACACGTGTATCATAACGGGTACAAAATACATTATGCATTGCAAAGTATTCTCAAATAGTCACCCATCTGATACTGACCAGGCTCAATATCGCTTAACTTTAGTGATCTAACGAGAACTGGTGTGTCAGCGTGATTTTGCCGTAATTATATATATATATATTAAGACAGGCTTCATTAAAATCCACAGAGTTCTGCTTTTTTTAGATTTTCTTGGTTAGTCGTCCGAAAGCGCTCGAGATTTAACCCAAACCATAACGATGGGTGCTATACTGCACCAGCTACTACCACACGATCGTAAAATCGCTCGACGAGTCAAATGACTAACCAAGAAAATCTCAAAAAAGCAGATTTTAATGAAGCCTGTCTTAATAATTTGCTGCCTAACTATACGTATATATATATATATATATATATAATTATTTATTTAAAAACTATACGTTACATACTTCAGAGATGTACCATGGTTTCATTGATATAGGCTGACCTTTTATTTTTGTTAAAAAGGTCGTTAGACCCCAATTCAAATCATCAGCGACTCACGAAATGAAAACAATGAAAAAAAATCTTTCGGAAGAGAGGTTCTTCGATTTGTTTTTATTTTGTGAGTTGCTGATGATTTGTATTATGCTCTAATGACCTTTTTAACAAAAATAAAAAAAATCAGCCTATCTCAAGGAAACCATGGTACATCTCTGAAGTATGTAATGTATAGTTTTTAAAAAAATAATTTCTATTAGCTCTCACATTTTTTGCGGTCGAACACTTTGATTTCTTTTCAACATACACCAAAGTCTGACCATGTGTTTTTCTAAATTTAAAATTTTCCTTTTTCTTTCCTTTCTCTCCCCCATTTCATTCGTCCCAAATACGATCTGAGGGAAGGATCAGATTCTAATTCTGCCTGATGAGATCTCAAGCTTTTAACAGCTGTAGATCGATAACATCGACATGCCAGTGTCGCAGATTTTGTACATGTCTGTATGAATAAAAATAATCATTATATATATATATATATATATATATATATATATAAATAAACAACATTTTGCTACATTCCAAAGACCAAAATTTTATTAATTCTTACCAATCTTTCTTTTTTTTTTTTCAAAACAATTACGGATCCTTTTCATTCAACAGAAAAACAACCGATAGTTTTATGTCAATCCCGGATATTCCTTTCCATAGACTCATCAGAAAACCAGAAAGTTATTAATCAGAAAAAATACATAGCGATGCAACAAACAAGAATCCCAAAAACAAACAACTCACATCGAATTCATCTCCATTGATAGAGATTCAGAAATTGCTAGAAAGTACATTATATACCGGTTATGGTTGGAAGAATTTATATTTAGGCACTTTTTTGCTCATTGTAGAGTATTTTTCTTTGAAAAAACACATTAAGGCATCACAGATATTAGAAGGTTGGTTTGGTAATTTGTATAATTTTCCCATTAATTTTTTATGCATATACGCAAATTCTCTGTAATATGGTCCTCTTAAAACTCGTTTTTTCCCCCCATGATAATTAGTGGCATGTAGTTTTGTACATCTATACTTTGAAATGACTCTCTCCAATTTAACTCTAAATCATGTAACTTATATAATGATTATTATTTATAAACTGATTATGGTATTTTTTTTATTTTAAAAAATTGGGCACATGTTCGTCTTTTCTCACAGTCCGTTTTTCACAACTTTTTACTGACCAGTTTTTTTTTCTTTTTTCGGTGTACACTTACCTATCAGGCTGCTAAAGAATTCCGGGATTTTTGGAAATTTTTTTCAAATATTTTACATTTTAGGAGGGGGGATCAGTTTCCAATGTTAATTCAACGTAGACTGATCCCCCTCTTTTTGACCATCTCAATTTTTTGAAAAATCTTTTTCGGTGTACAATTACCTCTCATGTCAGTAGAGAATTCCTAGGTTTTTGGAAAGAAATTTCAAAAAATGTAGATTTTAAAACGGGGGATCAGTTTTCAATGTAAATTCAACGTAGACTGATCCCCCTCTTTTTGACCATCTCTAATTTTAAAAATTATTCTTCTGCTTACAATTATCTATCATGTCGCGAGAGAATTCTGGGGTTTGGGGAAAGAAATTTTTAAAAATTGAGATTTTAAGACGGGGGATCAGTCTTGTTCGTCTTTACCATAGTTCGTTTTTCACAACTTTTTACGTCTTAAAATCTCAATTTTTAAAAATTTCTTTCCAAAAACCCCGGAATTCTCTCGCGACATGATAGGTAATTGTAAGCAGAAAGAATAATTTTTAAAATTAGAGATGGTCAAAAAGAGGGGGATCAGTCTACGTTAAATTTACATTGAAAACTGATCCCCCATCTTAGAATCTACATTTTTTGAAATTTCTTTCCAAAACCCCCGGAATTCTCTACTGACATGAGAGGTAATTGTACACCGAAAAAGATTTTTCAAAAAATTGAGATGGTCAAAAAGAGGGGGATCGGTTTACGTTGAATTAACATTGGAAAATGATCCCCCCTCCTAAAATGTAAAATATTTGAAAAAAATTTCCAAAAATCCCGGAATTCTTTAGCAGTCTGATAGGTAAGTGTACACCGAAAAAAGAAAAAAAAACTGGTCAGTAAAAAGTTGTGAAAAACGGACTGTGAGAAAAGACGAACATGTGCCAAAAATTGCTATTAAGCTTCAACCAAGTTAACTAAAAACTCTTATAGCAGTTTTTATTGGGAAATTTTGTGCACATTTTTTTTTTCATAGCTTCATAATACAAGATGGCTGCTCAAAATGTGCTGCGTAAAATGTTCGTTAAAATTGTCTCAAAGTCATTGTTCATTTCTCATGTGATATTTGAACAATCGGTGCTTTTTTGTTATTTACCCACCACTTGTTTTGGTATTGTTTACTAACCAATTTTTTAAAATTTGTCTGTATACAATTTAATGATCATGTCACTAGAGAATTACTTTTTTAAGCCAATATTTTAGATTTTAGAGTGGAGGATCACTTTCCTATATATAAATTTAGCATAAAATGATCACCCACTTTCTGACCATCACTAACATGACCTAATTTCTTTTTGTGTACACTTACCGAGTATGTCGCTAGAGAATTACTTTTTTAAGCCAATATTTTAGATTTTAGAGTGAGAGATCACTTTCCTATATAAATTTGATGTAAATTGATCACTCATTTCCCAACTATCACCAATTTCCGTACAAAATAGCACGAAAGTGATAATAACATTAGTTTTAATATTATTAAGTAACCAAATTTTTTTTTTTGGGGGGGGGGGGTATTTGTGCAGAGAGGGGGGGGAGGTTAATTTTGGCAATTTTTCTCTAATTTTTTTTTTTTTCGAACTTGTGCAGAATAGCGTGTAAGTGATTTTTTTAGCGCTTATTAAGCAGTTTTTATTTGTATTCACTTTTTTTGAGTCTTTTAGTATTTTTTGTTCAAATTTTTTCTTTTCAAAAGTTAAGGCGTTGCCCGTAGAGACTAACAGCCAGATGGAGGCATTAACGAGCTGTGCTTGTTCACCAGTTTCTGTTGCATGGGCAAAGTAGTGCATTCGGTAGTCATTTAGGAAACGCTTCTGGTGGTGCTCGAACGTGGGGGGGGGGTAAAGTGCATACATTCAGACGATAAGTGTTTCTAATTCACAAAAAAGAAAAAAAAAAACTTGCAGTGCAAAAAAAAAAAAACATGCAGTGCAAAAAAAACAAAAAAACATTGTTTTAATGTTTACTACTTTACGAAAATTATCGAGCTTAAAACAAAAACTAATTCGCACAAGTACTTTGGAATTGTAGAAATAAGAAAAATGTTAAATAAAAATAGAACGAAAAAGCGCGTAAAAAAAAAAATTTCTTACCATTGTAAAAAAAAAAAAAAAAAAAAAAAAAAAAAGGCAGAATAAAAGAAACAAAATAATTTGGTTACACTTTTTTTTTCTACAATAAGTTTGGGAAATGGGTGAACATTTTACGTTAAATGTATATAGGAAATTGATCCCCCATGCCAAAATCTAAAATATTGGTTACAAAAAAAAACCCAAAAAAACACGGAAATAAAACGTTTTTCTCAACTGACAGAATAAGTGTATACAGAAATTTTTAAAAAATTGGTCCGTAAAATATGCCCAAAAAAATGGTGAGTAAATAACGAAGAAGTGGCGGATCATCACATCGAAACAATTGTAATGAAAGAGTAAACCCAATCATAAAACGTAATATCATGAATAGATTTACTTTTATTAAAATAAAAATGACCGAAATGAATAGGGAACATTTCAACCGCCTCAGTTTCAAGTCCTGCAAGACTGACCATATTACTGAACCTACAAATGCAGTTACCTCGCCTGGCAGACATGGGGAATTTTAATTTCCTGCTCGTAATTGTGTCTAAACTATGGGATGTTCCGGTTGATCAGTTTCCAGTGAATCAGTCGTGCCCGTATTTTCCTTTGCAAAAGTTAAATCAACTCAAAATATTTTGAAAGAAGAACAAAATGTAAAAGTGATAAAAAAAAATACATGAAATGAAAATCTACGAGACTAAATGCTGTCAAAATCATCTCCCTTGACCAGAAATGCCCAATTCTAAACTTGCACCAATGACTGGAATATATGGCATAATCATGTTGACACACCGGTTCCTGTTAAATCACTGAAGTTAAGCGACATTGGGCCTGGTCAGTACTAAATGGGTGACCATTTGGGAATACTAGGTGCTGTATGTGGCCTGGAGAGGACATGGGCTCCACCAGGTTCTATCATGTCCACAGAAAAGTTATGACAGATAAATATCTGCTAGACTCCCCAACAACGTTCCTTGACACTATGGGATATCATCATCATCATCATTAGAAGCAATTATTAGCTTTTCTTGGATTCAGAAATTAAACCATTTACCTACAAAAAAATCAATGAGAGTGATCTATATGCAAGATTTATTTATATATGAGTTTATACAATATTTGTTCTGCTTGTCTTGATTTCAAAGTTTATCATTATGGTATGGATTTAACATTCCTAATGTATATAGGAATTGGCCACACACTTACACATCTGTATTACAAAACAAAACCTTCTCATGAAGACCTGGGGATTTCTTATGCAGTTTATCTTCCCTAGGAACTTCGATCCACACTTGGACAGGACAGGAATCAAGTTTATTTAGTTTTCTATATTTTTACTTTAGCTA
The DNA here is from genome assembly GCA_963556195.1 of Sepiola atlantica. Lineage (NCBI taxonomy): Eukaryota > Metazoa > Mollusca > Cephalopoda > Sepiida > Sepiolidae > Sepiola > Sepiola atlantica. The sequence continues at coordinate 104,967,752 of OY744524.1, read as the reverse complement.
TGGCTTACATTCATTTCATTTCACAAATTTACAGATACGAGTCTGTGTTAGTGCAAGTGGGTCTTGATAGTGATTAATATCCACGTCTTTCTGTATATATTGATCCGGTCCAAAATACCCACTTCCCATATTAAGTGTAGACCATGTGTCACATCATGAATTGGCAGGAATTCGAGTGAATTTCTTTCATTTCTGAGCATAATTCACTTAGCTCCGAGCATGGCTAGAAGTGATTGCCTGGTCGATCTCAGGAGGCCATCCTTCCGAGGAGGTTAGCAAGGGTTATCCGCCTTTGTTGTTCTCCTAGAAAAGGGATTGGTTTGTTGCCGATCACCTAAGTCTCTCCTACCATGAAATGCCGACAGGTCCGACCACATCACGAATTAATGTTATATCCGGTGAATCTCAATCATTCCGAGCAACATTCACTTCGTTCCTGGTTTCTTCTTAAACTTTGCTTCAGGAAAAGATTTTTTTTAAAGTTAAATTGGACGGTTGGTTGTTTTCTCTTATGGCATGTTAACATTCGGTCATTTAATGTTAACCTTCAGTCATTTAATGTTAACCTTCGGTCATTTAATGTTAACATTCGGTCATTTAATGTTAACCATCGGTCATTTAATGTTGAATCAATTTCGGAATAGTTTTATACATTTTGAGTTCTTACTTCATGGTATCCATTCATTTCACATTACCAATTTACTGAAACAAGTTTTTGTGAATACGAGTGTGCCTTGCTAGCGATTAATATTCACGTCTTTAGATTTTTCTGTATAAACTGCTTTTAGGGAGGACATTATGCTATCTCTTTCAGGTTCTTAAAAAGTTCCTTCATGCCGCTTGTACTAGAAAAGGAGTATTTTGTAGGGGTCAAATTGATTGTAGGGTCAAATTGATTGTAGGGGTCAAATTGACACATTCAGTGAGAATTAGTTTTACAGTCTGACATGCATGACATATTGGTTGTTGTTCAGCTGAGAGTGTTCTATCCTCGCATGACCTATACAATGTCTTGATAACATCACTTTCTCTTTTTGGTTGATTGGTTGGTTTGGTTTGGTTGTTTTGTTTTACGGCATATCAACCCTTTTCGGGTTATTTAATGCCGAATCTGGTCATTTTAGTGAAGGTTTTTATGCTTCAAGTTCTTTATATCTTCAAATGTTTAATCATAGTTTTTGGTTTGGTTGTTTGTGTTTCACGGCATATCAACCCTTTTCAGGTCATTTAATGCTGAATCATTTTGGTGAAGGTTTTAATGCTTTAAGTTCTTTATATGTTTAAGTATTTATTCATGGTGTTTCGTTGGAGGGAAGCAGAAAGAGGGGAGAGGGAAGAAGAGGGAGAGAAATTGTTGTTTTTTATTTTGTATTTTGCAGAACATGACTGAGTTTTGCAAAGGAAAAAACCAATAAAACATCAATGTTTGCTGCATTTTGAGTCAGGAAGTCAATAACTTCAGACAGCCTGATTTTGTAGCGCCAGTAGGTTCTATTTGACCCATAGATGGGGCCTTTACAGGTACTACCACTCCGGGCCAGAGTGGACCTGAGAGCAATGGCAACTAAGGGGCAACTCCACATTCCCCACAGCTCCCAAATGGAGGCCTCACCACTGGATGTATTTTAAAGTCATACCCAGGACTTTCTCTTTTTGGTTTTTCAAAGTTAAAAGAGATCGGATTCCAGAAATAGTTAAAATAAAGAAATTTGTTGTTTCGCAGCCAAAATGGCGGACAATGAATCGGCTGAATTTTTCTGATTTTTTTTCTGACCTCACAAATGAGTAAAAGGTCACCACTTATAAAGGCCCAAAGGCTACTCGAGGATAAGGGTTAAAGAGTTTGACTGGCGGATGGTGAGACAACATCGCGATCACAAGCACGATGGTTGTAGAAGGACAGAAATTGATTATTTACAAGGACGGTTCAACAACTTGGACTTGAAGACGACCATATTGTAGTCGTCAGGGAAGCAGGCTCACAGCACTGTGTTCCAAACGGGTAGTTCTAGGAAAGAAGTTTTGTTTCGTCTTGGGCATGCAGAGGGAGAAAGGGATATCATTGACAGTGGTAGTAGCTAGGCGGGTTCTTATTGTGAATGTTTTACAAAGGGGGACCATAGATTCAAGTTCAGACTCTAACGATTTAAGCAGAAATCCAACATTTCTGGATTTAAAAAAAAGCGGAAACTCACATTCCTGATATAAGCAACATTCCGGAAAAAAAAAAAATTGTATACAAAATATTTTACATTGAAACGATACACTGTTTGCACACTTTATTTGCTAGTTATTATTCCACATTCACTGCTTTCGTTTATTATTCTATTTATTTATTATATTAAAAATATGAAAATATCTCCACTCTAACAGTTTTCTTAGCCGGAATAAGTATTTTCAGAAAAAAACTGAAGCGAAATAAGATATATTCATGACAATAACGTAGTGGATGGAAAAAACTAAAAATAGGCTAGTCCGAATCAAATATCGATTTATCAGCTTAAATGCTATTTGGGTCTGACTTTGAAAAACTAACAAGATAATTTTATGTATTGGATTAAAATGATAAAATAAGTTTGTACCCTGGGGGTGTATATTTGCTCGTTATTATTTTATATCAATTGGTAACATCAATTTATAATTGTCTAAAGATGGTTTTCACGATTCTTGTTTTGTCTTACACAATTTGATTCCAATAGAATAGAGAATTTCCCAAATATCAACAGTAGGTTCCGGTAAATTCTAAAGAATTCTGCTCATTCTAAGTACTATTACTACCACTACTACTCTGACTTTAGTAACATGACCTTTCTATGCCACCCACATAGCCAGTGGCAAACACATACAATACTGCGGTTTTACTGTCCTAGTCCTGGAAAGATAAACTCGACATTCGAGAAAATACAGGACTGACCAATAAGGTCACAAAAGCAGGAGGATAACAGAAAAAAAAAAAAACTAAGAGGCCCCCCCCCCCCCTCTTCGCCAGTAGGATAACACTTAATATTAAAAATTATCACACTTAAGAATCAAAAACATTATATACAGCGTGTTTCAAAAGTCTTGGGAACATTACAAATGCGTATATCTCATGAACTATTCCAGGTAGAAAAATGAAACTGGTGCCATTTTAAAGCTTGCTTAATCAAGTTTTTGGTCATACTAATGATTTTCGTGTTATCTTTCCAGATGCAGTAATGGCGTTCTCTAAACAAGACAAGGCATTTTGCGTCCTCCAATTTGCAAAGACTGAATCGTGGACATGTGTTCAGCGTGCATTTCGCAGGAAATTTAAAAAAGAAGCCCCTGAAAGGAAATCCATTGTCAGATGGCATGCTAAGTTTGTGAAAGATGGGTGTTTGTGCCCAAGTAAGCGAACAGGTCGCCCTTCAACTTCAGAAGATGCAGTTGAGCAAGTTCGGACAGCCTTTCAGTGAGAAGAGCCAGCAGGGAACTTCAGCTTGCTCTAGCAACTGTCTGGCGTGTCTTAAGGAAACGACTGCAAATGGTACCTTACAAGCTCAAGTTGGTCCAAAAGTTGAAGGACACTGATAAGCCACTTCGCCGTGACTTTTGCATTGCAATGCAAGAAAAGTTGGAAGATAACGGCTTTGATGACCGGCTTGTTTTTAGCGATGAGGCGACCTTCCATCTGAATGGCAAAGTTAACAAGCATAACACTCACATATGGGGTACTGAGAATCCTCATGAACTTCTTGAGCACGAGCGAGATTCACCAAAAGTGAACGTGTTTTGTGCAATTTCCAAGAAAGGTGTCTATGGACCGTTCTTCTTTGAAGAGGCAACTATCACTGGTGAATCCTATCTCAACATGCTGGAAGACTGGTTAATGGCTCAGTTGGAACAAGCAGAATCTGATGACTTCATTTTTCAACAAGATGGTGCACCACCACACTGGAGTCTTAGAGTAAGGCAGTTTCTTAACACAAGGCTGCCTGGTAGATGGATTGGGAGATCTGGGCGAGGTGATGACGTTCTCATGCCCTGGCCTCCTAGGTCTCCAGATCTTACCCCGTGTGACTTTTTCCTTTGGGGCTTTGTCAAGCAACAAGTCTATGTGCCGCCCCTTCCAAGAGATATTGACGAACTAAAGGCTCGAGTAACGGCAGTTGTGGGAACCATTGACGTCAAGATGCTGGAACGCGTTTGGCAGGAAATGGACTATTGACTAGATGTCTGCCGTGTGACGAATGGTGCTCATATTGAGCAACTTTGAAGATTCCCCACAAAACTTGAAACTTTAACCTTTCCAACGGTACCAATTTCATTTTTCAACTCCTAATAGTTTTTGAGTTATTAAAAATCGTTATGTTCCCAAGACTTTTGAAACACCCTGTATTATTATACTAAAACTGAGTCAATCAAAGTTTGTTTCCTTAAGGCTTTTCTCCTCTGTATTCGAATCACACAAAATACATGCTAAAATATTTCTTCAATTTTGAGATTGCGTTACGCATTAACTAGTGTATTTAGATAAGTATGTTTCACCCTCCCACCCCTTTTTTAAAAGGTTATATCACCCGATTTCTTCAGATCCAATGCAAAGAAAGAATAAAAAGATTGTAATAGTTCATCATAAACAAACCGAATATCATCACTACTCAGAGCTGTAGAGAGAAAGAGGGGGGGGGGGTGAGATACAGTGAGCAGAAAGATTAATTTTGGATTTCGTCTTTATTTCTTTTTTTATATTTAACTGGCTTTGCAAACTCACTCTTTCTTGATTCAAACAATTTAACCCAAGCATACGACGATCACGGCCTGTGCAGTGAACACACACAAACAATTGTATACGATCGATTAAACACAATTTAGGAATTTTTGTATTTCTTTTACGGTGTTTTGGGTTGGAGGATAGGGGTCTTTTATTGGGAGGTTGTCACTCCTACTCCCTCACTGAAATTATTAAGCAAAGAGAAAATGGTTGAGTGGATAAAATAGAAAATTCCATGAATTTGAAGGAAAGTAATTTTTTGTGGGGGTTGGAAGACGTACAAATAATCAAACTAAAGTGCATACACAGCTGGATTCTATACGCAGCTTTTGTTTATGAATATTTTTTCGAGTCGTGACTACCATTTACTTCATCGAGTGGTCTTCTAGTCCAGAGGTTCACTAAATTAAAAGATCGATAGAAATGGTTGATCGTCAATTTTTACAGTTAGAAACAAATCATACGTGCATATTTTTTTTACATATGTGCCCAGATGCTACAAACATCCAGTGTAAGTGAATTCAATACACTCGACTGGAATTGAACTTGGCTTAGCTGATTGCATAGTCTGTGTTGGTATCCATTAAACCATTCCTCACATTCCATTTAATAAATGGTTTGCTAAGATCTTTCAATTAAAATTCATTGTTAGAATTTAAGTGGAACTGAACGAGACAGTGAAATTATACATACGACAAAACCGTTAGATTTGTAAAAGAATTCGACAATAAACAAATTCTAACAGTACAAGTACTTCCACAAAATGTGCTTCGATGAGCTTACCTGCACTTGTACTCTCAACGTAAATAACCTCGGACTAACCTGACTTGCAGCAAAATCTAACCCCTTTATTGTAGAGGTCCCCAGATGCCGGAAAACTTTCTACTCCAATAGCTTCTTTTCTCGGACCGCTTGCTTTCAGAATTCCTTCCCTGCTCCCTGTTTCCTCGACTGTACCAACATGCAGAAATTTAAATGTAATATGAACAGACATACATCTCACTGCACAACTCCACACTTAGGATGCCCCCTTACGTGTCTGTGGCAATATGCCTTGTTTGGGTGAATAAAACAATTTTTGACAGGAAAAGTTGACAAAATATTAACCAATCATGTTGCAGCATGCATAAGTCAATCAGGCTACAGCAAGCAGCCGATAACTTTTTGAAGAAAATAATCGCGTTCAATAAAAAAAAAAATGAATTTCTATCAGCTCTGTCAATTCGTCAAATCTCACGAAGGACTAATTCAGTTTTGCCAGTTAAAAACAAGTAAACCATTTGCTTAAAAACAGTTTTTTTTTTCTCGGGTTTTATGTTAGCAAGAAAGAAAAAAACAGCGAAAAATATTTAAAAAAAAAAAAAAAAAAAACACTGAAAAAAATGTTAAAAACCAAAAAACAATTGCCTAAATCAACAAAAACAAAAACATTATTTAAAAAATAAAGAAAAACATTCATTTCTACACAATTGATTGAAAATGGTTCATTTGACAAAAAAAAAAATCTATTTATTTACAGTTTAGCTATGGTTTGTTCGTTCGTTCTTTTTGTCTATGCATTTTTCTTTGAATTTTCCATTTAGCGTTTGGAAGTTTTTGCCTCATCAATTCTCATGCGTCCAAATGTTGACAATGCGAAGTCATGGAAACATGGTGCGTCATCTATAAAAGTACCCAATTTTTTATAACAATGTCCTTTTTTCAATTTCTTCCAAGTCACACTCAAACTTATCAGGGATTGATTCAAGTGCTCTGATTGTGTTAGACCCTCATCCTAAAATAATATACAAGGCAGAGTTATTTCCCTTGCAACCCATGGAGTGGGCAGAGTTATCTGCCCTTGAGCACACATTGCATTCGACGAGACGAAGTCAGCCATGACAATTCGAATAAAATGCATGATTAATTACCATGTGGACATCAAGCAAAAGCAAAAATTAAAAATCTGCCAAAATCGAACTGGGAAAAAATGAAAGGACACATTAATTTTTCCCTTAGATCAGTCGAAATGTTTGACACAACATGTGGCAGCCATAACAGAGTTGAAATGTTCAAGATAGCCCAGCTTGTTTGTCGACGATCATTATTTTATGCCGTATGTGCTTAATGATCCTATTAGATATACAGTCAAATCCCGTAATATCTAAGGCTTTTTGTTTCCCATTATTTTCTCAGGCAACACCACTTCATGTCGACTTCAAACTATTAACCGTGGAATTTCCTAGAGCCCTGCGAGTCTGTACTCGTATGAGAAACGTGGCGAAATCAAACCGTTGAGACATGCCTCCTATATGGCCACGACGCATGAAAGAATAAAACAACGAACGTTTTTGCAACAAGAATGCTATCTTTACTAAAATTAAGTCAGGAAATGATGTCAAACCCGAGACATGTAGTGTTGAATATCCGAGTCAAAGGTACCAGAAACATCACTCGACAGGAATAAAACGTATTTGATGCAAACACATACGTGGCCGGAAGAAACACAACACGGTGGATTGTGAGAAATAAAATAATTGTTGATTGATTCAAAACCACACGAAAAGGTTATGCTATCCAAAATAGTTAGTGGTTAGCTGCAGACGGAAATAGCCTGTCGCTAAATAAACGCCCTAGGACGTGACTACATTAACAGCGAAGACAAAATCCAAGAATGAGCATTTACAGGTGGATGCGTGTATTATATAAACTAAACCGAATTCGAGAGTCAACTGACTATTGGGTCTAAGAAAACCACTTTGTCAATTCATGCGCGTGCATCCTCCTTCTCCACTAACCCCCATTCGTTCACCGCCACTGATAATAAAGATACATCATTATATTTTTATACATCATTGTTTGTCGTGATTCTTTTAAGCACAGCAGAAATACAACACTGGGATACATGTTTTGTTCTTTATAGAATATACTTTATTATAACTTAACTAACACTGTGGATCCAATTTCTGCATTCTCCTTCTCCACTAATCCCCACTCGTTCATCGCAATCAAACAATAAAGATATACCATTATATTTTTATACATCAGTGTTTGTCGTCAATCTTTTACGCACAGCAAAAATACATGAGTAGCAGTGTCAGCAGAGGACCGCCAGCGATCAAAATATGCCGGTCTTCGATAGATTTATGTTCCAACCGATCGCCATTGAGCAATAGGCCCTGCAACGCGGGATTTCCTCAACAGCCTTGGTCTATTAATGACGCGACTATAGTGAATTGCCTTGGTTTTATGAGCATCTCTCCATCGCCACTATTCGAGAAAACGTCTTAAGCCTGCAGGACATCTGATCAAATATCCTGATATTTGCATATTGGTTTTGAAAAAGGACATTTTATTAATTAACTATTGTTTGTTGTTGTGCTTTGTAATTGTATGAGAAAATCGGAGACCAACATTATCTATTACAAATAATCAAAGATAAACAGAAGATGTTGTTGGTCCAATGGCTAAAGTAAATTTGTATGAACCAGCATGGTACAACATTATTCTGTTGTTGGATTGGTTTTCCAAATTCTTTGTAGAATCAGGTACTTTCAGGAGGGACCAGGTGAAGGTTGCCAACATCCATTATCATTGCAATAATAAAACAATAAAAACTAAAATCTTCCTTTCTTTTCCTGTATAACTTTAAAACATATGCAACCAACAAGATTTTTAAACTAAAATGACATTTATAAAATCCCGGGCAACGTCGGTGAGGGACGGCTAGTATATTTAATATTTTTAAAAGGCGGCCACAACTCCATGACGAAAAGATTGATCTTTCTTCTTACTCCTAAAGCAATGAATTTCCTGACTCCCCACAACTCTATGGGGGAGGCAACCATTCGGATGAAGGTTAGTAGACCTTAAAGAGTACAATGTAATTCTCTTCTTTCTTCACGATTCTCTCTCACCCCCCACCCCGACACATTTTTAACTGATGATCCTGGATTAAAAAGGGAGTAGGTCAAACTACCCCCTCCCCTCCTCTTGCCATTTGTCTGTATCTAAGGGTCACGGTCTCTTTTCCCTTTTCTACTATGGGAAGAAAAGGAGAAAAAAAACTTGACCCCAGGGCACTAAATGGGTGCAAAGGTTACAACCACAATTGTAGTAAAACTCAAGTTACATGAAAAAAAAAGAAAGAAGTTTAAGGATCAGAATTAAGACAGACATTTGATAATGATCCAAGAGGTGTGTAGGAGGGAGGGGGGGCAGGATGATGATGCTGCTGCTGATGATGATTATGATGGATAGCAGACTCATTTCGGAAAAGAGAGACTTGCTTTGTATTCCACATTAGATCGAATAATAATAATAATAATAATAATAATAGGCAACGACGTCTTCAGCTATTCGTTCTATATCTTAAACACACCGGACAAGATGAAAAGCTTCACAGTGTGCCATAGCCAGCCAGTCGGTCGGTGAGGCAGAAAGAAAGAGAAGATCTTGTAAGAGTAGAGTGAGATGGGGTGGGGGTGATACATGAATATAATAAAGGGACACACCGACAAGCGGGGGGGGGGGTATAGAGAAACAAGCTGTTCTGTTGTTTGAGCCGACAGATTGCTGCTACATACAGAGAGAGAGAGACATATCTATATGTATATAAAGTTAGGTGTGTGTGTGTGTGTGTGTATGTGTGATTTAGGCAGCATTTTCTCATTTATGCAAACATTGTTAACAATAATAGAATTCGTCAGTTTAATTATACCTTTTTTATTTTTAAAATGTTTCTGATGGTCTTTTTTGTATTAAAATCAAAAACAATTAATAAATGTCCCATAGGTTTCATGAACATTTTCGATTCTTTGTCGAATCATCCTCAGGTGTCAAAAGCAAATGAACAAAAAAGCTGGAGAAAGACGGCGGAGAAACGTGCAGAGAACGTTTTTCGCATTGTTCCAGGAAAGTCGTTCACGATTTAAATTCAGAACGCTGGAGTGGCATCACAGAATAAAATCGCATTATGTTATACATTGATTATATATATATATAGATATAGTAGCGATTGTATTGATGTTTCCTAGATGTTAATCCAATAAAACTGATGTTTATACAAGTAGAGATGTATTATAGTATAATATAGCTGTATTATAGTATAAATTCTTTTATTTATACAAACATTATTGGCTACATATGTGCATACATGTTTCAGCTGCCATTTTATCTGAAATAGAGCTTCCTCAGGCCACATAAAAATTGAAGATAATTTTCAATTTTTATGTGGCCTGAGGAAGCTATATTTCGAAAGAAATGGCAGCTGAAACATGTAGGCAAATATGTAGCCAATAATGTTTGTATAAATAAAAGAATTTATACTATATGTATAATATATATATATATATATATATGTATAATATATATATATATATATATGTATAATATATATATATATATGTATATATATTACAATATTTCTTATATAAATATTTTTATTATTTTTACCTACAGACACATGTGTTTTATGCTTATGCAATCTTCAGTGTAGACGATAATTACTGTCGGCCAAAGTATTCTAACCCAGTTGCAAAGTTACCTTTGACTACAGCCTGGTGTTCAACCCCTAGGCCACCATCAATTAACATGAGAAACAAAAAAAAATTAAATTCAATATAATGTCGAATCAGCGGACATATACAGTAAGCTTAGTCATATCGTTTTCAACAGCAGAGGCCGGAAGTTCGCATTACGCATAGATTGATAGCTTATTATTAATTCTCTCTATATACATTTCGTTGCATGGGATAAACCTCTAATTAACCGATCATTATGAATTTTGGAATATACTCGGCAACACAATGAGTAACATGAACACATTTTTTTCTGTTCACCGCAAACCATGGCAGCCATAAACCGGAAGCCCTAGACTTTAGTTTCACCCTCTTGAGTAGGATACACCCGAACCCAGGATTCAAAACGTGGGTCGGACCTATGCGAGACAACACCAACTGAGCTATCGTACTGTACTCAGGAAAGTCGATAGACATGGAATGTAAAAGCTACGGTAAATGACCCAGAGTGGTAGGTTAGGGTTAGTTTGTTTTACAGCATATCAAATTTTTTTTTTTTTTTTCTGTTTTTGCTGGAGATGGAGAATCCTACCGGCTATTTCAGACACTCCAGCCTAGAGATCGTTTTAAGATTCTAACCGTCCCTTTAAGTGCAGTTGTTTGTATTTCTCTTGCACTCGGTTCACCGGGTATACTCGCCAGATAGCTCTTGAAATTCTTCTTCATTAGTCCTGTTGCTCCTATAATTACTGGTATGATGGAGATTTTCCTAAAATTCCAGTTTCTTTTCATGTCGTACATAAGACCTTGGTATTTTGTAATCTTTTTCCTTTCTGCTCTGTTCAATCCTGCATCATTAGGGACACTAACTTCAACTAGGGTTGCTACTTTCTCCCTTATTACGATGTCAGGTTTAACCATCTATGGGTTATTTAATGCTGAATAAAGTTGTCAAATGGTATCCTATAGGTAGGATAATTATTTTATATACTTACAAAAGATCACTCTCAGAAAACATTACTCCTAGAAATATAGCACGTAAAATTATCTCGATTGGAGAAAAAAAAAATTTATCAGACTACATTAACTAATTATTTTGAAAAATTAGATTCTCAGAACAAATTAATAACTGAAAATAATTTCATTCTCAGACAACATTAACAAATTAAAATTATTATTTGGAAAAAATTTAATTCTCAGACCAATCAATCAATATTTGAAAAAAATTGGAAAAACAGGTGTCTTTGTTTTAGGAGTTAACCCTCTGCAAGGAGTTGCAGTCAGCAAATTCGTAGCCCCGCCAACAGGGCGACCAGAGTGATGGGACCCTGACAGGTACTATCTATGGGTTAAATAGAATCTTTTACATACTATTATTTTACAACTTATATTTTTTTTATACACATGCAAAAAAAAAAATTAAAAAAATTAATCTACGAACTAATCATAAAAATATTAAGCCGAAGCATAAAATAGCTGAATGGAGGTTGACAAAAAAAAAAACCCTGAGCGCTGAATTTTTTTTGTAGATCCATCACATTAAGTCAGCAGGTCGGAAGACCAAAGCTCTCTTGAGCAGAGCTGTGTTAACACGACCGTGCAGCCCTGAGGATTGCAAACATAGATCCTTGCGACCGCCGAGCCGGGAGAGGAAGACTTTGATCAAGACTGACAGTCAGTCCCTACCCTCTTATAGAGGACTAATCAAAGGCCTGTTAAAAAATAAATCGGATGATGGTGATTAAAAATAATTTTTTACACCTATTTTTTTTAAAATGTAAGCTTAACCATTCATTGTATGCCCAAACAATATAGATGACATTTGTAGCATATATATAGGGCTATCAAAATAAATTGTAAAATTTAATTAATTTGCATATTGTGATGGCGACCATCTTGAATTTATAATGAAATTGACCATCCGCTCATAGCAAAATTGTCATTTTCTCAGCACATATAAGTCAATGGCTAAATTTAGTGTGTATATCTGTGCTGTTGTGTCTTATATTGCAAATAAAACCAGTTTTGCATGTAGTATCGTCTGCTATTACAAATGGTAGACTTATCACTATTTTGCGACAGCAGCGCTAAGAAGGTTAACAACCGATGTATTTTATTTATAGGGTTTTGATTTTTTAAAGAGGATTTGTGTTGTTTTAAGGCTGAGAATTAAGCGGAGAGCACGCAACAAGAGACACAAAAATGCCATTGTGTCGCGTATGTGTTCTCTCATCATGCACAAGTTAATAAAGTAGTCCTTGCAAATGTCGATTCGATTGTCGAACCAATCAGTCGTTCCTCTGTGGTCGATATAAGGGAACACAAAGAGCTGAGTCAGTCACGATAGATTACATGCTTGATAGGCTGGGAATCGCCAAGCAGGCCACACGCTCAATGAAGGCTACACATTTTGGTGTAGGTTACTGGTTTGTTGAAGGTTCTCCATTCTGTGAAGGTTACCAAGGACTGATGGCTAGTCTAAATTTTGTTTTATTTATTCTTAAATTTAAAGAAATTAGGATCGCAGGCGACATGGGATAGCCGTGCTAGTATTTTATAATAACTAAATATTTCTTGAAAGTTGGATAATTCTCTTGTGTTTGGTGATGAATAAAAATGAACATATTGGTTTGACTACAAAATCGCAGAACCCACGTCCCGGCTTTACTCAAGAATATTGAAGAAACCAAGAATCGCAACCCCTAGAAGTAAATTGACTGAAAAGACTAGGATTTTTCGCTAAGAGAAAAGTGTAGTATCTGTTCTGACACTACATCTGTTCTATCCTGGTCAGTGAAAGAGAAATCCTTTTCGACTGAGGCAATTTTAACATTTCTGTCCGAATCCAGAGTGTCCCTCTTTGGGGAGCTCGATTTTTCCCACTATAAAAACTACTAACCTTGCATCTAACTCTGCTCTCGTGAGGAGGCAAGTAAATAAGAATTGAAAGCCTTTCTTATGCCCAGCATACCAGTCGAGGATCCGTCCTTGACCATTAGTCTGACAGAGACTAGGTCATTGTGACTGTAGTGGCCTTCTTTCTGTCGGGCTGTGGTATTCGTTTTGTTCAGCTCTAGGAGGTCCACCCTCTCAAGCGTTGCCTTCTTGCTTTGGGAAGGAGTTAGTTTATATCTAACTGCCTAAGGTGCCCTACTGGGTAATGCCGATGGAGCTGCTCAGGGAATTTTTAAGGGGTCAGAGTGCATCACCCCTTGTGCGGTGCCCCCCACCACCACCTTCTACCATATTTTCCTGTAGTGGGAGGGAGGTAAATACCAAGGGTAGTCTCCCTTGGTGGAGTCCTCAATCGAAAGATTTGGGGTAAGGGGTATACCCCTCCCTCTCGATGTAATTAGAGTGCATTCTAATGTGTTAGATATTGGGCAAGTTAACCCACTACACTAGTATATAAATTGGTTAGTTGAGAATAACAGGAAATGAAATGTCAGTCGGGGAGGAGGGGGGGGGGCAACTTGCTGAATCCGAGATTAAGATTACTAAACTGTGGGAATTAATAGAAACCAATATGACGTCACATGGCTGGTTGAGAGAGTGAGAGAGATCGACTGACAAAATATGATTAAATTAAATAGTGATTATCGACCTTTGTCTCTCCCCACCCCATTTGTCAGTGATTTGGAACAAAGATCAAATTGAATAAACCTCCTCTGTCTTCCACCAGTCTTGGGTGGACTTAGTTCTTTTCAAAAGTGTACATAAGGAGCATTGATTTCAGGCGGCAAGCCCTCAGTCTGGAACGATCGCAGAGGGGGGGGGGGGGCATATAAGAACCAGAAGCTAACACGGCATGGATAATAATCGTGAACTTTCATGTGCTTTTGTAATAATGGGGGGGGGGGGGAGAAAGAGAAATCGATAATCACTGTTTAATCCAAGGAACTAATTTTTCTCTTCCTCACTCTGTCTTTGAGCCATGTGATGTCATATACGTTTCTATTAATTCCCAGTAATTCTACTAATCCTAACCTCGAGTTCAGCAAGTTGACCTCGACTGACCTTTCATTTCCTGTTATTCTATAACAACCAATTTATATACTAGTGGGTAAACTCGCCCAATATCTAACACATCAACATGCAACTTGATTCTCTGCATGTATTTTATTTACCTCCTCTCCAGGAAGTTAGACACAAGGTCAGGTGTGGGTTTTGATGAAAGTGTTTCTGTGGAACAAACTGGATTCGAACCCGGCACACCCAGGTCCTCAGCCCGCGTCGTTAACCACCGCTGGATGTATGACACAAGGGTTGAACATAATAAATGAAACGGAGATGGCAGAACTTGAACAGTTTTGCCAATTTATGTCACATTTTCCCCGCAGTAGAAGGGAGATAAATACCAAGCGTAGTCTCACTTGGTATAGGTTCTCAATTCCAAAGATCTGGATGATGGTGCATACCTCCCCCCTCCGATGCAATTAGTGTGCATGTTAATGAAATAGTCTGACAGAGACTGGGCCATTGTGACAGCAGTGGCCTTTTTTCTATCGGGCTATGGTATTCATTCTGTTCAGCTCTAGGAGGAGTTAGTTTATAGCTGCCTGAGGCACCCTCACTGGGGAATGCAGAGGGGGCTGCTCAGGGAATTCTTAAGGAGCCAAAGTGCACTACCTTTTCTGTGTGGGGTCCTCAATTCGAAAAATTTGGAGAAAGGGACATGCCCCCCTTCAATGCAATTAGTGTGCACGTTAATGAAACAAAGATCTTACAAGTCTGCATTTTGTGTCATTAACCGTTATGCCATATGCACAGTCTACAGATGTTTAGATATTGATAAAGTATATGTTGAATATCAATATAGCACAATAGTTAACATTGTCTAAATACGATCGATCAGTCAGGAATGCTATGGAATGTTTTAAATCTGCACTCGGTGTGACTGTAAGGAAGAGGAGGAGGGGGAAGGGATGAGGGTGGGGTTTTTTTTCATCATGCTATTTAAATGTAAATGGAGTCTAGAAAACAGCATTTCAGACCATAAAGAGATTCAATTTCGTATCTGAGTAGAGATATAATAGGCAAATTAAACATCGAGATGTCTCGTCCTGAGACGCTTTCATTAAAATCGAGGCCAACAGATGCATTTTATGGGCTACAGATGAATCAATCTTTAAAGCCAACATTCACAACAAAAACATGACGACTCACTTTCCAAAGGAATGCATTTTTTTTATTAAATATATTTTTATCTGCTACATGAAAAGAACTGTGTTTATTAAAAGAAAAATTAAAATTTACTTAAACAGGGATGTGAGTAGTTAATGGCAAAAAAACTGACTGAAATTGAAATGAAATTCTCAACCTGCCCCCCCCCCCCAATCCATGTGTGTGTGGAGAGGGCAGTGCAAAGAAACATTTTTCCTAAATAACTCCAATCAGTTTTAACTAAGAAAGTCAAAATTAAAACAAAGACACTGAGTGTGCATGTGGGGAAAGGAGCCGGGAAGTTATTCTTTGATGAAACAAAAGTTATCTAACTGCCCTACCCCCATCATGAATCGTTTGAAGTCTTAGCCTTCACGGCAAAATTAACATTTTCAGTTTTCAGAGAGAGCAATCATAAGGAAACGAAAGGCAAGGAAAGAGAAGACGGAGGAGGGGGGGGGGTAGAGGAAGAGAGAAAAAACAGGAAAAAAGAAAGAAACATAAAGTGAGAGAAAGGAAGAAAGAGAACAAACAAGGCCAGACTGTAACAATTGCAAAAAAAAAAAAAATAAATAAAAAAAGCAGTTTTCAACCAAAAGGTGGAGAACTCGCACCCATGAGAAGTTCTAGCGATTCAAGCGAAAATGCGCTTTTTGTTTTCTGGATTAAAAAAAAAAAAAAAGAAGCCGAATTCTGTTGTAAAGCGGAGAACTCGCATCTCCGCTGAAAGTTCACCGAAAAAAATATTTGCGTAAAGTTTTGAGATTTGCCAACCTATATCATAATCATATTCATTTTAACATCCGTATTACATGCTAGAATCCGCCGGATAGCTTTAAGAAATTGCCTTCCAAACTAACCTATCTCTGTCCAGGTTATTATTTATCACTCTTTCCCTCAGGTCAATTTTTATCAATCCCTCCCATGTTTTTCTTTGGCCTTCCCCTGTGAACTGAACCTGCTATCTCAACTGTTCTATATCTACTGACCCAAGAACTCTCATCCATTCTTTTAACATGGCCATACCATCAAAGTCTACCTTTCTGCACACATTTAATCTTCCTCTGAGGTTATCAGAAATAAGCCTGTCTTTAAGCCTCACATTACACACCCATCGTATCATTCTTATATCATTTCTCTCCATGCAATGCATAATTTCGACCCTCACTGGCCAGGTTTCACTTCCATCCATCATCATCATATGTATGACGACTGCAGACTTGTGTTTGAGCATTTTCATCGTTTGACTATTTGTGGAAGAGAACAAGTTTTCAAGAAATGGCTGTGAATTTATATTTCATTTTGATCAAAGTGGGATACAACATTATAATGGGGTCTGCATTCACGTTGAACAACTTTATTTTATTGTATTTAGAACATGAAAATGGAGATAGACCTCTATACACTGTCTAACAAGCTCCAGCCCCTGTGCCATTGCCGCAATGTTGCATACCTGTGCTTGTTTTACAAATACTTCAATGGAATGTACTCCGACGAACATGCTGCACTTGTGCCCCCGCAGCGTAAATACCCCCAACAGCAAAATCCCACCCCTTCAGTGTAGAGGTTCCCAGATGCTGAAAGGCTTACTACTCTAATAGCTTCTTTCCTCAAACTGCCTGCCTTTGAAATTCCATCCCTGCTCTTTTTCCCTGACTGTACCAAGATACAAAAATTTAAATGTAATGTTTACAAGCATCTTACTGCACAACTCCCTACTTAGGATGCCCCTATAAATCTGACCTTTTACGTCTCAATGGCAGTGAGGCTTGTTTGGGGTAAATTAAAGTCAAAAAAAATTTTATTTTTTTTTTAACTAACCATACATATTCTGAAACTACATTATCCAAAGTACTCGTATAAGTCTATTTCATCCTGATCAAAGAGGTTACGAAATAATCGTAGGACTGACGTTCGCGTTTGACATCCATAAAAAGGAAATAAGTTATAATAGAAATATTTAGGAGGTTACGAGCTGGAAGTAGATATGCACAAGAACCCTCGTTGATTCCAAGGAAACACCGGGTCTGTCTCAAGGGGGGAGGGGGTGTATAAATTTACCAAAATTTATTTCAATTAATGTCACTTTACTTAAATGTCCTACTCAATCAATGCTGAGTAGATCCTTGGGCCCCACCCCAAAATTTTAAAATATAAAATCTACAAAGTAAGAATTGTGGAGTGAGATGGTATCAAGTCCCAACATTGACCTCCTAGAGCTCCAAAAGCTCACACTCCGACTCCTTATTTTTAAGTCTTTTAATATTCAAACTCTCTGTTGATTCTTCAGAGATTAAAAAATCCGATTCCGAGCATTCTTACAGGTTCAACTAACTCTTTCCGACACAGCAACCCTGCACAAAAGGATACAGGATTCCGCATTCAATCCTGGGCAACACCTAGTCGCCCTGCTAGTAAAGAGATAATTTTACATTTTGCCAATCAAACACTAACAGTCTGATTCCCCATACACAATTAGTAATTCTTATATTTCTTTCAAATTTGTGTATGCTACGCATATCAATATTGTCTGCATATGACAATATTTTTGTGAACAATAAACAAGAAAATGTCAAAGTTGAAAACGGTGTGTAAACAAACCAGTTCTGTTCTGCTAAGGTCATGCCTGACAAAAGGCAAAAATCAATCAATGGAAGAAGGTAAGTTCAGAATCAAAGCAACGACACATTCCTTCAAAGAAATAAGGATTTATCACAGCGGTTTATGGCATATTTAACCTTTTTATAATGTTAAGTTTATCTCTATACTAGAAGAATACCCGTCCCAAGACAGGCAAAATTACCACCCCCCAGAACAGAAAAGTTTTGCAGCAATTTTATGTCTACTTACGAGGATACAACTCAATATAATGATACTAATCCTTATGCTTAGAATCCTTATTCCAATATTGCTCAAAATCTATTACAAGATTTTGATTCTAGAAAATGTCTAAACATTTTAAGTTTAAATGGTCTTCAGAAGAAATTGAAATTCAGAGAATGCTTTTAATTGATGTCTAATGGCTATGGATCAAATTCAAAGAAAATGAAATTTGGGGAAAATTTATTAATTTGTGTCTAATACTTATCGGAGGTACCTGAATTTTCAGAAAAGACTTCCATCCACTTTTTGTCCCCTCGCATAAAACTAAATTCAATTAAACGTAGCCCACATTACCCACCCATCACCTAGCAGATGTGTTCCACAATTCATAATGATCAGTTAATCACTCTTTACTCTGTTCTGCACACATCTACCTATACTGTCCACATTTAATATTCCTCTGAGGTCCTCAGAACGAAGCTCGTCTTTAAGACAAGCGTTACACATTCATCGTATCATTTTCATATCAGTTCTCTCCATGCAACACATATCCTCAACTCTCATGTGCCAGGTTTTACTTCCGTACTTTATCACACTATATACACATGCCTGATAGACTTTTTCCTTGGTCGACAGTGGTAACGCTCAGCTAGTTAGTAATGGCAGAAGTTCCCTGAACTTACTCCATCCACTCTTAACTCTTGCAATCACGCTAGCACCTGTTCTATTGGGATCGCCAAGGTTACAAAACTTTTCGACAACCTCAATAACTTCGCCATTCAGATCTACTTTCTCCACATAAGGGTTCTCATCCATCTCCATTACCCGACACCTCTTGCATAGAAACTAATGGAGTGCAATGAGGTAGGCTTGATTTATTTGTGTGGATAGCAAAGGGGCAGAAATCACTAGCCCCCCCCCCAAATTAAATGTACCTATGCCAAGGCTGCTGCAAAGAAGGTGGCCTCCCTTTACCGTGCTAGAAAACTTTTCACACCTGACAGTATCCTATATCTCTACAAAGCCACCATCCGCCCATGCATGGAGACAGATCTGGGCTGGTGTACCATCCACTAGACTCTCCCTCTTAGACAAGGTCAAAAAAAAGAGTCGCTAATTTAATAGGCTCCTCACTATCCACCAAGCTCCAGCCCCTGTCCCATCGCCGCAATGTTTTAAATTTTTGCATGTCGGTACAGTCGGGGAAACAGGGAGGGACTTCCAAATAACAGCAGCTTGAGGAAATAAGCTATTTGAGTAGAAGGCTCTCCGGCATCTGGAAACCTCCACAGTGAATGCATGAGATTTATCTGATTGTCGGGTTGATCGGGTGTATTTACGTCGAGGGGGCACCAGAGTAGCAAGTTCATCGGAGCACATTCCAGTGAAGAACTTGTAAAACAGGCACAAGGATGCAACATTGTTGCGATGGGACAGGGGTTGGAGCTTGGTGAATAGTGAGATTAGAGATTCTTTTTTGGACCTTGTCTAAGAGGGGGAGACTAGTAGATGATGCACCAGCCCAGATGTGACAACAATACTCCATGCATGGGCGGATGGTGGCTTTGTAGAGATATAGGATACTGTCAGGTGCGAAAAGTTTTCTAGCACGGTAAAGGAAGCCCACTTTCTTTGCAGCAGCCCTGGCAATGTCTAGTGTTAATCTACAAATTGCCCCCCCCCCCCCAAAAATGTCAATATCTTCTAGGTATTTGTTTCAATTCATGTTATCTATGAATGTTAGGCCGAGTAGTTTGAATGTTGGACTTTCAGGTAAGGTGTTATTTACCATAGGAATCGGTGCGTCTTGTTGAACCCGTGAATCTTTATGTTGGGTAAAAGTCTTAAGTAATTCGTAATTGCATTTTTAGTATTACCCGTGCTGGCTGATGGAACGAGAGCAAGCTACCACTGTGCATTAAATAGAGGGTTCTGTTCGAAATTCCATACAAAATTCTAAGTTCGACAAGACACACCTGAAGTTCGGAGGTTACATCGACCGAAACGTTCTGAGAATAACATTCAAGATGAGAACAGTAGTCTGAATAAGCCAAATAAAAAAATTATATTTCTGTTCAATTTCTTTCAAAATATAATTTATCTGCCCCGGAAGATTCTTATCTTAAATAATGACCTAGATACAGTAGTGTGCAGAGGGAAGGCATCCAACCTTATTCAAATTATCTCCCTTTCTCATAATGTTTCTTAGTACTAGGACTTATACTTGAGTCTTTGGAGCATACAATCAAGGAGTTGGCCCCGAGCATCACCAGACCTCAGCATGCCTCTGTCTAGATAACAGCAGTTAATATGAAACTGTTGGTGAAAAAGAAAGAAAAGAAATCTTTGGTTCTTCTCACTTCCTTTCCCTTCATTTCGTTGCCTTGGAGAGAGAAAGAGAAAGAGGGGGCGAATAGACAATCTGCTTTTTGTATTAAATTAATAGCATCACCACATCATACTTGCCCCCGTAGGTCAATCGCTTAGCGCGCGCCTACAGTCTGTGAATTTGAATGGCATAATTATTTTCACTCTGATTTTGTCCCAAAATGACCTTAAACATTTCAAATTACAATTTTAAGCAGATAGTTCAGTTTTACTTGTATTTTTTCTCTGTAATCTACATAATTTATGAAAACTAGGACCCTGGGTGACACCGGGTAGCCCTGCTAGTAGAAAATAATTTAGATAACACCACTTGTTACCCCACCCCCACCCAAGATATATTTGTCCCTATTTACTTGCCTCCCTCTGAGAGCAAAGTTAGACACTAGGTCAGTTTTTAAAGTTGGTAAAATCCAGCCCCTCCCCCCCCCCCTCAAAAAAAGGGGGGCATTCTGGATTGACAAAAATAAAAAGAGAGGATTTCTACTCCCCTCCTCTGGCTGAGTGTAGCGATATTGGATGTAAGCGTATAAAAATCGCATTAAAAACGGTATTTTCCACAAAATTCTAGTAGAAGTTAAAAACTAGAGCTGATGTGTATCCTAAGTTGGATAGTATGTGGCAGAGAAGTGTCTCTTACACCACCCTACGTGGTTGTCCAGGAAGAAGATACAGGTCTTCTAGATGGACTTTCTGTAAAAAGGAAAGCAATTCCAGAGCAACTAATGGAGTTGTGTTGTTCTTTTCTATTTGTTACAACGATGACTACCTCTATTACTAGACATCATTACTCATTGAGCAACTACTTACAATATGTCAATGGAAAGACTCAGCTATTCTCTGCCAATGAAGAGATTCCTAACATAATGTTACATGAGATACTACCCTTTGATCATAGCCTGAACAAAAGCTTGTCTATTCAAAATACAATAAATGTATTAGTCTACATAGATTCGCTTTAGAAATTCATGACTGTAGTTGCAACACGATGGTTCGGTTAAGCAAAAAGTTGAGATTTTTAGATGCGGACATCGCATGTCTTTAGCCCAGCACTTACTCCGTTTAACCTTGACAATAGTTTTGACTTTGAAAGTTGAACAGATCCGTTAGGCAGACAGATGCTAACTGTTCACTTCATCGTCTACAGGTGAAGTGGATGTATAAATGTCCAGACCGTATCATCTTAACCCATTCCTTACGTTTAGGAACGCAGACAAACAAAAACCTCAATTCTCAAATGTTGCATATCGATTCAAAAAAAGATGACCCCCAAAGAGAATCAGCCACGTGCAACGAAATAAAATAGCGAGTTGAAGGCAACCGAGAACACTGGCATGCAAAGGGAGGAGAGTATCCAAATTGGGGAGTGTGAGGCATCTAATCATTTTCAAATTATCTTTCTGTCTAATAATATTTATCTATACTAGGACTTATACTCGAGTCTTTAGGGCATATATAATCAAAGAGTTGGCCCTCGGAATCACGTGGGTACCACCAGACTTCTGCATGCCACTGGCCAGGAACACATTACCACAAATAACCAAAATGATAAAAGAACATTTGTTTTTTGTACACCATTGTAAAACATTTAGTCATTTACTATTAAAAAATATCAGCCAAATAAAATACATTGAAAATAAGCAATAGATTGTATAGTCTTTGTTATTTAATATATATTTCAATGTTGGACCAAAACAGCAATGCATCTGACAAATCGATATTTGATTCTGACTAGCCATTTCTTCCTTCTTATCCTCGCAGCATGTTTTTTTTACACGAAAAAAGTGTAATCCGCTTCAGTTTCTTGCCGAAAATAATTTTTCTGACGAGGAAGATTATTACAATGGAGACAGTTTTAAATAATGACCTAAAAAGGCTCAAAATGTAAGGAAGATAATTCTTTTTTAACATAAAGGTAAAAACATGAGTTGTCTCCCTTACATTTTCGGCTTTTTTTTTTTTCCCCATCTCTTCATGACTTACATATTAAATTTTAGAAAAATAATACACTAAAATGATATTAATGAATCCCGGGCTACGCCGGGTAGGTACAGTTAGTAACTCTAAGGGTTTAGAAGATAAACCCTTATTACCATATTTTGAAACTACATTATGCAGGGTATTTGGATAAGTATTTTTTTTTATCAAGAGGGATAAAACAATAACATGGGGTCTGCGTTCATGCTTGACAGCCATAAAAAGAAAATATGGTTTACTTTATTTCATTTTTTTTAAAAACTTGAACATCATAGAAATGCAAAGTTTAAATTTTTTACCATTTTTACTAGTGTCTTCAATTATGCACTCATCATACCCTTGAGAAAGGGGTTATCTCACAATCTAACACTTCAGCTAGTATGAGTATTTTAGTTTTCGATTACTTGTAGGAATAATATAAAATTTAAAAAGTCAAATTTCAAAATAAATATTCCACACACTTCTGGTTTAGTCTGTCTAAAAAAAAAAAAAAAAAAAAGATGGCAATGGTCTTCCAGTACTTACAGAAACACACAATGTTTCAGCCGATGTAACCTTCGACCTTCTTCGAGTGCATCTTGTCAAACTCGAGAATTTGTATAGAATTTCGAATGAAAACCATTATTTAATCCACGGGGGTAGATTGCTCTCGTCCCTTCAGCCATGACCGGGTAAAAGTAATTCCATCCAGATTCCGAGTTCGACAATGCGCACCTGAAGGAAGTTGCAGGTTACATCGGCTGAAACGTTGTGACTCCGTAAGTACTGAAATCCCTTGGGTGTTCATCAGAGACAAGTCATGTTTTAATTATTTGCGCCTCGAATCCAAAGAAAAAAAAACAAAAAACATTCATCCCCCCCCCCCCAGTATCAAGACAAAAATGTTGTGTTGTTGACCCATCCACCCTTTTTTTCTTTTCAAGAAAAACAAAACAAGATTTTTTTTTATCTAAAACATTCACAAACGAATCTAAATAATGACGGACAAAAATAAATTCATAATGGCTGTATCCACAGAGAAATAAAAAACGACCCCAGCCCCCTATTTTAATTATTTATCATATTGCTAAGTAAGCAAAATAAAGATCAGACACAAATGAAACGAATTGAAGTTTAAAAAAACAAAAAAAACGGTGCTTCTGCTGTTTCACAATGACATGTTAGGTCTCTCTTTAAAAAAAAAAATAGCTAAAGAAATGTATAAACTTTGTTATGTACTTAAGTGGTAGCTGAAATGACTACACCAAACATTACGCAAATTCATCCAGTATTTATTAAATTAAACATAAAAAAACGATTTTATCTATATGTCGCCTTTTTCTTATATTTTTACCTTTACCGAAAAAAATCGACTTATCTCTCTTGCCTACTTAATAAGCTAGAATATATAGCGTTACGTAAGATCGTTTTTTTTTTTCTTTTTCTTATAATTTAATAAATACTGGATGAATCTGCGTAATTCTTTTCAGCTAACACGCAAGTAGATAACGTTTATACATTTCTTTAAATATTTTCATGCCATTCTGAAAAAGCAAAAGCACAAAAAAAAAACCCTACTTGTTTCGGAATTTTTGAGATGAGGATTGATAATTAGGATTATTCGAACTACTTTTCTCAACTTGGTTGTTATTTTCACAACGCTTCGGCCGATGTAACCTCCGACCGTCTTCAGGTGTGTGACAGTGTCGGGCAGCGCCGGTATGAGTTGACCGTGAGCCTACGAAGGTCAATAGTGCAATTACTGCGCTAGTATGAATAGACAGAAAGAAACCTTAAAAACCTCTGGGCAGAATTGAACAGCCGGGATGAGAAAAAGAAAACCAAATTATTTTTTTCATGGCTTACAAAAGATAGGATGAAAAAGAATTAACTTTTTAAAGTCGATATAAGAGTGACAGCTGAACTCAGCAAGAGTTAGAATTGTGGTTGGTTAGCAGCTCTCAAAATCGGATCAATTAGTCTTAAGTGGGTTGTCTGAGATGGACACTGGTTAATTACCCTGCAGGACAGTTCTGATATCTCAACTGCTGTCGAAATCAGACTCCCTACGATAAAGTTATTTGCCAAAGATACGAGTGGTTGAGCAAAACGGTCATAAACGAATTTGGCAGCTGCGTCAAAATTACTTTTAGAAACTCCCGATAATCGCAAAAAAAATTATTTCTCAGGATAAATCGGAGACAACCGTGACCCCCCCCCCCCCCTCCTCTGGGTAGAGGCAAAGTATGTCTCGATAAAAGGCAAGCGAGAACAGTTTACAAAGACAATTTAGACACAGTCGGAGAGAGTGAGAGGCGGAAAGTTAGTGAAACGCTGTTGGCGGTGAGACCGTCAGTTACGAGAAAATCAGACGAAAGAACTCGCTCTGTACTTTCCCCACCGAACCCGACATATCAGTTTGTGTATGTTCTTTTCTCGTCCCGAACTTAGAACAGATTTTCACTGACAACGATCAAGATGCCCAGAATTATTAGCGCCCGTCGATCCGACTAACACACACACAGTTAAACTTTGAGATTATCGAACGGCCTGGCTTTGTAAACAAACCAGTGTACATTACTTTTTTATTATTTAAAAAAAAAAATTCTTCTTCTAAGAAAACTAAACAGACAAAGTCGTTACGGACTTAATTCTTTCCATTCAACTGTTCTGCATGAAATGACTCTTCTCTTCACAGCGAGACAAGGTTGATAATTCAACCCGGTTGATTGCTCACTGATCTAAACAAACACACCGTGGGGGTGAGTAGCCGCTGGACCAGGTGTTTCAACATCGGCAACGTTCATCAGAACGGCAACTTCTCCCGAGCAGTACCGAGTGACCAACCGAACCCGGAACGGGCGACTAGCGGTGTCGCGAGGTGGAGAGTGGGGTACAGGTGTATCTGGTCGAACTTTGACACCCATACAGAATTTCAAACTAAAACCATTACTTAATCCACGTGGGTAGATTGTTCTCATTCCGTCAGCCAGACAAAAAAAAAAATTAACACTTCTACCCAATCATGGTTGGCGGAATAAAAAATAGCCACCCTTGTGGATTAAATAAGGGCTTCAGTACAACTTAAACTAGAAGGTTCCCAGGTGTGACAAGAAGATCGGAAGTTACATCAGCTGAAACGTTGTGAATATAAATAACAACCAGGATGAGAATAGTAGTCCGAATTATACAAATGGTACTTGTCAGAAGCTAAGTTTTTACGTAAGGAAATTTCAAATATGAAAAAATAAATAAACAAATAAACAGCTACATTTCTGGGATCCTCAAAGACCAGGAGGATTGAACTTGTATTTAGTTTTAAATCGGTTTTGCAAATCAACGAAAATTGTACACATTTTACACGTAAAAATCATAAAAAAGATGCCTTGGTGCAGGTTTCCACATGTTTTAAGCGGTTTCCGTTTCGCTGACTTTTACAAGAATTAAATGTTTAACGGGAAGTGCGCACCACAAAGAATGTAGATTTCACCATTTCATTATTTTGAAATAATCTTCGTGGTAGAAAAATTCACGAAATAAATTAACCTGTACTTGTAATGTAGGGACCTCCAAAGTGTACCACAAAACCGATGACGTCATCATTATGTGCGTACTTTACATAAGATGCTCAAGTGCGTTTTTAATTCCTTGTTTTAAATCTCCCCAAAATAAAGTTATATATAGAAAGTTGCTTTAAAGTAAAATAGTTTATTTAGACATTAAATTATCAAACTTGGAAAGAAACCCATTCTTTATCTTAAGATTTTAGTAAGACATTCGATTTTTTCTATAGCGGGGGAGGGGGGTATTGTTAACAGTAAACTTTACACTTTTTATTTATGGATTCACTGATACTTTAAGAGTTTACCAATAATAATAAAAAGGGTAAATCTTATGTGCTTTTTAAGACTCTTTCGCTTTATATAGCATTAAAATTTTGATTGATCAGAATATATTTCGTTCAGATTTCATAAAATTAAACAGGGGGGGGGGGCACGTAGAAAAAAAGATATTTTCCCTAATATATTTTACAAAAAAAAAACATATTAAAGATAAATTAGTTCAATAATGCATAAGTATCGAAAATTTCGTGAAAATCTGACCATTACTTGATTTTTGCTAAGATTTATTAAACATAGGTGTTAGCGCATAAAAATTGGTCACTACATAGGAACGTTGTTTTAATGCGTAAATAAAGTACGCACGTTTTTAGTTTCTCATTTTCATTATTTTCGTATGGTGAGAAAAACATTTTTTTTGAAATCATCAGCAGTTTATTTTATGTTTCTTCTTTTGAATGGTAAAAAAAGTTATGATAATAATATAAACATATATTAAAGTTAAATCGTGTTACATATAGGAGGGGGGTAAATTTTATGGTTAGCTTTGGAGGTCCCTATAATGAATGGGTATTCGGGGGATTCAGCACTTACAGAGTCAGTGCAGAGTATTGCCGGAGAATCTCGAGTCACTCCCAAAAATGGTCGAAACAGTTTATGATTTGAATGCCACCTTCTTTTTCAACTTTTCCATTTTTTTGAGGACCTAAAATATTTTATTTTAACTTTAACCCTTCGCATACTTAGTGTTGTCTGCCTTTTTACATTTTTTCGCGGCTTTCAAATTGTAAACTACTTCGGCCATTTCCAGGGCTGACTAGAGATTCTACGACAATACTTGGGTTAGGGTTACTCCGTAAGTAGTGAAATCCTTTAGATAAGCTAGCCATTCATTGCAAGTACCAATTAATCAATTTGGTATGTACAAAAAGAAGATAATTAAATAATGGCATTCCAGAAGGGTTCACTGCCACGCTGGCTTCCGATTTATCCTGCAGTAAATTTCAAGTACGGATGATCAGAAATGATTAAAAAAAACAACTTTTTTTTAAATTCATATAAGGTTGAGACTTCACACATAAAGTTTATTAATAATATAAGTGCTTGAAATAAATACAAAAATATGATTTCGGAAAAACGACGCCGAATAAAACAAAATTGTTTCAGCAATATTCTTTATTCTATAATCGTTCGCGACCAGATGATAAAACATATGACAGTAAATGAACTATTTACAGATAAGCAATTTGGATTCATACCAAGGAGATCAACTGTGTTACAGCTACTGACTATACTTGATATGTGGACCGATTCTATAGATGCTGGATATTGCATACACACTGCATATTGTGATTTTATGAAGGCGTTTGACAAAGTGAGTCACCGCCTGTTAATACATAAGTTAAAATGTATGGATTGGGCCCAGTATACATCAATTGGATCAAGGCATTTCTCTCAGACAGAAAACAGACAGTGGTAGTGAACAACGAGAGCTCTGCGGTCATAGATGTGACCAGTGGTATCCCTCAAGGATCCGTTTTGGGTCCTCTTTTGTTTGTTGTATATATAAACGACCTCCCTGAGTCTATGAAGAATGACAGTGAAACTTTTTTATATGCTGACGATACCAAGTTATTTCGTGAAATACGAGACTATGAAGATTGTCAGAAACTACAGGAAAATATCCATTGCATGTATGATTGGTCTGAAAAATGGCAGTTAAAATTCCATCCAGAAAAATGCAAGATTATGTGTATAGGTACTAAACAGAACACTAAAAATTACTTTCAATATACTCTGAATGATTGTCTACAACCCATGGATTATACGAACTTGGAAAAAGACATTGGTGTTGTAATAAACAATAGGCTAAATTTCGAAGAACACATGAAAGAGAAAGTAAACAAAGCCAACAAAATACTCGGTTTAATCCGCAGATGTTTTGAATACCTCGATCGAAGTTCATTGGTTATATTGTTTAAAGCGCTTGTGAGGCCTCATATTGAATATGCTAATCAAGTGTGGGCACCATATAAAAGGAAACACATTGAAATGATAGAAAATGTACAAAGGCGAGCTACTAAACTTGTTCCAGGACTGTACGATCAGAGTTATGAAGAAAGGTTGAAAGCTCTGAAATTGCCAAGTTTGGCCTATAGAAGAATACGTGGGGACATGATTGAGTGCTATAAATTGCTCTCTGGAAAATATCATTTCAATGTTGATAAACTATTGACTAGAAAAAATACAAGAGTGGGAAACAGGGGACACAGTCAGATGCTTTACAAGAGGCACGTATGAACATGAAAAAATATTCATTCAGCCATCGCTGTGTTGATTTGTGGAATAGATTGCCATCAAGTGTAATTGAAGCCGAAACTGTAAAGATATTTGAGAAGCGGTTGGATAAGTTCTGGATTGACCAAGAAATCAAATTCAATTATAAGGCTGCTGTCGTCACTGGACCCATACAAAGATGAAGACAAGGAGCTGGTGCCATAGGACGACTCATGTCCTTCTACCAGAATTCATCTATGTTTCTATACGCTTCGCTTCTATTACTCTTTTTATTTAAATTATGTTGCCGTTTCACAAAATACAAAAGACATTTAAAAACTTTGTTTAAAACAATCTTTGCTTATATTTTCATTAAAAAAAAAAACAAGACATTTCAAAACTTTATTTATATCAATAAAAAGACATTTCAACATATTTGATTCATAAAAAAGATATTTTATGAAAGATGTGTTATATTTTCATTAAAAAAAAACAACATAATTTGTTAAATAAATTTTCCGTTAAAAAATAAAAAGTTTTATCATTTCTGATCATCCGTACTTGAAATTTACTGCAGGATAAACCGGAAGTCAACGCGACAGTGAATCCTTGTGGAATGCCTAAATAATTTTATATATTTTGTATATTCGAAATTTCATGGGATTTTGCGATTAGTTTTGACAAAAAAATACCGAATAGTGATTTTTTAAAGTTAGTAATCAAAAATATTTTTAAACAATGAAAGAAAAGAAATTCATTTAAATAATAATTAGGTCAAACTCATTAGAAATTAAAAAAAAAAATGACCTGAAATAAAAACAATAATCTTTAAATAATTTTGATCTTTACAGAAATTCTTTATTTTGAGGTTTTGCGTATTTTTCAAATCCATAATCTTTTTGCACAAAACTCTAAAGCATTTCTTCAACTTCAAACGGATTGATTGTTTACGTTTAGAGCACAGATTTCAGAAGAAAAATAAATTAAAGACAGGGTTGTTTACGATGTTAAAAAAATCCTCTTTTGGTACTTGTAAGGATTATGCATCCAGAGGATTTCAGTACTTACAAAGTCAGTTCAGAGTATTAAATGGGAATCCACAGTCAGTCCCTGAAATGGCCGAAACAGTTTACGATTTGATAGCCGTGAAAAAGAAAAGTAAAAAGGTAGCCGACACTATGCGAAGTGTTAGGTTAGGTTAAAAAAAAAAAAAAAAAGAATTAGTATAAATGTGTAGCTTAACACCTTCCGTTGACTCTCACCCCACCACTCCCCAAAAAATAAGATTCTACTTTTTTAGGCAATTACGTATACCCTGAAAAACTTGGCAGAAAGAAGAAAAAATAAAACAAAATACAATTATTTTAGAATTTAGAGTGGGGGATCATTTTTTCATATAAATTTTACGTGATATTATCCGCCAACCATTTTCGGGCCATTCTAACGTTTTAAAGGCAGTTAACCGATTTTTTTAATTTTTTTGCTATGAGAGATAAATCCTGTACGTTTCTTTTTGAAGGGATGGGTCTACATGTTTTACGATCGTACCATTCGGTTGGTGGTAAAAAATAAATTGTTAACTGCCCTAAAACGCTAGAATGGCCTGGATATGGGGACCATTTTACGTTAAATTTATACGAAACTGATTCGACAGTCTAAATTCTAAAACAATTGTTTGTTTTGTGTTTTTTCTTTCTCCCAAGTTTTTTTAGGGTGTTCACACGTAATTGCCTAAAAAGTAGAATCTCATTTTTAGGTGTGTGGGGGGGGGGGGGGGTTCAGGTGTTAGTCTACAAATTTACCAACATTTTAGCTCCAAAACAAAACAAACATGACTTTCAAATCGTAAACTGCTTCGGTCATTTCTGGGACTACCTTGGGATTCCCCGTCAATACTCGGGACTGATTTCGAACGTATTGAAATCCTCTCGATACCTATCCATTATAAGACGCCCCCCCCCCCAAAGGAACTTCGTCGTCATTGGATTATTTTCTCGTGTCTCATTTTTGAAAGAATGCATTTGAAATATTTAAAGATAAACAATTGGATAGAAAGCAAAGCCGAAACCTTCAAATCTAAAAAAAAAAAATCACTATATTCTAATAAAATTACCCTTGGCCTTTTTGCTGGGAGCAAGGTAGTGTCTGTTCGGATACTACACCATCTTTTCTGTCCTCGGTCAGTGAAGGAGAAATCCTTCTAGACCGAGGCAATTTAAATGTTTGTCTTAATCCATCCAGGGTGCCTCTTTTGGGGGAGCTGGATTTTCCCCACATTAAAAACCGACTTTGTGCCTAACTCTGCCCTCGTGGGGAGGCAAGTGAATAGGGACCCTCGCACTAAAACTAGTCTGAGGTAAAGTTGCCATCAAAAGTCAGCAATAATAATAACGACAATGATGCATTCGCATGAGAAAATTGATCCAAATATCAGAGAGAGAGAGAAAAAAAAACCCGGCCAATCGGGAAGGGGAGTGATAAAAGGTTAGCGATTTATTTTTAAAACGAAAACGAATAAAAGATATTTTATTTATTTTTACACCCGATTAAAATAATGAGAATGGTCAAATTTTAAAACATGTTTTTTTATGAAATGAAAGCGAAATGGATAAACATCGCCTAGGGATAACCTGCCCTTCCTCCGTATTGGAGCGCATGATTTCCTTTAAAACAAGAGAAAGAAGATGGGGGACAAAATTCAACGCAATACTTCAAATAAATGTAAAAAATACAAATAAAACCACCTTAGAAATTGGGCCTGGGTGTAGATGTCTCCTTTTTCACGTAAAATAACGTGTTTCTCTTCGGTCAAGATGTTTATTGTAAAATCATACTCTTCCGTGATTTTAGTTCGTCCTTTGCGATCACGTTCTTAAAATGTCGCTCCGTCCACGCGGACTCGATTATTCCTATTCAAATCTGGCCTCGAGCTGAAATAAACGCCCAGGGACCTCAATTGGTGCGAACGTTAACACAACCACTGGTGGTAGCAGCAGGCAGCACATACGGAGGGCAAAATGACGGTGTTACCTTCACCCTTGCCGAAGATAGAATATAGTTTTCAGGAGCGAGAGAGAGGGGGGAAAAGGACAACCATTAAAACTTAAGGGAGAAATCCTTCCTAATCTGTTGTCAATTCTTCCTTTCGACTTTAGCAACGAGACATGAGTCAGGGTCCCGGCCTGTTCGTCTGAGTGCTTGCCATCTCCCTAGATGTGACCATGCTGCTTTTTTTTCCGAGCGTCGTGAGTCATATTGCATAGGAGTAGTGGGCTGTTTTTCCCCCCGTCAGGAAATTGAAAACAGAGGAGGTTGTCGAAGAAAGAGAGGCCAGTCTCTTTCCCCGCTTTAAGGCGAATGTGTGCGTGTGTCAGCGTTCAACCATCGGCGTGTCTCAAAAACCAACACAAGAAAAAAAAATGGCTAAAATAGTCACCAAACAATAAAAAGTGAGATCTTCTACGAAACACAGGTCTTACCATAATCTTGTAGACGGAAGGAGGGATGAAGATTCGCAGGAAATTAAAGATGTTTCTAGATGCAGGCGAGTAGGAAAGAAAAAACAGATTTGAGGGCTGTGCTTCTCTAAGTGTCTGGCTGTATCCATGGAGGGCGCCCTCAATATGACATCAGCAGTAGGAGTGAGTGCGCTTTCTGGCGAGGAAAGAGGGGAGAATAAAGCCAGGCTGCTGCCGTTTCTAGCTTCTCACAACCAAACGACGACATGTCGGCGAACCAGCGAGAGGAAAGGGAAGAAATACGGCACGGGACGACCCACAGTTTAGCAAAATCGATAGCAAAAAACAAAACGAATTCAAACATTAAAAGAGAAAAGTGCCGGATTTTTTTTAAAAACTTAACGTGATGAGTGTGCGTATGCAGTAGATGATTATGACAGATAATGAAATAAAAAACGGAATGAAATGAATGTTAAAAAAGATGCGTTTAATCAAAAAGCCCCATTTTTAATCCGTTGTTCGAATGGCGTGTCTGCATGACATGAAGGGCGAACACGGGCACTCCTTAGCCAGAGCACAAAAAAAGTTTCAATGACCCATTTTTAAAGGAGGTTCAAGCTGCTCTACCTAAAACCACTTGAAAAAAAAAAAAATAACAGGCTGAAAAAATAAATTTAAATATTTGTTGGAATGGATGCGACCTTTTCTGCAAGTTGCAACCAACCACTGAATTATAGTAATTAAATAGAATAAAAGCTTATCTCTTTCTTGATAAAATTAGCTATGTTTATATTTGTGTATGTCTAGGATCAACTCCTAAACTAATTAACTCTCCATTTTGAATTTTGGAACAAAGCTGTTAGGCGTAGGGAGTCCAAATGTGGGCTATATTTAGTTTAATTTAGGTTTATGCAAGGGGGAGGGGGGCTTTCGTAAAAATTCAGAAACCTTTTTGTGAAATTTTAATAATACGAATTAAACATTAATTAATAAATATTTCCAAAAGTTCAATTTTCTTGGACTATTTAAAAGGATTTTAGGGCCCATTATATAGGCACAACCTCCCATTTGAAAATTCAAATATGTCAATATGCATTGAGTTTGATCTGAAGTCATTAGACACCAATTAAGAAAGATTCCCTCAATTTCAATTTCTTCTTAAGACCCTTAAGCTTAAGTCTTAAATGTGAGACATTTTCGAGAATCAAAATCATGTAATGAATTTTGATCAAAATTGGAATATCGATTCTAGACATAATTAACATCATTATATCTTGATTTTAATCTTTGTAAGGGGGCATAAAAGTGGTGCAAAACGGTTTTGTTTGGAGAATTCATTTTACTCGTCCTGGGACGGATATTCTTCTAATTTCTCTCTATAGTTAACAGAGATGACCTGAAAAGAAGAAACAAAATCTTGTTGGCTATTTTTCAAATACAGCTGATTTTTTTTTTATGGCTTTTCCGGAGTTCCTTGATGTGGATGCGCGTGCCAAACTCATACGTAGCTGACCACGACGCGTCTACACAGAATAGAAACGAGGTTACAAAATCGCTGATGATAAAAAACAGAAAATTCATACATTTTCATTTTTATTATGAGATTTCTTTTGTGTAAATACAAGAAGAATGCCATAAACTCTATGGCATACGTGAAAGTGGTTCCACTTATTCACGTTTCAAAAATCAAAGAGATCTGCACTCATGTTTATTTCAGGAATGTGACCTGCTACTACTAAGCAACCTTTTCGGTCGCCCTCATCATGCTAGGTTTTGCAATAGTTAGACTCAGGATTCGTTATATATATATATATATATATATATATATATATATATATATATATCACTGATCGTGTCCTGGGAAGGAAAATTCAAATATTTCCTGTCATCCTAACAACTTTTGGGTGTGAAAAGTGAGGGCACAAAAGTAAAGCGAAAATAATCGATAGAAAATTTAAGCTATTTCTATTATTCGAACTGTAATTCTCGTCTTGATTGTTATATTCACGACATTTCGGCCAATATAACCCCCGACCAGGTGCATCTTTTAGAAGAAGGTCAGGGGTTACATCGGCCGAAACGTTGTGAATATATCAACCAAGATGAAAATAGTAGCCAATTAAATAGTTCCAATTATCAATGCTCATCTAAAAAAATGAGTTAAATAAATCGGAATGTATTTTTAAAAATGTGCTGCAGTTCTTCGTTCGTTTCGCCTCCGACACGGAAAATGGGGGAAAATCCGAAAGTAGTTTTGCTTGGAAAATGATAAAGAGCAAAGAATGTCTCATTTTTTAAAATTTTATATTTTTATTTAATTTTTTGTTAGAACATTAAAAAAGCATTTTTCAAGTTACGGTATTTTTTTAAAACTTGCAAAGTTTGTGACAGACAAGGTTGTGAATAAATGCTCTGTTTTAATCACCGAAATTCCGGGTCGAATAGAATGACCATCATAATGTTTAGACTATCACCCTTTTTGGCACTCACAAATCTTATGTACGTTTTCAGTAGGGACCTCCAATTGCATGTGAAGAACGGTGACGTCACTATTTCATGTGTACGTTAAGAAGTCATACATTCGTTTTGCTTTACCGATTGCAAAAAAAACTCTCTCAAATAAAGTTATACTTGTTTTAAAGTAAAATAGTTTAGTTAAAGGTTACATTATCAAATTCTGAAAGAAACCCTTCTTCATTGTCCGATGAAACTACGAAATTTTCTTGTTTTACGACACACGGGGTAGTGTTTACTAAACATCGCGTGAGACATGGCAAGATATTATCTATGTACGGATGAACAGAAGTGAAACAAATTACTTTACTACTATGGTGTAAACAAAATTAACGGTTTGTTTTAACTATTTATTCGTCAATTGAATAATAAAAATTCAAAGTAAAAATAAGTTTATATTTCGAAATGGATAAACATTTTAATTTGAAAAAAGAAAAATGATAAAAAGTATTATAAATATATAATAATAATAATAATAATAATAATAATAATTACTTTTGTCAACGTTTTTTCTTATTAGTGTTACTGTTTACAAATTAGCGTGCGGCGTGCACCAATTTTACTCTAAAAATGTATGCGCATGCGCGTGGGACAATTTCACTTTAAAAATTGACGTGTTAATTATGGCTAGTATTGCGTACCATAGTTGCGGCAAAATCAGTTAGTGCAAAAAAATGTTCTTACTTCTAGCAAATGAAGTAGTTTTTTCCAAGTACATAATATGACATCCGCCACAACTTTTGTCTTTTACGATTCATAATACTTCGGGCTATATTATATTAAAATATTTTGAAAAATTTCGAACACGAATATGTTCAAAAATGATGTTTAAAACCGATAAACTCGATCAATACGATCAAATGAATAAATGTCTCTGAAAATAAAAATTATTTCGTAAAACTTTTTTTTTTTTTGCATTTCAATAAATCACAGTATATTTTATTGAGAAAAGGTAAAAAAAAATTCAAAACATAATAATATTGCTTTTATTTCCACTTTTTATTTGTGCATTCACGGACCAGTTTACTAAAACAGTTTACGTAAAATTTAATAAAATTAATCCAATGTGTTTTTTAAAAGAGTTTAGTTTTATATAAGAAAAAAAAATCGCCGGATGACAATATATTTCGTTCAATATTTCATAAAATGAAACAGGGGGGGGGGGAATCACGTAAAAAAAATATTTTCCCTAATATATTTTAGGAAAACAGCATTTTAAAGATAAATTAGTCCTATAATGAATAAGTATTGAAAATTTCGTGAAGATCTGGCCATAACTTGATTTATGCGAGATTTATTAAAAATGTGCCTATCACAGCGCATATAAATGCTTATACATAAGAACGTTAGTTTATCACGTAAAAAAAAGTACACAACATTTTAACTTCACATTTTCATGAGTTTCGTATGCTGGAAAAAATTCTAAAAAATCATCAGCAGTTTATTTAATGTATCCTCTTTTGAATGGTAAAAAAGTTTTGTTGATAATCTTAATCTAAATTAAAGTTACATAGTGTTATATATAGGGGGGGGTAAATAGTTCACAATCAATTGGAGGTCCCTAGTTTTCAGCGTCCCAAATTCTCAGGTTTAAATAGATTGCCTTTCTAAATACGACTATTCGATTTATAGTTTTAAAACTACATTTCAATTTAAGATGACAAAGTAAGAAATTATCAATATTTATAAAGTTTTTTTTATCGATTCTTTGTAAAAGAACTTATGATTTCTTTATTAATTTTATAGAATCACTCCCATCTCCAATCGGGTGGGTTTGTTTGTTTGTTTTTTTGTTGTTGTTTTTTTTTTGGGGGGGGGGGGCTAATGATTTTATTTCGGGTGCCCTGAGAAGGATTTCTAACCCTAACTCTAAAAACAACCATCCGATTGAAGACGGGGTTGATTCGAAAAAATTACATTTTCTCCCATCTATCGTTCTTCTTTATTAAGTTCTGTTTTAAAAAAAATCGTGGCTATTTCTTACTTTGTTATTTTACATTTGCAAATGTAATTTTAAAGCTACAAATCGAATAATCGTATAGAATTAAATCTTTTTTTGAAAAGAGAATTTGGGTCCCTGAAAAACGTATACGGCCTTTTTAAGGGGCCCGCACCAAAAAGAAAATAATTATCCCTAATGAACTGGAACACCACTCGTTCTTTATGGTCTTAAATTAAAAATGAGGAAA
Source organism: Sepiola atlantica (assembly GCA_963556195.1). Taxonomy (NCBI): domain Eukaryota; kingdom Metazoa; phylum Mollusca; class Cephalopoda; order Sepiida; family Sepiolidae; genus Sepiola; species Sepiola atlantica. The sequence continues at coordinate 104,930,915 of OY744524.1, read as the reverse complement.
GCAAATAATTTGTTCACTTTATTTTAATTAAGTTTGAAAAGAAGAAGAAAAAAACAGCAATTTATAACAGCTTTTGTTGTTGGTACCCACGGACTTTTTGCGCAGAAAAATGAAGTTTAGTCGAGTAAAATAAGCAACCCGGGACAACCAAGGTTGGATATGTCGATGTTGTTTAGAATCAACCGGACTTCTTTTTTCTTATTTTTTAAGAACAGTTTTTTTTTTTTGTTGTTATTGTTGTTTTTGTCACTGTTGTTTTTGTCTTTGTTTTCCGGGAAAACGTTGTTTTTTTTGTGTTTTCCATATTTGTTAATTGTTTTCGGTGTTACTTTTCAAAAAAATAATTCTGGGACTGTTCCAAAGTTGCATAAAATGACCACACAATCTTCAATGCATTAAACTTAGGAGACCATCTTTCCAAGCATTACCTCCTCCTTGGTTTATTCAATTCCAGGTCACCTGAGACCAGTGGTGATGTTCTCGTTTTGGTTGTTTGTTATAATGTTGTGTGGTCGGTCAGTGACATGTAGAAGTCGGGTGATGACGACCGTGGACAACTCCTTGATTCATGCCACAAAAACTCAAGTATAAGTCCTAGTACTGATGAATATTATGAAAAAAAGGAGATAGTTTGAATATATTTGGGTTCCCCACCCCTCTGAACGCCACTGTCTGAGACGCTCCCAGCGAGGAATGCCGACGAGGCCCGATCACGGCAAATTTTGTAGCAGACTAGATTGGCCCCCTTTTGAGGGGAGCGCAACCTCCTCCTCTTTTAAACCGACATTTCGTCACATCTCCGTGGAAATAGAAGGGTAAATAAATAAACCTAGGACCATTTAATTATCGAACGATTATTTAAACTTAAAAAATATATAGAATTCTTCACTTGCCCAACCAAATTACGAAATTAGGACCGTCATAATTTTTCAAATTATATATATATATATATATATATATATATATATATATATATATATATAAAATAAACGGATAAACCCGGAACTGTTTTTAGGCGGATATAATGAACATTATTGACAACAATTAATGTTTTTGCATTTAATTGCATGATTTCACTGAAGGTAGAAAAAGGAAAATAAGCTGCGTTATTAAGTTTACAAAAACAAAATCAACAAATTATTCAATTTTTTATTTTAAACAAAATATAATTTTTCGCTTAATTCCTATTTCAATCACGTAAATTATTTAATTTCCGCATTGTTTTAGAAATTGTTCATTCAACAAAAACAAATTATTTTCTGGCATGACATTTTTTATTTTTATAAATTTATCGTTTATAAAAAAATGTTATTCTTTTAAAATAAACTTTTAACAATTTTTTTTAAGACATAACCATTTTTAAACAGGACAGTAAATTAAAGAAACAACGCAAAATAATTTTTTTTAATCCAATATTAATCCAAAAATGTTTTTTAGTCACATGACTTTCCGAAATCCGTGGTTGGCGGAACCACTCGGAAAAAAGAAGGGTCCTTGTCAAAAACTGACGTCAAGGTTTTAGTAGAAATATTTTTAGAATATTATTTATGTTCTAGTTTTAAATGCCTGTTCGCAAGGAATTAACAAATAATTATTATTAATAGTAAGTAATAATTTCGTTGTTTTTTTTAGAGGGGGTAGATTAAAAAATTTCCATGAATGAGAGTGGAACTTTCAATATGATTGCAACCCACTACACCAATACTGGAATTTGCATCTCTTTGTGTTTTGTCGTGTGCATTTGTTACCCAACTTTCATACTAATTGTTTCAGGTTTAATTACAAAATAGACGTCTTTTACAAACATATTCAAATCTCAAATAATGAATGAAAAATGATCGTCCTTTCTTATATTATTACACGTTTTCTACGAAGTATGTGTAAAAAAAATTGCATGCGTGTTTCATGCTCATTCATGCCAATCACGTTATTATTATTCATTCATAAATTTTCCCATTCAATCACGAAACATCTGAACATCTTATGAATGAAATGATTGTTATAAATTATTTTTTTCATTTATTTTTTCCTGTTTATTTCAAATTAATGTAATTAATAATATTAATTTTAATATTATTTGACCCCTCCCCTTCCAATATTTAGTCTTTTGTTAATTCCATAAACAATTCGTTTATTTAATCTATCGTTGTATACAAAGCTGGCCATGTAGGTGTGAAAGTATATATATATATATATATATATATATATATATATATATATATATATATATATATAAAGTACTTAAATAAATTACGTGTTATGTGTTTTTAGTTGGCCATAACCACGGTTTTGCGATCTCAGCGATCGTCAGATGACTAGGAACACGGATTGTGTTGTGAATCTGTTTTGTTTTTTTCTTATATATGATGATGATCCGGGCCCTTTTTTCTATTTCACGATTTAAGGTAGGGTCTCCTGTTTATGTTTCCCTATAGATATAGTTGAGTCCATTTTATATTTGTAAAATTTCCAGCGGAAAGTCGGCAATTTTAAGTCTGTAATATTCGGATTTAGTTAGTATCGCTAGGATTTAAACTGCATGTTAGTGTTCTTCGTTTGTAAATGACTAAAAGCGTCTTTTGAATATATGTGTAGGATTACATACTACATAGCTCGACTCATATTGTGCAATGTGCATTGTTGACGTGAATACGGAAACAAAACTGGGTGAGCGAGTGGGTGTGTATGTGTGTGACAATATCTGGAAAAAAAAAAAGAAACTGGTAGCTAATTTTCGGATGTAGTTCCAATCGAATTGCATTAATAGAACTTTTCTATGTGGGAGATTTTAAAGAAATGGAATCAAAAGTTGTGATGGCGTTGAGCAAGATCTTACTTTTTTCGGAAAGATTGGAGAAAGAAAGTGGGAGGTAAAAGTATAAAGGAGGGGGGATAATTAAAAAAAGAAAGAATGAAATGAATGAGGAAGAAAGTAAGAGGTAAATTGATAAAGGAAAGCGGAATAATTACAAAAAGAAAGACTGAATGAAATGAGTGAGGAGAAAGAAAGTAGGAGGTTAAGGTATAAACGAAGGAGGAGATCATTAAAAAAGAAAGAATGAAAAGGTTAATGAGGAAGAAAGTAGGACGTTAAGTTATAAAGGGAAGAGGAGATAATAATAAAAAAGAAAAGAATGAATGAAATATGCGAGAAAACTGATTTAGGAATGGGGAGATGATGAACAAAAGGAGAAGAACAAAGGAAAAAAGAGAGAATTAGTTTTGAAAGTGGAAGACTTTAGGCTGGGATCAAATTGTAGTATCTGTTCTGTCCTCTGTCATGAGGAGAAGCTGAATTAGAAGAATTCAGCTAAGACTAAATCAATTTTTCATTTCGTTCCCAACAGAATGCCCTTTTGTTGGGAGCACATAAAACTGACTTTATCTAACTTTGACCTCGTGGGGAGGCAAGTAATTAGGGGCTAAAAGATGATAGGACAAGATGAAGAATGCAAGAAAAAGAATTTAAAATGAGCAGCTGATAAGGAGAAGAGGTGGGCGAGGGTGAAGGTGGTTAATAAAAAAAAACTGAATATATCCAAAAATGAGTGTACATTGTACAAATTAAAGATTTTATGGGAAAAGGAAAAGAAATAGATTGCAGAATAGCAAACAAGGAATCAAAAAGAAGAAAAAAAAACTAATTAATTAAAAAGTTGTATTTTTGGCATTTGTGCAGTTTAGTAAACAGCGGCAGATAATCTACAGGAAGTAACAATTAATAGAGTAAAACATTTTAATAAATTTATTTATTTAAAAATATAGTTTCTGAATAAAACCCTTGTAATAAAATAAAGTTTATTTTCAATAAAGTAACATTTTGGCCAAAACGTAATAAAATATAGTTTCTGAAATTTACAGTGATTGTTTTTTTATAATTTTAAATGTTATAAAACGAACATAATAATAATAAAACTAAATAAATTTATTAAAATGTTTTAATCTATTGGTCGTTACCTCCTGTGGATTATCTGCCGCTGTTTACTAAACTGCACAAGTGCCTAATTTGTTTTTAAATCAGTGAAAAAAATTAGAGATTTTTTTTAATTAATAATCAAAAATTAAAAAAAAAAACGAGTAAAAAAAACAAATATATAATAAAATTAAATTAACATAATACATATATGAATTATCTTAAGATAATAATAATAATAATAATAATAATAATAATAATAATAATAATAATAATAATAATAATAATAATAATATATTTTTAATCATTAATTATCATTTTATTAAAATATATATTAAAAAAAAAATTATGTGAAAGTTTGGTTATAAACTTTTTAATGATATTTATTTTTTATATAATAAATAATTATTTTTAAAAGTAATAATTAATAATAATTTATGATTATTTTATTTATTATAATGTAAAACAAAAAGCCTAAAACAATGAGATAAAATAAAAAGTAAATTATGTCAAATTAAAACAAAATAAAAATAAAAAGAATTGAAAGAAAATTTAAATTTAAAAGAAAGATAAAATTTAAAAAGAAAATAAACAAGAAGGGAGAGTGAATTTATAAAAAGGAAGGAAAAGAAAAAAGAAAGTGGATTTTTAAAAAAAGAAAGAAGCAAAAAGAGAGAGGAATTTTAAAAAAAGAAAGCAAGAAGCATGAAGAGAGATTGAGTTTTATTTTTAAAGAAGAAAAGCTTTTAAAAAAGAGAGGGGATTTAAAAAGAAAGAAAGAAACCTTTAAAGAGAGAGAGTGGGAGGGAAAAGATAAAGTGGGAGGCGGAAGTGTGGTCAAATTCTGGCCTGCGCATGCCCGGGCCAGATGCGTGGTCTGTGGAACCTCATGGTGGCCCACCAATCGCAACTACTGTTAGTATTATTATTATTAGAGAAAGGTTTTTGTTTTGTTTTTCATCCCCCCCCCCCCATTTTATTATCTCCTTCTTGAACACCTGCTTTTATAGCACAGCGCACGTTTTCAAAAACGCCAGCTTTATAATTTAAAAACAAAAACGAAACTTATTTACTCAAGAAGGAAAAGAAAGGCCGCAGGGTTTCCTTCTTTGAGTTCAGCTTTGAAAGCAAAGGCGAAAAGACGGATTTTGTTTTCGGCCGTCCTTAGAGAAGCCATCATCGCAACTTCACAGCCATCATCGCAACCGACACTCACTGTTTCACATCACAAAACCCTCCAGAAGCTACATCCTGCTTTTAATTTTAACTCGAAATAAACAATCATTTTTTTTTTTTTTTCCTTCAAAAAATGGTGGTTGCGACTTTGATTTTAAAAATCTAACAATTTTTTTTTTCTTCTGTTTTTCTCTCCAGCAATTACCGTAATTATTTATATCAGCCGAAGGGAAATTTGGCATATTCTGATTCTAGGGTATGGTTTGTTATGGGCCCGGCCCTTTTGTCTGAATGGGCTATAGCTGTTTCCTAGAAAGCCATACTCCCATGTATTATCTCCTTCGGGGTGAGGTTAGTTTATTGCCGATCGCCTGAGGTGATCAACTCGGGGAATGCCAACTTTTACGGCTATTTTTGTACCCTTACAAAATGTTTTCGACCATCACTTGGGGGCGCTGGATTTTTCCCCCCACGTTAAACTGACCATGACTAACCTTGCTGCAAGTGGGAAGCAATAAAAAGAAAAGAAAAAACACCATAATTATTGGGTAATCCTTGCAATCTATCGGTAAAATTATTTTAAGCGGTTCATATTTTTAAATAAATTTTAAATTATTAAATAAATAAATAAAAAATACTTAAAAAAACGATTTTAAAATAAAAACAAAACACAAAAGAAAAGCTGTTTTCCCACTACAAACCGAATCACAGCTGCCGAAAGGGTGGTACTTAACTGTTTCGAGTTGGTCAGCAGAGAGAAAAAACAGTTTTAATTAACAATATTCCATCACATTTTTCTAAATATTTTTCCATGTAAAAAAAATATATACATATATATATAAAATATTTACGATCTAATTTACATCAGTATTTAAATGTGGAGAAAGACAGGGCGTTCTGGTGTTTTTAGCAGTGAAACGATGCGTGTGTGCATCGAATGGTCGTCGTGGTGAGGACGAATGAAAAGGGGTGACCCTTATGGACGGGGGCGAGCCGGTAGAGATGAAATTAAAAACCACACATTTTCTGTGGGGAAATACGATTTTAAAAAGATCGGACAAGATAGAAAAGATCTCCTATTAACATAATTTTTCAAAAGCAAAATGGTTTGCGTACTTACGGTGGGCTGAAATTTGGCGACAAAACCGGAGCAGACGGAGGCCAAGCAAGATCCACAGACGTAAAAGCTGCTTTCTGGCTGGGCAACACACACTGATACTGGGGATTCTGGGTAAAAAACAAAAGCCTCATGTCTCATGTCTCATTGCTTCATTGTTTGGGAGACAAAATACAAAATTAAGCCCTCGTCTGGGATGCTCTTCTTTTAAGTTTGCAAATCCAGAAATAGTTCCGAATTTGTTTATTTATTTTTAAACATTATCTTTCTTGATGGAGATAGAAAAATCGGATCTTTTAGAAGAATATATTTACATTTCATATGAAATAAAAAAAATTAATTAATAAATATAAATAATATTACATTTTATTAAAATTATTTAAAGCTTTCATAAATAAATTTAACCCTTTTTTCACATTTTTCTTTTCATTTTTATCTTAAAAATTAAAACTTAAATTTTATTAAAAAATAATTTTATGTGGGTCTATTAAAAATTTTAAATAAGTAATTAAAATTAACTTTTTTTTTTCATTTTTTAAAGTAAAAATGAAAACTTATTTTGCCTTATTTAAAATTTATTTAAAATAATAAAAATAACTTACTTTTACACATTTTGTTTTCTTAGAGAAAAATAAAAACTTACATTTTATTGAAAATAATTTTGGAGCCAGCCTTAATAACATTTTTAAATACGTAAATAAAATTAACTTCTTTTTCACATTTTATTTTGTAATTAAATTTCTAAACTTGATTAATAATCAAGTTTAGAAATTTAATTACATCTCTATCCCATAAATTATGATATTATTGTTATTTTTAATAGTGTCCTATTTTATATTGTTCTCCATATTTTAATTTTGATAGAATTTGATTTTTAAAAAGTTTTCTTTTAATTGTAAATTTTTCAAATAATTAAAAAATATAATGGCAATAAAATTATATTACTTTTAGAACTTTTTTGGCTGGGGAAATTGCGTTTCTGTTAATTTTGGGTTTTGTATTGCTTTTTACTACGGTGCTACCTTATTTTCTTCGCCATAAAATAAATAAGCCCGTAACGAGAAAGATGGATTTTTTTTTGGGGGGGGGGGGTCAATTTGTAGATTATCCCGACCTCCCCCCATAAAAAAAAACATGAGATTCTACTTTTTTAGTTGATTTCGCGTGAACATCTTTCAAAAAAGGAAGAAGACGAAAATCAGCAATTATTTTAGAATTTAGACTGAGGGATCAGTTTCGTACATAAATTTAACGTAAAATGATCCTCCATTCGTTTTAGAGCAGTTAACAAAATGTGTTTTACCACTTATCCTAAGGTGGCTGCCAATTAGAATTAGGTTAGAAGACCGTAATAAATGTTTTGAAAAATAATTTATCTGAATGCTGTACTTGTACTAAAATAATTTATTGGGGAGAAATAATGTTTAAAAATATATATATATTGAAGGAGTGTGAAATGCAGCTATATCACTGTAAATTTGATCAAATGTGTTTTCTTAGCTTTATGATAGTGTTGCCACAGAAATTGTTAATATCGGGTACAAAATTGACTTAACATTGGTAAAGAGGAGAAAATACAAAACGGAGAATAAACGAAACGAAATTTCTTCAGTCCAAAAAATTCAATAGCTCTCAAAATACTCCTCAACTCAACGTAAATTCAATCATCACACGTTGAACTGTTAATTATTATTTATTAAATTAATAATTAAATAACAGTTTAATCAGATATTAACTTAAATTCAATGTTTTAATCGTTGGCAGCCATTCAAACAATTTGGAAAAATAGGTTAGGTAGTTCAACAGTCATACTGAAAGTTTATTTCAAAGAATTTTTGGTGTTTCTGTATTTAGGGCCGAAAAAAAATTCTATCTTTAATTTTGAAGAGTCACATGACAGGGGGAGATAATTCAATGTTTCCCCAGGATTTATCTTCAGAGGGATTTTATCGTTATGCATTTTAATTAACTTAAAGTAAAGTAAAAAAAAAAAAAAAAAAAAGATATATATGTGTAAAAGTATTATTTAGGAATCAAACAATTACAACGCTTTATGGTATTCGGTACCAATAAAAAGTAAAAAGATTTATTGAAATAAATTACGCGCCTAAAATTATTAAGTGCGCTTGCAAGAAGTCTATTATTGGCATTATCTCCGGTTAAATATAAAATATCTTCAAAGTTCAGAGCGTTAAAATCTCAACGCTTTATTCACAACACCTCCTTATGTCGAAGGGTGACCTGCATCTCTGGCAAATCAAGCTATCTGTCACCTATATTGGGAAAGGGTGGGGAATTATCAAAACTAAATGTGGGAAGAAAAAAAAACGGGGAGTGGGGCAAGGACAAAATAAAATGGGGCCCTAATGAAATCATTCATGCACTAGCTAAATTATGAAATACAACAGATAACCTAAACTAGACGTAAACGGGTCGTTGTTTTTAATGGTCGTTTCTGCGACCCAAAATTCTTTGCCTAAGGCACGTCCAAATACCACTCAATGCCAGCTGCTGTCACCCGACAAACATGTGCCATTCTCTCCAATCTTTCACCAGCTTTCTGCCGGCGGGAGTTTCACTTCAGCCCTAATGCTGGGGATATTTGAAAATTCGAATAAGGCTGAGAAAGTTGAAGGTCTCACCATTGTAGACTCAATATGAACTCAGTATTTATTTATGAATAAAAATATTTATAAAATGCGACACAAGGCCAAAAAAGGGGTAGAGGAAAGGTTCGATAACTATTCTAACTTTGCTAGCTTCATTCAGGACCATGATTCACTAAAATGCCGCATTTATACGAAACATCCTTCTCCAATCACCAAAAGAATTTGTACCATCCATGAAACCCCTACTTAAAACCCATATAAGTGAAATATGCAACGGAGGAGGGGGGGGGGGGGGGGTTATGGTAATAAAAATTGAACTCAATTCTTCAATCCAAAACGTAATTTTTATACTAACCAACCACTACCTACGCAAATTGATTACCAACCAGAGCCATCTAACTTTAGAAACTCCAAACAGCCAATCTGCAAAGGGGGCATAATTCAATTAACAGATATTGCTATTTTGGGAGCCTTAAACCTATTCTACCAAAATTCATACTTTACTTAAGCATCCAGTATTGCTTGCAAACACAGCATACAATCCGCTGCCTCTACGAATGACAAACTGCAGCTGGCTCAACGTCAGCAGTCTGGGGGTTCTCCCTTTCAACCTCGTTACAGAATGGCTTTCTAAATTATAACATTATTATTTCAGCCCGGTACGTAAACTGCATAAATAACTTTTTAAAAATTTATTTTCTTACTAATTCTCTGGATTTTCTTTATGGGTTATGGTTACAACAACAAAAAAAAACAGTTTGAATTATCTCCCCTTTCAACTGACTCTTCTAAATTAAAGATGAAATTTCATCTGTCCCCAACAGAAGCACCGTGTTCCTTTTGGGAGCTTGATTTTATCAACATTATAAATCGGTCTTGTGTCTAACCCTAATACGGAGGAACTTACTTGTACTTGTAACGGTGATCACTCTCATCAGCTTGAGCCGGCTTTCCTCCCGAGCAAGTACAGCATCTCTGGCCATCGCAACTCACTTTCGCTGATCCTAAGCTAGGTCACACGATATGGCTAGCCAATCCCGAGTGCATAGTCGAAGACCAACTACTTGTGAGTCTGATAGTACTGCCAGGTTGCCTTTGACTGTCGCCACCCACAATCAAATGGAATAAATAGTTTCTTTGACTAATGACAACATTTTGTTTGTTTCTAACCAAATTATTGGAATTTTATCACACATTCATTGATTAGACAGTGGTTGTCTCCCTTGTCCCTTTAAGGGTCACGTGGATTGGCCAAAAGTTACACCCAATCACTGCTCCCCGTTAGAGATCACATGAGCCAGCCAATATAAATTTGCATGCTAACCACTCTAGCTTCTTTTCCTCTTTTTATCACTGTGGATGTCGGTTGACTGCATTGCGATAAAGCCCACAGAAGCAGGTGAAGTGCTTTTTAGCCTTAGTAAGCAATCACCTAAAAATGGTGTCTCGAGAAAAGCACTGGTCCCCATCACATCACTAGGTTGGTGCCAGGAAGGGCATTCGGCCTATAAAAGTCTTGCCTATGTAGTTTAAGGACCTGGCTGTCCAACATATGCGAGCATGTAAAACTCCCATTAAACCAAATAATATTATTATTATTACGACGACGACTGTTGTAGACAGCCAATCCTCTTTTCCTCTATTCCCAGTTACCCTACCATGCAGGATGACAGTTTGACTGCATTAATGCGACGCTCACAGAAGACTGTCGTAAGTAGCCATTCCTCGTTTCCCATTTTGGTTGATGCCAGCCTGACTGCATTATGACAAAAGCTCCATGAGGCAGTTCACAGGCAAAAGAAATTCTTTCAACAACGAAAAAAGCCCAAATCATCAGAATGTAATGTGCAAAGCTGATACCTGAAAAATCTTCACTAGGATAAGTTCTTGCGAAAACACGTATTCACAAACCCTAACCTCATTCTCTTTGTGTTTCTGAATTTTTGAGATGACGATTGATACTTTGTATAATTTGGATTATTCGGCCAACTGTTCTCATCTTGAGTATTATTCTCACAACATTTCGGCTACTGTAACCTCTGGCCTTTTTCAGCTGTCTCTTTTTGAGCTCAGAAATATTTCTGTAGAACTCGGGAATCTGGAATTTCGAACGGAACGCTTTATTTAATCCACGTTCCGTCAACCATGACTGGGAGAAGTCTTCAGTAATTCGCAATTCTTCGTATCGCTCTCACCAAAGATGGAACCTTCAACCTTCAGATGACTATCTATTATATCCACTGCGCAATCTGTCCAGTAAACAAAGGCAGGAAAAAGGACTTTTTTTTTTGGTGGTGTCAGGAAGCTCTCTGTCTGACCTGCAAATCCCAATGGATCTGCGAGTAGTCCTTCAATAGTTTGGTCGAAATTAGTATGCATTTGAGGCTGATTGGTCCTCATGTGACCAAACCATCTCACATGGGCTGCTCTCCGCAAGAAGAAACAAACGTCAACGTTTATGACTGCTATATCTATACACAGTTCTTGGTGCTTATGCAGTTTACGGACCAGGCTATTTTTTAGATAAGATTTTCAAGTTAAATTCAAATTTTATGGTGAAAGTACAGAATAGTTAATAAAGCATTCCCTCCCCATGTTAAGAATGGCTTTTTAAATAATTATGTTATTATTTCAGTCCGGTCTGTAAACTGCATAAGTATCTTTTTTCCTTCTCGTCAAAAACTGTCGCCCCAAATTCAACTTTCAGTACTTATCTTTGAGTATAACTCCTACTTTCTGTGTGAGATTTGAACTTTCTTTTGGAGATAAATTTTTTTTTTAAATCGCACATGAGAAAATTATTGTTTGTCTTTAGTTTAGAAGCCAAAATGAAATACAATACTTGACCTTTGCCTTTAAACTTTCAGTACTGCTATAGGAGGGGACCCATATCGGCCCGAATGTTTCTGAGTACAATTTATGGAACAGACCTGAAACGTCCGAGCTGTCATCCAATAGCCAATATTAAATAAAAAAGATTTTCATTTTTTCTCTGGTGAAGGTCAATAAGAATGGATTTAACAATTTTCTTCACATGATTAAGCGAATCAACTTTATTTCTTTTCTTTTCTTGAAGAAGCTTTTCCAACTTTATTTCTTTTTTTGAGGGGCTAAAATTAAAAAAAAATCTAACCCTAACCAGGTGTCGTCTGCCTTTTTACATTTTTCACAGCTTTCAAATCGTAAACTGTTTCGACTATGTCGTTTTTTTTTTTCTGTAAATCACAATCGGAAACTGTTGTAGAGTGATAGGACCATCCTCACGAACTGAATGAACAAGTCGTAAAGACGATAGATATATGTCAACATTGTATGATAGGGTGTGGCATGTAGAGAATAAAAGATATAGTTGGTTGATAATATTGTCTTCAATGTAGATTCATTCTTTCTACTTTCAACTACGAAAAACGATATGACAGAAACATTCGGGACGATATGGATTCCCTCCTGTAGAAGCATCAGACTTTAATTCAAGCCATAAATTCTATTCGGCCACCACCACTACCACCACCATCATCATCATCATCATTATTATTATTTTTAAAAAAAGAACATATCCATGGCATGGATTGACTACAAAAAAGTTTACGACAGAATCCCTCAAGCATGAATGTTTAAAAATATACAAAATACTCGACAGGATTATTAATCTTATTAAGAAAGCAATAGGAACATGGAGATTATAACTGACAGCCAGAGGACACCACCTGACTGAGATAAAAATACAGAGAGGCATTTTCCAAGGAGACTCCCTATCACCACTACTGTTTATAACAGCTATGATGCCACTCAACTACATACTCAGAAAATGTGATGCCGGATACAAGTTTACAGACACAGAACCAAGAGTAAACCACCTGATGTACATAGACGACCTGAAGCTATTTGCAAAAAGCAAAATAGAACTGGAAAAGCTGATAAATACAACCAGAAACTTCAATCAGGACATTCAAATGGAATTCGGAATGGAAAAGTGTGCACTACTAGAAATGAAAAGAGGAAAACTGGAGACGACAGAGGGCATCGATCTACCCAACCAAGAGGAGATGAGGGTTTTAGGCGAACATGATAGCTACAAATATTTGGGTGTTCTGGAAGCAAACACCATCAAATCTACGGAAATGAAAGAGAAGATTGGAAAAGAATATTTACGAAGAACAAGAAAACTCCTAGAAACGAAATTATATAGCAGGAATCTAGTAAAAGGAATAAACACCTGGACAGTATCACTAATAAGATACTCTGTGTGAAACAGTGGTTTCAGCGACGGAGTCTGCACCCCGGGGTGCACTGGAATGCATCGGGGAGATCAGGCCCCACGTAGAGACAAGTGGAAGTCTGGGAGCTAGTACATATTTTCGACCGTCCGGGCCCTGATCGCTGGGGGCGCCGTGAATTCTGAGATTGGCTCTTGGGGTGTCATTGGCAATTAGGGAACAACAATGGGATACATTGAGCACACGCTGCCAAAAGTTTTGGCAAAATCTTATCAGAGGTGTCAACACTTCAGGACAGAGGGAGAGGGAATAATTGGTCTCTAGGGAGATAAAGACTAAGAGATAAATTCCAAATTGTCCGTTGAGAAGCGTACCACCCCACTCCGGGAGAGGGGGTGGGACACAGAAGAAGGGATGGGGAAAAGAAAGAGAGTAAGTCAGCATCGCGCGTACCACACGACGAGAAGAGAGAGAGAGAGAGAGAGAGAGAGAGTATGAGTTATACGTTTTTCGTCTTTGTTATTTGAGATGAGAAGGCGATCGCAAAAGAGTTAGACCCGAGATCTCGGCCGAGCTGGTCGGATCCCGAGGGAGCCGTTGCCCCGGGGCCCCACCATCGTTTTCCAACAGAGATTAACGTCTCAATTAATACCGACAGTCGTAAGAGTCCACACACACCGTATTGAGTAGACAAGTTATATCTCGATTAAGGATCTGCAGTCGTAAAGAGATTCACACACACACACACAGAGAGAAGGAAGATAAGATAGTTAGAAAAAAGCCATTATCGAAGAATAGACTTTGGGTTGAAAACCCACCGTTCATTTTTATTAAATAATTATTGTTGTGAAAAGACCTAGCCGTTTGTCGAGTTATTCTGTTATCGAATTGTGCTGCTAAGTAATCTTGCCCTCACAGAATCACGGAGTCGTCATTCAGCAGACCCGGGGGAGATTCGAGCCATCTTTCTTTTACAGCCACTACAGACGAAATCACGAGCCAAAGAAAAGGTGTTCACAGTCAGGAAGGATTCCTGCGCCGATCGGTTCATCATTACATGATGATGCCGTCACGAGGAAGAAGGAAGAGGAGGTGTGGGGTCCACGTTATAATGGTGCCGCGACCTAGGATCATGGTACGGTGAGGAGTGCCTGGCAACCTCGGGAGAAGAAAAGAACAAAGCCAACCACGGCCACAAAGAAAACAATTTTTTTTTCCGGCAAAACACCTTGGAAAAAGAAAAAATAGACAGACAAATTTTAAAAAAACCCACGGGCACAACGGACGATTTTTTTTTACCGGCAGAGAGAAAAGTTTGACGGACATCGACACCCGTGTTTGAAAAAAAAAAGAAAGATAGAAAAAGAAAAAGAAAAGAGAGAAACAGTTTAACGGGCATGTACACCCGTGGTTGAAAAAGAGAATAAAAAAAAGGAGGAAGGAAAAGAAAAGAGAGAAACAGTTTGACGGACATCGACACCCGTGTTTGAAAAAAAAAAGATAGAAAAAGAGAATAGGAAAAGAAAAGAGAGAAACAGTTTAACGGGCATGTACACCCGTGTTTGAAAAAAAAAGAGAAAGATAGAAAAAGAGATAGACTGAAAGAAAAAACGTTTTTTAGACTTTGAGATCGGTCTGGGACCGCGAACTTTTAGTCAATTGATTGAAAGGCCCAGACGGACTCGAAAAATAACAAGCAACCAACCCAGAGACGAGGGACCACAGGAGCAGCAGAGGAGAGGGGTAAGTGACTCGTTGATTTCTCTTGTTCGCTTGCTCGGTTTTGTCGGTGTGTCGATTGTTGTCCAAACTTTGCACACAGTTTGGGTAGTTCTGTTGTTAGGGGTGGTAAGCTAGAACGCAAGGGGAATGGGTTCGGAGGAGGACCTAGTAAATAGTATGACAGATATGGGGGGAGATGAGACCAGAAAACTAGAGAGACCGATTGGAGGAATACGCGTGCCTTCCTTCAGAGGCCATTCCGCCGATCTAAGAGAGTGGTTGGCGGTAATCGAAAAGAAAAGTTTTATTTACGGCTTAGAAAATCACGAGATGGTGCTGCTCGCTCTAGAGGGAGCGAGGGGCCCAGTGTCGAGATTCATTGAGGGGAGGTATGTAGAGAACCCGGGGATCACTTGGACGGAGCTCCGCGAGCAGCTAGTGAGGCAATACGCCAGCGAGCGAACCGCGATTGAGGCCGTACGCAAGTTGACCCGGCTAAGGTTAAACAACGGCGAGGGACTCGACGAGTTAGTCGAACGAATCCAGGGATTGGCGGTTCAGGCCTTCCCGGATGGGGCGATCCGAAATACGGGTCCCATCCAGGCAATCCTGGTGGATGCCCTCGTAGACGGGTTAGGTGCTAGAGAGACCCAGAGGGAGGCACTGAGGGGTCACCCGCTCACACCAGCGGAGGCCCAGAGATTAGCGAGAGACAGTATAAGACTAGGGGAACGTGTAGATAGAGGCAATGGCGAGGAAATGCCTGGGAGAAGGAAAGCGGTGGGGGCAGGGCGAGCCCGGGGCCCCGAATGGAGAGAGGGGGCGGAGAGGATTGGGAGGCAGACTCCGATCCTAGAAGGAAGGCATGGGACCTTCAAAATGAGCACGATAGGCCCGCACCGGCCAGACAGGCATCAGTCCGCTGGACCTGCAGGGGTGAGGGGCATAGAGCAGCAGAGTGTCCCACAAATTATGGGCGCCCACGCAGCTCGGTTAGACCGAACTGCACTAGGTGTGGTCGGTTCGGACATGAGAGTCGGTGGTGCACAGCAGCATAGATCGGAGGTGAGGAATTAGGATTCCGAACCTTAGTGTGCCACCTGACACTAGGGTAATGAACCAGGGAAGCGCCCAGAGGCCACCCCACAGAGTATAAAAAGTAGGGTGGCCCCCAGAATGATAAGTTTAGTGAAAGATAGCGAAATTAAATGGGAAGAAGACGGGCTTGGGTTTTGTTCGCCGGTTTATGAGAAACCGCAAGAAGCAATGAACCCCCCCGTAGAGAGAGATCGAATCAAACGCGACTGCTAGGTCGGTTGACCAGTCCAGCGAGTGGGAGGAGAGCGGCAAAATACCCCCCTGCCCAGCTCCAGAAGAGACTGAGAGAAAATCGGTTAGCCAAAAAGGTAGAGGAATTACCTATGAAGTTACGGTAGAATGGGAAGAAGACGGGCTTGGGTTTTGTTCGCCGGTTTATGAGAAACCGCAAGAAGCAATGAACCCCCCCGTAGAGAGAGATCGAATTAAACGCGACTGCTAGGTCGGTTGACGAGTCCAGCAAGTGGGAGGAGAGCGGCAAAATACCCCCCTGCCCAGCTCCAGAAGAGACTGAGAGAAAATCGGTTAGCCAAAAAGGTAGAGGAATTACCTATGAAGTTACGGTAGAATGGGAAGAAGACGGGCTTGGGTTTTGTTCGCCGGTTTATGAGAAACCGCAAGAAGCAATGAACCCCCCCGTAGAGAGAGATCGAATTAAACGCGACTGCTAGGTCGGTTGACGAGTCCAGCGAGTGGGAGGAGAGCGGCAAAATACCCCCCTGCCCAGCTCCAGAAGGGACTGAGAGAAAATCGGTTAGCCAAAAAGGTAGAGGAATTACCTATGAAGTTACGGTAGAGGGGAGCAGACGCCCCACCACAGAATAGTAGGAAAGCCAAGCCAAAGATAGTCAAGGACCTGGGGGAGAGGCCGAGGTTGTGCTGTGTCGCATTCGTTGGCTCCACCGCGCGCAGGGAGGGCCCCCATGCGTGTGCGGTGCTGGTGGTTGTGGCGCGGACAGTTGTCTTGGATGCCCCCCCCCCCCCGAGATAAACGGACATATAAGGATAGAAAGAGATGCATAACTGGGACCGATGGAGGGTCGTCGTGGTTAGATCCAAATGATCGATCACAAGTAGTAATATACCTGCAGCTGGATGGGCTGTTGCCGAACGACCAGGCAGATATATAGTGAGTTGTAAAAGCAAAAGAAAGTTGAAGTAATCGACAGATGTTCGAACCACCGTGAATATGACAGATTGTGGTGCGCCTTACGAAAGGGCACAGAAGTAATGATAAGCGAAGAGAAGGATATGAGATCCTATCTAAGATAGATAGTGTTGATACAGACGAAGCAGAAGAAATCAGTGGCCCCCCGTTGCTGGGAGAGGCACTCGATGAGTAATTAGGGACAGTGTCGGGAAGCGATGAGAGAATGATTATGAAGAAATTGGAAGTTATAGGGAAGAACCAAAAGGGTTACTGTCGCATGCAGCCAGAGAAGGCGCATCGATATCGAATGTCACCGGGCCGAAGTGAGCCAAGAAGGTGTTAGTCTGAGAGAATTGTTTTTCCCAGAGAAGGGAACGAAGAGAATCCGGCCGAGGTGGCCGACGCAAGGATAGTGACGGTATGCGAACCAGACAGGTCCGTACCAAGAGAATTTCAGTTGTTGATACTGACGAGTGAGTGCACAGGTGCACAGTTGGATATGCAATCGCTAAGACACTGGTCGCCGAATATAATCATCTCGGCAGATTAAGGCCGAATTACCAAATCGTTTGAGATTACCGGTCGACCCCATCGAACAGTTATGAAAGTATTATAATGTGTTAAAATGCGTTGCATAACCAGAAGGTAACAAGCTATTAGCTTTAGAGAGATTGAGGGTTCGATTAACCCCGTCAGGAAGGGAAAATTCACGTTAAAAGGTAGAACTAGACACGGGCACGATAGGGCTTGGTCGATGTTAGTGAGAATTGTGCACATAAATAATAGGGTTAGCTTTTGCAGAAAAGACAAAGGGCGCGAGAAAGACATAGGGAGAAATTGGACGGCGCGAGCACACCGACGGCCGAGTGCATGAGCGAGGGAGGGTTACCCTTGAGTACACTTCACCCAGATCGCGAGCGGGAGCAGGAATCGCTGCCCGTGTCGGAAATCCGGGTGGATGACCAGTGAAGAAGTAGAGATTGATTCCGAGGAGAGGGTGATGGTGACGTAATTTGTAAGGGGCGTTGCGAGCTCCAATCTGTATTAACAAACTTTTAATTGCATGCATAATAATTCATTTTGTCACCTACCCACCTCCCAACACAGAAACCACAAAATGCATACGCACATACACACATACATACGTAGTCCTGATGTTTTAATAGACTGGAAAGAGAAAAAGAAGGACAGACCAAAAGAAAACAGAACAGAAAAAGAAAACTTTTTGTTCCATTGTTTAGCTACAGTTTTTTTTTAATTTTTGATTATTATTGTTTTGATTGTATTATCCGTTGTTCTCTCTGTGTGTGGGGAAAGGTAACGGTCTGGGAGATGTCAATTGCAACCAAGTGACACGAAATAAGGGTGGACGGATGTGAAACAGTGATTTCATCCGACGTATCTGCCCCCTTTATGGCGCACCGATATGCATCGGAGAGATCAGCCCCCCACGTAGGGAAAGGTAACGGTCTGGGAGGTGTCAATTTCGACCAATTGACACGAAATAAGGATTGGGCGGATGTGAAACAGTGGTTTCAGCGACGGAGTCTGCACCCCGGGGTGCACTGGAATGCATCGGGGAGATCAGGCCCCACGTAGAGACAAGTGGAAGTCTGGGAGCTAGTACATATTTTCGACCGTCCGGGCCCTGATCGCTGGGGGCGCCGTGAATTCTGAGATTGGCTCTTGGGGTGTCATTGGCAATTAGGGAACAACAATGGGATACATTGAGCACACGCTGCCAAAAGTTTTGGCAAAATCTTATCAGAGGTGTCAACACTTCAGGACAGAGGGAGAGGGAATAATTGGTCTCTAGGGAGATAAAGACTAAGAGATAAATTCCAAATTGTCCGTTGAGAAGCGTACCACCCCACTCCGGGAGAGGGGGTGGGACACAGAAGAAGGGATGGGGAAAAGAAAGAGAGTAAGTCAGCATCGCGCGTACCACACGACGAGAAGAGAGAGAGAGAGAGAGAGAGAGAGAGAGAGTATGAGTTATACGTTTTTCGTCTTTGTTATTTGAGATGAGAAGGCGATCGCAAAAGAGTTAGACCCGAGATCTCGGCCGAGCTGGTCGGATCCCGAGGGAGCCGTTGCCCCGGGGCCCCACCATCGTTTTCCAACAGAGATTAACGTCTCAATTAATACCGACAGTCGTAAGAGTCCACACACACCGTATTGAGTAGACAAGTTATATCTCGATTAAGGATCTGCAGTCGTAAAGAGATTCACACACACACACACAGAGAGAAGGAAGATAAGATAGTTAGAAAAAAGCCATTATCGAAGAATAGACTTTGGGTTGAAAACCCACCGTTCATTTTTATTAAATAATTATTGTTGTGAAAAGACCTAGCCGTTTGTCGAGTTATTCTGTTATCGAATTGTGCTGCTAAGTAATCTTGCCCTCACAGAATCACGGAGTCGTCATTCAGCAGACCCGGGGGAGATTCGAGCCATCTTTCTTTTACAGCCACTACAGACGAAATCACGAGCCAAAGAAAAGGTGTTCACAGTCAGGAAGGATTCCTGCGCCGATCGGTTCATCATTACATGATGATGCCGTCACGAGGAAGAAGGAAGAGGAGGTGTGGGGTCCACGTTATATCTGGACCATTCATAGGTTGGACTAAAGAAGAACTCAGGCACCTTGACCAGAGGACTAGAAAATTAATGACCATGCACAACGCACTACACCCAAAAGATGATACGGACAGACTCTACATGAAAAGAAACAAAGGGAGAAGAGATCTGGCAAGTATAGAAGATTGTGTGGACGACTCACAAAAAAGAGCTGGAGAAATATATAACTCAGAACACGGAAAGGCTTATCACTGCAGCAAGAGACACCATTCCAACGAGCAACTCGGGAAGAACTGAAACCAGAAACAAAATGACAAGAAAAGAAAAGTGGGAAGAAAAACGACTACATGGATGCTTCAGAAGACTGACAAGAGAAGAAACCAACGAAAATAGCTGGGCATGGCTAAAAAAGGACACTTGAACAGAGAAACGGAATCTTTACTTATTGCTGCACAGAACAATGTGATTAGGACAATCTACATTGAAGCAAAATAGATAAAACCCAGGAAAACAGTAAATGCAGACTGTGTGGACAAAGAGACGAAACAGTAAATCATATAATAAGTGGATGTAGCAAATTAGCCCCAAAAGAATACAATAACAGACATGGCTGTGTGGGGAAAGCAGTACACTGGGAACTGTGCAAACGATTGAGTTTCGAATACGCAGACAAATGGTACAAACATAAACCAGAAACAGTACTGGAAAACGAAAAACACAAAATCCATTGGGATATGGATATAGAAACAGACAAACTCATACAAGGAAGGAGACCGGATGTTATAATAATCGACCAGAAGGAAAAACTTTGCAAAATCGTAGACTTTGCTGTTCGAGCAGACCACAGAGTGAAGATCAAAGAGACAGAAAAATGAAGCAAATACACAGGACTTGCCAGAGAACTGAAAGGAATATGAAGCATGAAGAAAGTCAGTATAATACCAATAATCATAGGAGTACTAGGAACAGTCCCCAAAAGACTGGGAGAAATTTGAATCAAAGGGATCACTGAGACATTACAAAGAATGGCAATGATCAAAACAGCTGCAATCTTAAGGAAAATCCTTGAATGCGGAAACC
The DNA here is from genome assembly GCA_963556195.1 of Sepiola atlantica. Lineage (NCBI taxonomy): Eukaryota > Metazoa > Mollusca > Cephalopoda > Sepiida > Sepiolidae > Sepiola > Sepiola atlantica. The sequence continues at coordinate 104,910,250 of OY744524.1, read as the reverse complement.
AACCCGTATAAGCTACAAATGGTAACCAGTCACATGGAAGTACAAGAAGAAAACAAAACCACAAGAAAAACACCCTCGTATGAACAGAAACTGCAAGAAACATTATAAGCTGCCCTCCACACCAAATGGTGCCGGCCTAGGCTGACACCACACAAAATATTTGTAGAGGATCAAGGAGGATAAGAAACCTGAGGAGGGACAGCACAAACCAGACCTCCACTGGAAGAGTGCGGAAAGTGCTGGGACCTTGGGGAGGCTTATTGCCACCCAAATCCCAGAGAAGACCAATGGTTTCTACCAGTGAGAAATCAATGGTAAGCGGCTATTGCGATACAGCAAGGTCATTTGAGGTGGTTATCGAAAAGCGGTGGAGAGTACTGGAAATCTGGGGAAGCTTGTTCTCACTCAGACTCCAGGGAACACCACTGGTTGTTGTTGTGAGCAATCACTGACGATGACCTGTGTGATAACTCTGAGTGAGTACAAATAATAATAATAATAATAATAATAATAATAATGATAATGATAAAAATAATAGTTAGTTAGTTTATTTTTATCACTCCTGGAGGAGGAACCCATCCCTGGTTTCCTTCCATCCTGTTCTCTTCATGGGTCGGGGTGGCCACATAGGACCCAGTTGAATGTCGAGGTGTCTTTTTTTGGGTTTGACATTGTAACATTTTTTGGTTTGGCATTAGTATATTTTTTGGTTTGACATTGGTACATTTTCTTTATTCAAAGTTAGAAAACAGTCTCCTATTTTCTGGATCTTTCTGTAATCAGTTTCAATGTCATAAAATTTATACTTTTCACTTGTAACATAAATTATTTTAAAAAATATTTCTACAATTACATTTATGAATTTTTCTAAATATTTATTTTCTATGTCGACTCTATGGAAGAATCAAACCACTACTAGACGATCAGAGATCATCATCATTATATTCTCCATCAGACAAGAGCCGAGTTAAAGAACGAGGCCAACTATTTCTGCTATATTGTCTGTTGACTGAAAGGGAGAGAACTCTTCTGTCACTCTAAATGAATAAATTCTAAAGGTTTTTTTTCATTTATCACACCTATATTAACCATCAAAATGGCTCACTGTTATTTAAATCAATAATACAACATAGTATTTTGAAATACTATATATATAGTACAGAGCAAAGACCTAAAGACAGCTATTTAAATAACTAATTTGCTTAACTATTTTTTAAACAGTATAATAAATTAACATTGGTATTATTCATTTGTAATTTTATCGTCCTATTTACCTATATATATATATATGCAAATAGTTTTGTCATATGGAGATTTTTATCTAATATTATCTAGAGTGAAATAAAAGGAGACATTGATATATCGGCTGCTTACGGCTAGATAAAGGCCTTAATGCATTAATAGTTGTTTCAGGAAATGCATAATCAAAAAGAGACAAAATGCATATGGATTGGCAAAACACGAGTGTGTGTTTGCTGTGCTTTTTATTTCGTATCTTCTTACAGCCAAATTAGCACTGGTCGGCAATACATGGTGTCTGGCTGCAAGTTCCTATATTATTATAACAAACAGGAATTAATTAAAGTGATTTCATAAAAAGGATAAATTACCAACACCTTTCTAAAAATATTATGTTCATTAATTTTCAAGGGAGATAATTTAAATGAAAGCTACAAGTTTTTAAATTTTCATTAGATTTAGATTAAAGATATGTAATGTAAGTTCGACATTTAAAATGAATACTTAGAGCTAGATTCATAGCCACTGGATGGTGGGTAGTTTTTTGCTCATATATATATATATATATATATATATATATATATATATATATATATATATATATATATTACAAAAGATCAGAACAACATTGGTACCGTCGGTTTCAAAATCCTAACAAAGGGAACCTATAGTAGGCCTCTTTACCAAACTCTCTTCAGCCTCTGTTTATAAGATAAACAGATGTTGAAGAGAGTTCTGTAAAGAGACTTATTATAGGTACCTTTTGTCGATCCGCATTTGTCGATCTGAATTTGTTACTAAAAATCAAACACTCAAGCATTCATTTTTCCAATCTCCTTTTTCTTATGTGTTAATCCCGAGTTACGGCAGGGTCCACAGCCTTTTTTTTTTGTACAATAATAATGAAATAAATTCGAACAACACACTCTTAAAAAATGAAAGGTTTAGTTAAGACGCATGCTGACAATCGCTTCCCAACTAATTACATCATTTAAAAGTGTCTATCTTTTCAGACAGAAAAAGAAAGAGAGAAAAAGAAAGAGTGGACCTAAGTGGGGAGTTGGGAAGCAAGATGTTTGTTAACATTACATTTAAATTTCTGCATATTCGCACAGTCTTAGTAAAACTTTTATATTTATAGATTGTTTTGCTTTAATTGCCATTTAAGTTTTGAATGCCGAATATTAAATAGACTTGTTTTTTTTTGTACTTTTGTTCACCCCAAACGAGGCATATTGCCACTGTTATTATTATAAGTGGGGAGTTGGGCAGCAAGATATTTGTTCACATTACATTTAAATTTCTGCATGTTAGTACAGGGAGCAGGGAGAGCATTCCAAATGCAAACAGTCTAAGGAAAGAAGCTATTAGACTAGAAAGTATCCGGCATCTGGGGACCTCTACAGTGAAAGTGGGATTTTGCTTCCAGTCGGGTTGGTCAGGGGTATTCACGTTGAAGCATCTGATAAAACTCCTTAATATGTAAATATCCAGTCTTTCTGTAACATTCTATTTTTTTATTTCTGTAAATACACACTTTTGTTAATATACCACCGTGTTGTCTTATTTATTATCGGCTCTTCAAGACCACAACAATTAAGGAGTTGGCTCCGCGCATCACCCGAGGTATCACCAGGAGCAACATCTCAGGAAGAGACCAGACTACAGCTGTGGACCAGATGGCTAGAGAATGCCCGGCCCCCCTCCTACTGACATGGGAATCCCTGCTTCGGAGGAACTGTCTCCCGGTTCAGAGGCACCCTAGCTCTAGTGGAAAATACTAACTCGCCTGAGAACGGGAATCGGGGCAATCAAAAGTTGCTATGAGTAGATGGGGCTATAAAACTGACCCAGCCATCTGCGAATGTGGAAAGAATGGCCATACGATGCAACAATGACTTGTTTGCCCTCTACTGCTCAACCGGTGCGACTTGAAAGATCTTGCAGAGTACACCACTAATGCAAAGGACTGCATAAAAAAGTGGGAAACTGTCGTATGACCATATGACACTTCAAATGCACGTAAAGAAGAAGACCAGGGGCATCATCAGGGCATCTGCAGACCACTGCCTTTTGATTGAGTTTACAAGCCTTCAGGCTTATATCAGATTGGAGTATGATTCTGTTTAGTTCCAGGAGGACATCCTCCCAGGCATTACTTTCACCGGTCGCCTGAGGAGTTATTACCGGGCTTACCGGTCTGATCCAGACTATTTTTATAACCATCCAGAGTGTCCCCTTTTTTTAGGGGGGTGGGGGTGGAGGGGGCTAGATTCCCCACACTAAAACAAAAAACGACCTCCTTGTGTCAAATGCAGCTTCTGTGGGAAAGAAGGGTGGATATTTACAGAGGCTTTAACCTCTCTCTCTTTCTCCGGGGTTGGGAACAGTGGGTCGAGGGGTAACTAGGATAGAGTAATTAGCACTTAGGATAAATATTGTTAGCTTTCTTTTTTTATTGTTATTATTTGGGTGCAGGGAGGACATGTTTGTTTGAGTCAACTCTCCCTTTGAAGAAATGAAAGCGGTTCACTTCGACATGAGGGATTGAAAAAAAGGAAAGTAGAAGAAATTGGGAGGTTTTTTTTTTGTTTGTTTGTTTTGGGTTTTTTTTTAATGTGTTGGGAAAAGAGAATTAAAAATTAAAAGAAATCTGAATTTGAAGAAAAAATAAAGTAGCTTTGTATTATTCTTTTAACTAAAAAATATCCTGTTTTTAATACGTTTTATTTTTACTTTATATTTTTTCTTCTTTAATTTATTAATTTATTTAATAAAGAAAGAAAATTTATTTACGAAAGAAAGAAAAGGAGAGAAAAAAATAAGAATTATTAATAGAAAAAAGAAGAAAAATGAAGTAAAAAATAAAAGAAAGTAAGAAAACAAATGATTAAAAAAGGAAGGAAAAAATGAAAGAAAGAGGGAGAGAGAAATATATATATATATATATATATATATATATATATATATATATATATATATATATATATATATATATATATATATATATATATATGATAGAGAGAAAGAGAGAGAGAGGGGTGGTAGGAAAGAAAAAATATTAAAATAAAGCAAAAAGATAGAACAATAAATAGGTAAAAAAAAAAAGAAATTAATGAAATAGAAGGATAGAGAGAAAAAGAAAAAAAAACAATATATGAAAAAAAGAAAAAGAGATAAGTGAAAAAGAAAGAAAAAAGAAAGAAACAATTACGAATTATTAATGAACACAAATAGGAGAAAGAAAAATATGAAATAAAAAAGAAAAAGAAATTAGAAACATAAATGATTAATGAAAGAAAAAAGAAGTAAAACACGATAAATGAAAGAAAGAAAAGAAAGGAAAAAAGAAAAATTATTAAAAGAAAAAAAAATAAATGAACGTAAAATAGTAAGATAAACGATGAATGAAAAAGAAGAAAAGAGAAAAAGAAAGAAAAAGAAAAGAAATGAAGAAAAAAGATAAAAAATGTTAAATGAAAAAAGGAAGAAAGAAAAATGACAAATTATTAATGAAGAATGATTTAAAAAAGAAGTAATCTTAAATAAAAAAATTTAAAAATGATGAAAAAAATAAAGCCCAAATAAAAGAATGTAAAAGAAAAGAAAATTATTTTTCTCTTTCATTTAATTTAATTTTTATTTTTTAAATCTAACTTTTCTGAAATAACTTTTTCCTCCATTGTACAATTTAATATAATTTTGAAAAATTAATTTTATCGACTCATTCATTTTTAATTCATCATTTTTCGTTACTCAAAATTAAAGTTCAAATTTTATCTCCATTATTTTCTAATTATTTTCTCTTAATTGTTCATCTTTTCTGGGTTTTTTTAGTTAAAAGTTTTTTAATTGTTTCCCAGCCATTTTGTTTTTGGATTTTTTACTGAGTCATAGTTCTTTATGGGACTATGATAAAAGGTACCCCTCTCTCTCTATCTCTCTCTCTATATATCTCTCTCCCTCCCTCCTCTCTCTCTCTATCTATCTATCTCTATCTCTCTCTATATATATATCTCTCTCTCTATCTCTTTCTATCTCATTCTCATTCCCACTTTCTCTCTTCAAGTGCACACACAAACACAGCACTATACATGTATGCACTCCACACACTGTATATCCACACCATGTACATGTACACACTTCACACCCACATCATATACACATCATACACATATATCATGTACATATACACAATACACACCAAACATGCACAAAACGCACGTTCACACATAATACATACACATATCGCACATATGCATACATATCATGCACACAAACACACAAGTCATACAACATACACCCCTATACCTTACACATAGATACACACTCACTACATCTGCACACATACAACTATACACATAACTATATATTCTCAATACACACCTACATAACGCACCACACATGCACTCACATATATAACACACACGCACATATACACACATGCACACCAAACTTAGATATGGGAATATACTGAAAGCTAAACCATTGTCTTTCTCTTTTCATGTGAATACATTCACATAGAAAAACCTCTGTTAAGTCACAAGAGACAATGGATACGTTCTCTAAGGATGCCTGCAAGAGAAGTCTATTTTGAAGCAAGGGCTGCATAATCTCGAACCACATCTCTCCTGAACCGGTATTGCTTCAGTTGAGTCACAAGGAGATGTCCGAGATGACTGGAAATAATGCTGGGATTAGCAGAGCCCTTACCCATTTAGTACTGGCACAGCCCAACGTCTCTTAACTTTGGTGATCTACATGATTATGCCGTGTATATATATATATATATATATATATATATATATATATATATATATATATATATATATATATATTGGTTTTAAATATAATAAACGGAGTCATAGCGAACGAGGCACTATTACAAGAAAAAAAAAAAGGAAAGGAAATATTAAATAATATTTAATCGTCGATTTTAAAACGAATAAAAGGATCGACTAAAATTGACAGAATAAAAGCTAATTCCCTAGGTACCTTTCGGCAGACACGTTGTCAAGAGAAAACGTCAGCAAATATCGTTTAAAAACGGGGGAAAGAATAACGTGGGGAGGAAAAAAAAAAGGAAAAAAAAGGAGATTGAATAATGCCATTAAACTGCAAAGAATAAATGGACATAATAGGCAAAGTATTTTTTTCCCTTTTTTTTTTTAGAAGTCTCTAAATAGATCTAATTTGTGAGACAACTCTTTCTGCCTACAGAGCGATGGTTTTCGCATTGTAACACTAACTGCCTCCAACACCTTGAGATGGTGTTTGGAACGGGCCTTGTGTACAATGCGAAAACATCCATCGGAGTACGCCTCACCGCACTTTTTATTGTCATACAGGTGCTGTCCAATGGATGACTCGTGGACTTGTGAGCGCCCGGATGTGCTCTGTAAACGCCCGGATGTTCTTTGTAAAGACCCAGATGTGTCCGTCGCTGTACTCGTCTTTACAACACGTGATCTGCAAAAACATGCAGGGATATGCTGGGCTACTCTGACTTCCAAGCGCTGAAGAGTACGACCAACATAGTCAGCTTCACACTGACATTTGAATTTATATATAATCAAACTTTTCTGTAGGGTTGGAAGTACATCTTTCTGAAAGGCTGGAAAGGCAGTTCTGGTGTCAAACACCACACGGGGCTGTACTGCATAAAAACAGCGAGATACAACCACTGAAATCTTATCCGAAAAACCCTTACTGATTGAACCAATAAAAGGAAGTTTCAGATAAACAGGACATTTGGGTGGACCAAAGAAAATGTTGGCATTAAATTTCGCAAGTTTTCGATCAATACACTTGGAAATTAGACCCTCTGGGAAACCATTTTTCATAAGAATGTCAGTTATCTTTCTAAGTTCAGCCGCGAGTTTGCTAGCAGTGCAAATCATCAATGCTGACGTTTTCTCTTGACAATGTGTCGGCCGAAAGGTACCTAGGGAATTAGCTTTTATTCTGTCAATTTTAGTCGATCCTTTTATTCGTTTTAAAATCGACGATTAAATATTATTTAATATTTCCTTTCCTTTTTTTTTCTTGTAATAGTGCCTCGTTCGCTATGACTCCGTTTATTATATTTAAAACCATTATTAAATTTTGTACCACTAAAAAAAGATTAGTTTATATATATATATATATATATATATATATATATATATATATATATATATATACAAAACAAACAAAAATAATATTCAAGTTGGAACATACATTTGTTTGCGTTATATGTTCAATAGAAGATTTTATATCATGTTGTGGCTGTGAGAAAATCTATTTTGGTGAGACTCAAGGTCCCCTAAAAAAAAGAATTTATAAACATTATAGAGCCATCAAGTTAGGAGACACCCTAAACTCATATGATTTCCAACAATCATCATGTTAAAAACAAAAAACATAAAATACATACAATATAAAATCGGATGTTGTTTGATTTTATGATCGAAGAGCAATATTCCACAAGGGCTGATTTTTAACATCTTTGACACCATAGCTAAAACTATTATTTTTAAATACGATAATGGGTAATTTCAACTATTGCTCTATCCCCATATTTTTATTCCAAACTTTATCTTTCCTCTCCATGTGTTTTAATTTTCTTTCACTTTTTATTTTTATTTTCCTTTCCACCACATGTTTTCATTTTATTTTATTTTTATTTCCACCACATGTTTTCATTTTATTTAATTTTTATTTCCACCACATGTTTTCATTTTATTTTTATTTTTATTTCCACCACATGTTTTTATTTTTATTTCCACCACATGTATTCATTTTATTTTATTTCCATCATGTGTTTTCATTTTATTTTATTTTTATTTCCACCACATGTTTTCATTTTATTTTATTTTTATTTCCACCACGTTTTCATTTTATTTTATTTTTATTTCCACCACATGTTTTCATTTTATTTTATTTTTTATTTCCACCACATGTTTTCATTTTATTTTATTTTTATTTCCACCACATGTTTTTATTTTTATTTCCACCACATGTTTTCATTTAATTTTATTTTTATTTCCACCACATGTTTTCCTTTTATTTTTATTTCCACCATGTGTTTTCATTTTATTTTTATTTCCACCACATGTTTTCATTTTATTTTTATTTCCACCATGTGTTTTCATTTTATTTTTATTTCCACCACATGTTTTCATTTTATTTTATTTTTATTTCCACCACATGTTTTCATTTCATTTTATTTTTATTTCCACCACATGTTTTCATTTTATTTTATTTTTATTTCCACCACATGTTTTCATTTATTTTATTTTTATTTCCACCACGTGTGTTCATTTTATTTTTATTTCCACCACATGTTTTCATTTATTTTATTTTTATTTCCACCACGTGTGTTCATTTTATTTTTATTTCCAACACATGTATTCATTTATTTTATTTTTATTTTCTACCACAAGTTTTCATTTTATTTTATTTTTTTGTCGACCATATGTTTTTATTTTATTCTTCTAATCTCTCCACATGTTTTCATTTATTTTTATTTTTATTCATACCACGTGCTTTTATTATTTCCTAACACTTCTAATCACCTCTCTTCCTTTGCTTACCCCCTCTATCCACTTCTCCTTCATCTTCCCCACTACTCGCTTCTCACTCTTTCCCTACCTTACATTTCCACTCTGTCCTATCTTCACATACCCAACCCACTACATACAATATATATTTTCCTCCTTCCCTCTTACAACCGCTTCCACCCAACCCCCTCAGTTTATCTTACATGCTTCAATGTATAAAATGTCCAGTTCTGTTTAATAAAGCTCATTTTACCAAATGAATATGGTCGAACGAATCGACTGAAATATTTTGGTCCAGCTTTGATGATGTGTTTGTGTCTTTCTTTCTACTAAGACGTTACCTTGGTTATCCACTATTCCATGAACTAATTTTCCACACACACACACACACACAAACACACACAAATACACAAACACACATATATTTGCTAATATGCTATCTTCAACAAAGCTGAAGGAAACTTTAATGAATCAAATTACAAAATATTTTTATCCTGATCCTCAAAAACGTTTTTCAATAAAACAACATTATTATCTTTTTCTATGAGTCATTTCTGTGTATTTATGTATCTGTGCTCAAATACGATAACACCCTGTACACACAAGACACACACACACTACCTATTCATGCATACATACTACACACGAACAAACGCATACACCCATACAGCCCATTCACACATACATGCCACACACAAACGCATACACATATATACCCCATTCACACACACATAGTAAACACAAACAAACGCATACACATACGTCCCATTCATACACACATACTACAACAGAACAAACGTATACACACATACATTCCATTCATACACACATACTACACAATGTGTATTACACATGAACAAATGCATAAACACATACATCCCATTCATACATACATACATACTACACACGCACAAACGCATACACACATACGTCCCATTCACACACACATACTACACATGAACAAACGCATACATACATACATTCCATTCACACACACATACTGTACATGCACAAATGCATTTGCACATACATCCCATTTGTGCACATAGAGAAAATCTTACCAAAAAATAACAACAAAATCAAATTAAATCATGGCGTTTTTTACAATTCTAAAAGGAGCAATGAATCAGCTAAAGAAGAGTGATGCTAAAAGAATCTGCATCCTCATCTGCTTCCTCTAAAAATCTATCTCAGCTTCCCATGCGTCTAATTTGCTCAATTCTAAACGGAAAATCTTCTGTCATCAGATTCGTCGAACAATGTCTTCATTTTGAGGAATGCATTCAGACAACGTTATGGAAATCATTCAAAAATAAACTTTAGAAATACAATACTTAACTTTCAGATTAAAATGATTGGAAAACTTAAAAACGACAACAAAACTCCCAAAATAAAATGGAAGATTTTTTCTTTTTATAAACTGCAACCATCAACAGGAATATTAATAGATTGTGTTCAAAAGAATTAGTATTATCGAAAATCAAAATAGAATGTTTATCTTTTTAGCCAAACAAATTGACTTTTCGATTTGCAAACATGCTCAAAGATTTTTGCTTGCAAGTTTTCTCATATTAAAATATTAAATATTTAGTCTAATACAATGTAGTCTGTAACAAATGTAGTCTGTAACAATGTCCATTTGTTAAATAATGAGAATGTAAGGTTTTCATTCGAGAATGGAAGACAATAACGATTAGTTAAAACGGACCCGGAATGAGCAAAAAACTGTCTGAATGATTGATGGACGTAAGGTTAAAAGTATAACCTTAATGGATAATGGAAGTTGAAGTTTATCGTCCTTTTCTTCTTAAGGGGTTGATCTTTTTTACTAGCCAGAATTAATGGCAGAAACGTTCGGATTACCTCAAAACCCCAATGGGGTAGGGCAGAGCGAGCGATGAAATAGTTTAGCAATGGCAGCTAATGCCCATCTTCTCTCTTTTACTCTCTCTCAATCTCTCTCTATCTATCTCTCTCTCTCTCTCTTTCTCTCTCTCTCAATCTCTCTCTTTGTCTTGGCGAAGTGTGTAATTATTGATAAAGTATAATATCAGATATTCTAATTTTCAAAGTCATTAAAATCATAGGTAAAACATTTTTCAGTGGAATTGTCATGTTACCTTGTTGACCCCTTTATAAGAAAAAAGATAAATATTACCCAGAAGGCAATCTGCATACATAAGAGGATCATTACTACAGCAGTTCCCACCAATATGGCATCGAGAGGCCCCACCGGAAACTACAGCATGGTTCAGACTCCATTCACCAAATGACAATACAGACGCACTGATATTATGCACCTGCTGATAGAACAGCCTCCTGGGGGGAAATCCAAAGTTCAGGTCCTTGAACGGTACCCAAATAAAACGTTTACCTCCAGCACCCTTATTTTTTTTATGGAAATCGTCAGGAGTTAAAAGAAAAATACTACTTCAAGATCAAAAACTAGCCAACGATAAGTGTTATGGATAGATTCTGACCCAGAAAATTCTTCCCCCTTTGTCAGAAACATCGCTCATGGAATGTGAGGAGTAAAGGACAAAATAAGGGAAGCGAGAGTTATAAAGCTGCTGAAAGTCAACTCAAGGTCCACTTTCTACTCTCCTAATGACATGGTAACAAGATTGAGGTAAGAAAATTTACTCAAGTCAACTCCACGTACGGATAACACTGACCAACAACCGACCCAAGGAACAGCATTTTCTTCCTCTTTTGTCAGAAATATCGCTCTTAGAAGGTGAGGACTAAGGGCAGTGTAGGGCAAGTGAGAGTTACGGGGCTGTCAAAAATGCATCCACAGTGCATTTTCTACTCTCCATCAGTGTAGTGTAAAAATAGATCGCAGTATTGTGTGCTTGTACAACACTCATATCACTCACTCCTTCTACTTGGTCTGATTTCAGGATGACTATAAAAGGCAGGATGAAGAGTGCAGTTTCCTTCTCCTAGATGGATGATCTCACAAAATTTACGTGTCCATCATGTTGAGTGGGGTAATTATGCGCCTGAGTACTATGCCAAGAATTTTATGCCCCAACATGAAAAAATATAATAATAAATAAAAAATAAAATAAAGGAAAATAAAAATTTAAAACTTGAAACACATTAAGTTTCTCCTTAGAATAAGTTCCATAAAGAAAGGTTTCCTTCTCATTTTAAGTAAAAGGGGAGTAATTTGAGAGTAGACATGCTTGTAAATAAAGTGTAAACAGAACAAGAGAAAATAAGCAAGAAATGCATATATATTTTCATTTTGGCAAAATGATAGAGGCAGGAAAGATAAAAATACGTCGTTTACAATATGGATTCTAGCAGACATTTTCATTTCATACTAAAGCAGGGAGAGAGAGAGAGATATTAATGCTGCAGCCAAGTATACTTTTGAAAGCAGAGTAACCTAAATTTAAATCCGGCACTTTGGTAAATTTAAATTAAGCCGTAATAATAACATTCACTACCACTGCTACTTCGAAAAGTACTTGTAATTACAGGGCACCCAAAGGATTTCAGTATTTACAGAGTTCGTCCCGAGTATTGGCAGAAATTGCCGAGTCAGTCTCAAGTATTCCAGAGTTTGAAGGTAGGCGATACAAATAAAAAGACGCAGTTGCATGTTTGCCCAAGTTAGACAGATGAAACGTTGGAGAGAATTGAATGGCTACGAGACACCATCCTGTCGGGTGTCTTCGCTATCTCTGTACAAGAGTTTTTAAGGCCATCTTGACATGATGGTACTTCCCATATGAAGTAAACCCTGACCAATTATTAAAAAGAAAAATGGTGTGCCATCTCCTCAGGTCATCTAACACGTTCTCCAAGTTGCGGATGGGGGCACCCCTTCTATTAATAGAGGATAGCTTTGAATAACCAATAAGAAGCCGTTGACAATCAGGAACTGATGAAAAAGATGAACAAAAACAAGACTCAATACTGGCAGGCTAACTCTAACCCTAACTCGACCCATTTACACACCAGGCGGGAAGAGGTAAGCAATGGTGTAAACCATCCTGCCTCTGAAAGTGAAACTTCAGCCACGACAGAGACCAACATGGGACAGCCATCAGGCCTTGATAAAAAAAGGTCCTGGCATCCTATCCCCACCATGTGCAGCGACCCAAAAAATATATATATATAGATTACCAAAAGGCATATGATGGTGTGCCCCACGTGTGTATACTATGATGCTTTGAATTATATAAGATTCATCCAATAATGAAGAAAACTTTGGCTGTACATATAAAGATATGGCAAACAATCATGTTATTAAGCCACACCAATGCAACAATAATAATCCCTGATGTCAAGATCCGAAAAGGAATCATCGAAGGAGATAGTTTATCTTCTTTACTCTTTTGCCTGGCAATATATCCGCTTAGCTACTGAATAAATGTCGGAGTGGCTACAACCTAAGCCAGGGCCACTAACAAGACCTAAACAAAAGAGTCAACCACATGCTCTTCATGGATGACCTCAAGCTGTATGTCATCTCAGATGCTGACTTAAGTCGACTCTTGCAGGTTGTACATACCTCCTCCAAAGATATTGAAACAAAGTTTGGTTTGGACAAATGTGCCAAGTTCTTCTTCGTGGATGGGAAAAAGATCCACATGGAAAACATACAGTTGGATGAAGAGACTGACATCAAATACCTAGAAGAGCAGGAACAATACAAATACCTTGGCACAGAAGAAAGCGATTCAATCTAACACGCAAAGATGAGAGAAAAAGTGGCAGAGAATATGTATACTGTGTAAGAAAAATCTACAAAACACAGCTTAAAAACAAAAACAAAATAACTACCATTAACCAACTTGCCATGCCAGTGATAACATACAGCTTTGGCATTATTGACTGGCCATAAATAGATATTAACAGTCTAGACACAAAAACAAGAAAAATGTTGACATTGTACAGAATAACGTACAGAAATCGGTGTCTACCAAGGCTGTATTTGCACAGAGGAGCAGGGGGTATGGGTCTCTCAGACATTGACTTTCAACATCGAGCCAGTATTGTGAACACTGGCCAATATCCGATGAGCTCCCAGAACCTAAAACTTATAATGGTACATCAACACCAAGAAACAAGATCCAGTAAAAAACCTCCATCACAAAATTGGACAAACCTTTTAGACAAGACTGTTTCACAAATGAGACAGAAACAACAAACAAGCCTGCCACGGAAATAGCCCAAAAGAGCCTCCAGAAATACACCAAGACCTTCCATAGTAGAAAACTGGAGGAATTGGCCAACCAACAATGTGCCAAATATAATCTCGAAGAAGTATCCCAGGAATATACAGATGAGGAAGGTTCTGTAGACTGGCTCAAAAGAGGATGGCTCCACTATAATTAGGAGAGGATGATAATGGCTGCCCAAGATCAAAGCTTGATAACCAATGCTTTAAGAAGATGAATGGTTTCAGCAACGACAAGTGCAGGTTCTGCCACACAGAAGTGGAGAGTGTGAGCCACCTGATATCCAGTTGTAAGGTTCTGTTAAGGGACGACGATTATACAATGTGACACAGTGGAGTGTGTATATATCTCCACTGGACCATCTGTAAAAAGTTGAATATCTAGTGTAGCAAGTCCTGGGAATGTTGGAAATAAGTCATACACCATCCATTATAACTATGCAATCCCTACAGCTACATACCTAGAAAATGGAGCTGTTTAACCTGACATAGTGATATGGAACAAGAGAGAGAAAGTAGCAACCCTAGTTGAAGTCAGTGTCCCTAATGATGCTGCCTTAAACAGAGCTGAGAGGGGGGAGATAATTAAATACCAAGGTCTTATGTACGACATGAAAAGAAACCGACATCTTAGGAAGATCTCCATCATTACAGTAATTATAGGAACAACCGGGCTCATAAAAAAAAAAATCAAAAACTACCTGACGAATATACCTGGTGAACCAAGTGCAAGAGAGATCCAAACAATTGCGCATAAAGGGACGGTTAGAATCTTAAAAAAGATCTTTCGGTTCTGTAGACTGGCTCAAAAAAAGATCGCTCCACTAGGATCAGAGCAGGATGATAATGGCTATGTGACGCATAATTATACAAAGCAACGTAATATATAACTATTTTAGGAACTTTTCCTAGACACACCAGAAGTTAAGCAACATCGAGTATGTTCAGTACAAGATGGGTGACCATTTGGAAATATCAAGCTCTGTATGCAGGAGACCGCCGACACCTCCCTGCTAAAAACCACTGCAAAAAAAAAACTAACGCTGTTCAAATTATCTCAGCTGAAAAAAAAGTGTACTCTTATAGATGACGGACCATGTTTATGTGACTTCGCGTCGTCAACGTTCGAGCAGGTTATGAAAGCGCCTAAGATTTGACGAGGCGAAGACAAGGTAAAAACTGCCAAATGCTAAATTGAAGACTGGCAGACGATAAATTACGACAAAGAAAATCAAAGTAAAATACATATATAAAAATAAAGAACAAACAAACCATAGTTAGACAAATGTTTTTAATTAGATGTTTATTTTAGTTTTTTGTCAAAGGAACCATTATAATCAAATGTTTTTAAATAACATGTTTTTTTGTATGTGCACTGGAAAGTTTCAAAAGATGATTTTGTTTGATTTGTTAAGCAAATGTTTTTGTTTTAAAAATTTTTTTCAATGTTTTTTTTTTCATTTTTTGTCAACATTTTTTTCTTGTTAACATAAACACTGAATAAGCAAATTATTTTTGTTTTTGACACATATGTTGACATTTATCACATTTTTTTGTTTCACGAAAATAGACCTTTGCTGTCAGAACTAAATTCGTTCTTCAGGAGATTCAACGAGCTGACAGATTGGTTAATAGTTTCGGTAACTTTCATGCGCTTCCGAGACCTGCCTGAACATTGACGACGCGAAGTCACGGAAACATGGTCCGTCATCTATAAGAGTACCAAATAAAGATACTCCTGAAATTTGTGTTTCATGTCATACATAGGACAACTATTTTCTGATGTTCCTACTAATATTACATTTAGTTTTAGAAAGGAAAATAAAAATTTAAAAAATGAAGCACATTAAGTTTCTACTTAGATTAAGTTCATAAAAATAGGCTTTGCTCTCATTTTAAGTAGAAAGGGGGATAACTTCCTCCTCTTTTCTTTGAGGGTAGACAGGCTTGGAAATAAAGTGTAAACAGAACAAGAGAAAATAAGCAAGATAATTACTTAGTCCCATAAGACGACGATGATGCTGGCATAAGATAAAGTGAAAAAAATATCGAAAATGAGGTTTTATGAAATAAACAATATCAGTTTTTAGTTTAATTAGTGCTAGTGTGATTGCAAGAGTAAGGAGTGGATGGATTAAGTTCAGGCAACTTCTGCTATTTCTAACTTATTCAATGTGACCAAAAAAACAAAGTCTCCTGTTCTGCACACATATTCTTATACTGTCTAGATTTAATCTTCCTCTGAGGCCATCAGATCTAAACCTCTCTTTAAGATTCACATTACACATCCATTATATCATTCTCATATCATTTTTTTCCATGCAACGCACATCTTCAACCCTCACTGGCCAGGTTTCACTTCCATACTTCAGCACCCTGCATACACATGCTTAATAGATTCTTCCCTTGGGTAGACAGAATTTGATACTCCCTAAAAACCTCCTACTCTGGAGGAAGCTATGTTGCACCAAGGTAGGAGGATTTTAGGAACTTTATAAACTTTTGTATCGGGTGCTTGTAACAAATATTTAAGGGGCACAACATTAACTTTCTTCCTTTGAAACCACAAGTTATGAAATCACAATGAAGTGAAAGCATCAGAGGTGGTGGTGGTTGTGGTGATGAAGTGAATATGGTGTGCCATGTTCAAATCCTTTTGAATCTATAGCACCACTTTTGATAAGGTAGTTGACAACTTTTATGTGGACCATCCTGAGAGTACTCCATTCTAAAAATGAGGATTGGAGAAACCAATGGCAACAAAACAGAATCAAGATGGTAAACAAAATCCGTAACATGCTGAGTCCTATGAATTTTTTTTTTATGGAGATCGCTCCAGACAAGGCATGAAGCCACTTTATGTAAGGAGCTAAAAAAGAAATACTACTTCAAGGTAAAAAATTAGCCAACAATAAGTGTTGAATGGATAGATTCCAGTACAGAAAACAGCAATTCTTTCCCCTTTGTCAGAAACATCGCTCATGGAATGTGAGGACTAAAGGACAAAATAAGGGAAGCGAGAGTTACAAGGCTGCCGAAAGTAAACTGAAAGTCCACTTTCTACTCTCTTGAATTGCGTTTATGACTGAAAGTGTGGCATGGCCGATAGACAAAATAGAAAAGAATTACAACAGCCAACACAAGGATAATAGAGTCATTCTGTTTAAATAATACTTTTATTTTCGGTAAAATACCCAACAAAAAAAAGAAACAGAACAAGTAGTCGTTTTGCTGATGGTGTGGTTCGGGTAACTGGGGTGACAGCTTTTTGGAACAGTGGTTGGAATTGTCCAAAAAGGACAACTTATCGCATATTGTAGTTAATACTTGTCCTAAACGAACAGTTTATTGCAAGATTTTATTTGATGTTAAGATTTGTCCTGAAAAGGACAGTTTATAACCGGTGATGGGTTGCAGCTGGAGCAGAGCCATCATTGTGGCAGACTCTGAGACTCAGCAGCCATCAACTGGACTTCTGGAAAAGGGAGAATTGGCTGAAGTAATGGAGTGTAGGAAGCTGGTTGCAGCATTCTGCCGGCTGAAACAACATCTAGATGCTGGCGATCCCTTTGATATCGAAAACTGCTGTAGTTATCTGCTGATGCTAGTAGACTATTCTTGCTGGGCTCGAGTTAAATTTCAAAATAACTGGAAATATACTGGCTACTTCTTAGGTTAAGGCCCTTATGCTATTTCCAGTTCCAACAAAAATATACAATCCCTTTTCTTTTATCTGCATATGCTAGACACTGCAACTAACATGCACACATGCATAGCCTACAATTTATGAAAATCATACTTTCATAGTTGTGAATGATCAAAAAAAAACATGTAATTTTTTTCTCTATTTCTCCTGAACTCTAGACCAGTCTAATAAAACTAAACCAACAGTGACAATAGGAGTATAAGCATAGAATATAAAGTATAGATCTAAATAAGTGTCACTACGAGATGCATCCATAAATGAGTTAGATATAAAACCAGAACGAAAAAATAATGAGTGACAGGAAGATACCATCAGATGAAGGAATAAAGAGAAAAACAGTGTGAAAAGAAACAAGTGAAAAAGTCTATGCTAGAAATTCCATATATAAAACAGACCGCCCCCTCCCCTCTCTCTCTCTCTCTTTCTCTCTCTAAGGCAACGAAAGAAAGGAGGAGAAAAAAGTGAAAAGAACATCTTTTTCAGCCACAGGTCTACTGTTGTGGCAGCTATCAAGGTCCTTGTTAAAAAATGCGGCCATTTTAAAAATCTTCCAAGGCAAATAAATTCTTTTTTGAAAGAAATTAAATAAAAATTCATGTTTTTGTTGTTATGAACGTGGACCAATGTTCCACAAAAATAACAAAGAAACTGGTGAATCAGAATCAAATATTGATTTTGGAGGAAGAAATCTATTAACCTCAAAGATTTGAGAAACAGACCCGCTAGTATTAGATTAGGGCCTTCATTAACTAAAAATGTGTGATTTGCGTAAATAAATGATTGTAGCTTGCACTTACAACCTCATGCAGTTTTTCCAACTACAATGAATATTCAATCTTTCCCGACCATGGAATTCCTACTCCTGTTTATCTCTTTCTTCTCAAACAACTAGCAAAGAACTTGTGCATTTATTATAAACTAATAGAATACCTATTTTGGGATCATCATCATCATCAGCAGCAGCAGCAGCAGCAGCAGCAGCAGTTTAACATCCATTTTACATGTTGGCATATGTTGGACAGCTTTAAGAAATTGACTTCAGAACGAACCTATCTCTGGCCTAGTTTATTATTTATTCATCTTTCTCTTAAGTCCATGCTTATTATTTCCTTCTATGTTTTCCTTGGCCTTCCTCTGTGAACTGAACCTGCTACCTCAACTGTACTACATCTACTAACCCAAGCACACTCATCCATCTTCCAATATGGTCATACCATCGAAGTCTCCTCTTCTGCACACATCTCCCTATACTATCTAGATTTAATCTTCCTCTGAGGCCATCAGATCTAAGCCTTGACACTTACACTACACATCCGTTGTCTCATTCTCATATCATTCTCTCCATGCAACACATGTCCTCAACCCTCACTGTCCAGGTTTCACTTCAATACATCATCACAATGTGTACACATGTCTGTAGACTCTTCCCTTGGTCAACAGTTGTAACACTATGCTGGTTAGTAATAGCAGAAGTTCCCTAAAATGAATTCACCAAACAGAAAAGTTTGCACCACTTTTATGTCCCCTTACAAAGATTAAAATCACGATATATATGCTAGTAAACCTTATGTCTAGAATCCATATTACATTTTTGATCAAAATCCAATAAATGATTTTGATTCTATAGAACTGTCAAAAATTTGTGGGATAAGCTTCCCCACTATACACAAACTAAATATAGCCCACATTACCCATTACGTTTCTGCAGAATGGCTGTCTCCAACAAGCATCTTAACCTCACCAACGCCTCTACTATTGTAGACAATTCATAAAACACAAGTTGCTATTTTACAGAAGCTGTAGACGAGTGTGCATACGTTTACAATTACATTGTAGTGGTGGAAGATATATAATATCTTATCTTTATAGCTAATAAGAGGTTAGCGCGTTTTTTTAATCGGGGTTGGGTGGGAATTCCTTTTTTTCCAACTAGTGAACCCTTCCCTTTTCTTTTCTCTCTTTTTAACTTTGGATATGGTACTGCCACTGAGCACGTGACCTCCATTAGACTTGGTGATGGACAAAGTAGGTGGGATCCCTCGTGCTAGTAAACTTCTCACAGCTGACATCATCCTATATCTCTACAAAGCCACGATCCGCCCATGCATGGAGTATTGTTGCCACATCTTGGCTGGTGCATCATCCACTAGTCTTGCCTTCTTAAACAAGGTTTTAAAAAGAGTCACTAATTTTATAGGTCCCTCACTATCCACCAAGCTCCAGCCCCTGTCCCATCGCCGCAATGTTGCATCCTTGTGCTTGTTTTACAAGTACTTCAATGGATTGTGCTCCGACGAACTTGCTGCTCTAGTGCCCCCTCCCCCTCGAAATAAATACACTAGACCAAACCAACAATCAGCTAAGTCCTATCCAATCACTGTGGAGGTCCCCAGATGTCGGAGAGCCTTCTACTCCAATAGCTTCTTTCCTTGAGCTGCTGGCCTTAGAACTCTCTCCCTGCTCCCTGTTTCTCTGACTGTATCGATATGCAGAAATTTAAAACTGATGTAAACAGACATCTCGCTGCACAGCTCCCAACTTAGGGTGAAAGTCCTGAGACTAACCTAATTCTCAGTAGCCCCTTACGTCTACAGTGACGGTCTGCCTTGTTTGGGGTGAACTATGTTAAATAAAAAAAATTAAAAAACCCATTACACTGTTGTTTTAAATGCAACAGAGCCGACTGGACTTGAACTCGGCTTACCCGATCCCATAGTCTGCATAGCATCCATTATCACGCTACCAGTTCTCGGGTTATTGCAAATGATTACATCTTTTCTGGATTGGTGTATCCTCGAAAATAAATTATTTCTAGAACAGAAGGAGGGGGGTGGGTGGGGTGATACACCCCGAGCGTCAAAATTGGGAAGCATCCAATCATATTACCTTTCTCACGGTAAAAAATGGCTGTTCATGAGCCCAGCATGGGGATCCTTGATAATTGGTGAAAATTTGAAAAATAAACAAAATAGTGTTATAAACACATCCAATAAATGTCACCAATCGTGGGAAAATGACATGTTCTACCAGTATTTTGCTTAATTTTCGTTTTTTGAGCGATTATCGAAACTCTGTAATTTAATCCAATTTTCACCCCGTTCTAACTGAACAGGTGGACACCAGGTTTGTTTTGAACAACAACAAAAACTCTTTGAAATAAGTTAAAACACAAATAAACTTATCCAGGTTAGTAGAAGAGTAACTTATCTTGCCTTTCGTAACATTTATTTGTTGCCTATTTGTTTGTTTCTTTTACTCCTTTTTTTTTGTTCTGTTAGCTGTTGTTATAAATGCCCAGGAATGGTAATGTCAAAACACGCACCTCTCTCAGGTACATTATTGACTCGTAGATACGGTTTTAAGCAATCGGATTGGCTCTTTGAAATACAAGTCAACTCTTTCATATTTTTATTTAACAGTGTGCGCGTGTGCGCGACTGTGACGTAAAATGTCCCCCCAAATATTTTGAGCTGGTGATGTCATCGCAAATGCTACGTTGACCGACCAAAACAAGTCATACTCAATGTTAATATCATTAGCCAGCAACGTCACTCTCATTTTAAAACTGCCTATATAAACTATTCTACCCGCTCTCAACTCATTATTGACGTTAAAAAATAAAAGAAAATAGTTTAAATTCCTGAGTTTATTTATTTTTGTCTATGACGAAAAAAAAGCACGTTCTATCTTTTTGTCTTGTCCATTTTCATGATAAAAATACACACTCTGCTCATAGTCAGGTGTGTTTTTGGGGGGGCGCAGTATATTTAGCAGAAAACAGGCTTACTACTAGGTAAATTTCGCAGACGGAAACTGGGAATTTTCCCTTTTCGGCCAAAGGGAAAATAATATGGATAGACTTACGATGTAAAATTTGCCCAGATAAAGGGAGGTAATTCCCGCTGTTTTATCTTAATTGCTCGTAAGGTGTCAACCAAGGCGTTACTTTTTTTTCTTCTTTCATGTGTCCAACGCCCGTATCCTCTCCATGTGTGTGTGAGCGCACGTGTTTTGAGCCCCCCCTCTCTCTCTCTCTCATACAATCCGAAACATTTACGATGTCAGCAATGTTTAAGTTTTTATTCAATTAGATTAAAAATGAACGGTGCTTCTGGTGTTTCGCCTCGACATTAAAATATTTAAGGAAATTTATAAGCCTTGTTATGTACTTACGTGTTAACTGAAAATAAGATTGTGCAGAAAAAATTACGCACATTCATCCAGTATTTATTAAATTATAAGAAAAAGAAGGAAAAAAACGATCTTACGTATCGTTAGAAATTTTCACTTATGAAATAAGCAAGGGAGATAACTCAAATTTTGTTTACCGGTTTAACAAAAATGGCTACCGAACGATAAAATCGCTTTTTAAAATTTTTTATTTAATAAATACTTGATGAATTTGCGTAATTTTTGGTGTACAGTCTTCTTTTTAGCCACCACGTACATACATAACAAAGTTTATACATTTCTTTAGCTATTTTTTTTTGAAGAGAGACCTAACATGTCGGGGCGAAACAGGCAGAAGAACCAAATGAACTGTTGCAAGATATATTCAAATGATTTTTATTTTTTATTTTTTTTATTCATTGATAATTTCATAACCCACACACCACACGACATACAACAAAAGAGAGTTTGAATTATCTACTGGAGAGTTTGAATTACCTATCCTCGAGTGTCTTCAGACTCTCTGTACAAGGGTTTGTCAGGACAACCTGAGATGAGGATATCTTACCTTACAAGTAAACCCTGACTAAATATTTAAAATAATATAGTATTCAGAGCCCAAATAAGATCCCCTCGACCCGGCTATACACTGGCTTGCACGATGGAATGGTGAACCTATAGATTGGAAGATGTGACGAAGAGGAAATGTTAGTGTGTAAATGAGATATTGACGAAAGCCAGAAGTCCATAGATATAATTTTGCATGAGTATTGATTTACTTCTCTCCAGGAGTTAGGCACAAGGCCAGTTTTTATCTTACTCCCACAAGTAAAATGTGACCCAAGGTCGGGTCGGGAAAGTGGGGTTTAAAAATTGCCTGGGCAGCCCCGTCGGCATTCCCCGGTAGGGGCGCCTCAGGCAGTAAGCAATAAACTTACTCCTCCCCAAAAAGGGGATCAAAGCCTGGGAAGGTGGACCTCCTAGAACTGCACAGGACAGACCCATTGACCAGCGTAAATCAAGCCCTGAAGGCCAAGACAATACCAGTCTATGGGGTGCAGTATCCATCGGAACAGATACTACACTTTGATCTTAGCCAAAACGCATGAGTTTTATTTACTCCTCCCCAGGAGTTAGGCACAAGGCCAGTTTTATCTTACTCCCACAAGTAAGATGTGACCCAAGATCGGGTTGAGAAAGTGGGGTTTGAAAAGCCAGCGCTCGAGAGGTGAGCACTCTGGCCATTTAAAAATTGCCTGGGCAACCCCGTCGGCATTCCCCGGTAGGGGCGCCTCAGACAGTAAGTGAGTAGAGAAGAGAGAATAGATCATAATATATAATGTTTGTACACCAGCAATGGTGTCAGCAACGTGTGTATGTAAGTATGTGTGTCTGTACACAGGTGTGAAAGTCAATTCACATGTAAGCAGTTATGTGTGTGTGTGTTATATTAAGTCCACGTGTATGAAGCAGTAGCTATTTTGGATTCTTTCCTTCTTGTCGAAGTTGAACCCAGGGCGAAAGGCCCGGGAAGTTGTTTGTTGCGTCCCCAAAGAGGAATCTGGGGGGCTGGTCCGAGCAACGTGAGTGTGGTTGGCAGTGCCAAAGAAAAAGAGGAAGTCCATGCTGTGCAGTCTCCTTTATTGTCTCTTGTCACATGGTCAGTTCGCATGAGAGATGGTCTCTGATTGCGTAAGCCGGAAGGGAAGTTAAATGCCTGCACCAATTAGCGCTGATCTTATGAATTAATCAGATTCAAAATCTTGTAGCCTGCTGCTACACACTTTCT
Organism: Sepiola atlantica; assembly: GCA_963556195.1. Classification (NCBI taxonomy): domain Eukaryota; kingdom Metazoa; phylum Mollusca; class Cephalopoda; order Sepiida; family Sepiolidae; genus Sepiola; species Sepiola atlantica. The sequence continues at coordinate 104,886,608 of OY744524.1, read as the reverse complement.
TCAAGTAATGTTACCTCAAGTAACAGCATTCAGCTGGATACTCCACCAGACTAGATTAATTTTTGTCCTGGAATCCGGTAAGATCAAGAGACCACAAGAAGGATATAATATAACATAGTTAACTGATCAATTTGGGAGAAGAAAATTAATGTGCTTAACTCCTTTACTAACTCAACGTTTGACAGGTAAAGGAGATCTTTAATGTAATATTCGAGTATCTATGTATCTATATTGAAATCAAGTGTTAGCCTCAGGAAAGGGGCCCTTTATTTCTGAGAACTTCGACTGAAATAAAATGAAACACAAATAATTTCTGGGTAAACACGTTTCCTGACCCATGTAATTTTCTCGGAAAGACGATATGCAATAGCTAAAAAATTGTAATTTAAAAAAAAGATTATGACATGCTGAATGTATTGGCGTTAAAATTATTTAGTATTACGTATGAAATAGAAAAACAAACTGTTATGTTTAATCAACTGAATATAGTTCCACCTGACCAAGTAGTGACGAGGTCAGTGACTCTAATTTTAATGTCATGTGATGAAATCACTACGCTACAAGAACTACCACGTGACATGTAAATAGTGCCAAATTAGGCGCCAAAAGAGATTCAACTGTTTTATATTTAGTTTGCAATAAAAGTTTGTGCCTCGTGCACGCGTATTAATTTTTCCTCATTGATTCTCGTCTTTTCTTCCTCGTCTTTGTGGTTCACTGCCTACCACTATGTCTCACTCTAACACGCAAAGTTTAACACAAACACTTTTTAAATTAATAAATTATCCAACAAACTGGCATAAATCCAACATGGTCGGTAGTCGATATAAAAAAGGGAACGGAGAAAAGGTAAGATGTATTTCCTTTAAAATTATTTAAAGTAAATTTTAAATTAGTCCAAAACAATTTATTTGGGCTTACTTAGTCATTTGTGAGGTCTGAAATAAGCAGCCGATTCATTGTCCGCCACTTTGGTTGGGAAACAACTAATTTACCATTGATTTTAACGCCAATACGTTCAGCATGTTATGATCTTTAAAAAATGCAATGTTTGAGCTACTGCATATCGTCTTTCCGATAAAATTACATGGGTCGGGAAACGACGCGATTACCCATTTTTGTTTTGTAAATAAAATGTACTGTAAAATATTTTGATGATAGATAAAATAAACCTTAATAAAATATCGTTTATACGTTAAAATTTGGAAAAGAAAAAACAACAAAAAAAAGAAAAAAATATATTGTCGTATGTATAGTACATTATTAGTTAAACAATGTTTTTTTTTATTTTAGGAGAACGTTTTTTTTTGTTATTTTTTGTTTGATAACTTTGGAGATGAGAACCTTCATCTAAAACACCTCCTCCAAAAAATGAGATTCTACTTTTTAGGCGATTACGAAAATCGAAATACGATTTGAAAAATTTAGCAAAAAAAATTATTTTAGAATTTAGCGTTGGGATCAGTTTATGATATAAATTTAACGTAAAATGATCCTCCATTACAGGGTTATTGTTTTTTGTGTTTGTTTGTTTTTTGTTTTCTTTTTATGCGGGGGGGTGAGGGGGGGTGGGTGTAGGTCATGCTAAAAAGTTAGTAAAACCCCAAAAATTACATAGAAAATAAAACATTTTAAAAGAACATTAAAAAAACATTTTAAAAAGAAACTACAACCCCTAATTTAAAGTGGCATGCCACTTCCTTAAAAACCCTCCATTAACCCTAACACTAACCCAAAGTCCGAGTGGCAAGCCCCCCTCCCAAAAAACCCTCCCTTAAGTTTACCATGAGTGCCAGGCCCCTCAAACCCTTGTAAAACAGCAAGTAATAGCCTAAAAAAGTAGAATTTTTGTTATTAACTTTTTAGCATACTCTCCCGCACATCCCCAAAACACAAACGCACAGAATTTATCTCCCTTACAAAATAAAAAGATCTGGTTAACTGCCCTAAAATGCTATCCAGTTCTAGCATGGCCCTGTGGTGATGTTTGCGGATGGACGGATGGATAAGCGACCATGACTAGCAAGCGCCTGCTGCAAGTAAACAGTTGCCGCACGCAGTCACGAACGTAGAACCATTTGATTACTACAGTGTCCTCTCGTCAGAAGAAGATTCTAGCAGCACAACGTCTTCAGAGAGCAGGTCAGAGAGTCTGATACGTGACGACGAAGCAGAGACAAAGTCAGACGATTTACCCGAGGCGGAAGTGGAAGCCACGCCTTTGAAGAAGCCACACTTTTGCGAAGGAGCACCCAGCAAAACCGACTGGCGCGGGGATGTCGCCTTTGTGATCATGAGATATCACCATATTCATTACCTCTAAAAATCTGCGACCAATTAGCATATTCATTTTCTCCCAATCTCCGGAACCAATTCAAAATTTAAAGAAAAGCTATCGTGTGTTTGACCAATAGAAACCTCTCCTGCCTGTTTAACAGGTCATTTTGTGAGGATATAAAAGAGGAGATATATCTCCCTCGAGTGGGAGAAAAAACACATCAGTGTCTACTTGCCTCCCCACGAGGGTAACATGCAAATTAACAAGTCATCCTTTATGACTACCATCGTTCCATTGAGATTTTTTACCACACAAAACAAGTCGACATCCAGCTTGTTACCAGCCAGATTGTTTACCACCTTGTTACCAGACAGATTGTTTACCACCTTGTTACCAGACAGATTGTTTACCACCTTGTTACCAGCCAGATTGTTTACCACCTTGTTACCAGCCAGATTGTTTACCACCTTGTTACCAGCCAGATTGTTTACCACCTTGTTACCAGCCAGATTGTTTACCACCTTGTTACCAGCCAGATTGTTTACCACCTTGTTACCAGCCAGATTGTTTACCACCTTGTTACCAGCCAGATTGTTTACCACCTTGTTACCAGCCAGATTGTTTACCACCTTGTTACCAGACAGATTGTTTACCACCTTGTTACCAGACAGATTGTTTACTACCTTGTTACCAGACAGATTTTTTACCACCTTGTTACCAGCCACCTATTACCGACAGATAAGTCATGATATCTTCTTCCATTTTGCATCAGCTAATATAATACACAAATCCTTTTATCGCTGACAGACACCACCTTAAAGACAACCCTAACCCTAACCCTAAAGACAACACTGTTAGTATATATTTTCATTATTTCCACCACTCTTCTGTAAGGGTAAAAATATATACTAAACTCAAGGTTATGGGGCACGCAAAATAAGTGAAAAATATGCCTAAATATAAGATACACATTTTATTTACATATTGACAAATGTAAAGTCGACTTGCAACACAACATAAAAGAACATATAATATGAGGGTTTGTTACTCACTACTCGTAGTGGTCTCTACCATAAATGGTAGGTTTCGAATCTAAGATAGAGTTCTTTCATATTCAACCACGTGGAATCCTGTCCAATATGGTGAACACCTTTTTCTCTCGTTCAGTCGTCTGGGTCTCTCTGATCAAAGGGGAATAACCCACTGGTGTCCTTAGCAACTGGTGTCAGTCTTCCTTGTTTCCTAACAACACCATGGCTTTATTATTAGCTGAAAATCAAAGAGGCATTTCTAATTTTTGTTTTACACAGAACTCTTGGTCTTTTTTTAGGTTAGTCGCTCTATCAGGAAATGTCAGCAATCTTTAGCTTAGGAGCATAGAAGAACTGTTGTGAGGGCGTCCAGCTGCAGAGGTTGCCCGACACAACTTTTGAGCTACACAAAGATAATATAACAATGAGGAGAGAATGGATAACAAAGCCCAGGAATTAAGTTGAATCAGGGATGTGAGTAGCCAATGGTAAAAAGCTGACATCTTGAATTTCCAAACCTTCCCCCTCCTCGTGTGTGTGTGTGTGTCTGTGTTTATAGAGAGCAATAGAAAAAATAATGGCACTTCTGCAGTTTAGGGACGGGGGGGGGGGAATTTATTTGTTTTCATTTCAGAAGATCTACATTAGTGTCAGTGGCAGACAACTCTCTATTTTTTCATATAATAGCAAGGATGTTTTCTTTCAAAATTAACTCTTGAATAATTAAATAAGAACTAATGCAAATTCAGAAATTAAAATTAATTAATAGAACATTTATTGAAGAAATTAAAATTTGTGAAAATCAACAGTATTTTTTTTTTCAAAACAATTTTTTTTTAATTAAATTAAAACAGTCATCTGGCTTGGGGTAACATGAACAGTTTTTAAATTAAAATTTGTGAAAATAAACAGTATATTTTTTTTTTACAAATCGAACAGTTTAAAAAAATTTGGGTATTTAAACAAATGTTTTATTAATTAATTTTAATTTCTGATTATTTAATTATCCTTGAGTTTAATTTTGAAAAAAAAAAAATCTTTGCCATTAAGTGAAAAAAATATGTAGCTTTTCCGAAATGAAAACAAATAAATTCGCCCCGTCCCTAAACTGCAGAAGTGCCAAAACAACAAGAAGAGACAACTTCGATGATATGCGAGTGATAAGAGGACGTTGGGTTTATTTCAGCAGCCTCGTAACTCCCGCTTCTCTTATTTTGTCCTTTAGTCCTCACATTCCATGAGCAATGTTTCTGACAAAGGGGGAAGAATTGTTGTTTGCTAGGTCAGAATCTATCCATTTAACACTTAACGTTGGCTAGTTTTTGACCGTGAAGTAGTTTTTTTTTAATTTTTAGCTTACTTAAATCAAGTGGCTTCATGCCTTGTCTAGAGCAACTTCCATAAAAAACAAAACAAAACAAAACAAAAACAACACTAATAATTTGAATAATGTTTAATTATTGAAATATCAAACTTGCCAAACAATTTAATCATCAATTGAGCTGATAGATCTGTTTGAACAAAGAAAGTCAACATTAAGAGAAAGACACATGTCGGGAGAAGGAGACAAGAAGTCCTTCTTTGATGAAACAAAAGTCATGAATCGTTTAAAGTCTTTGCAAAATTAACATTTTCAGTTTTCAGCGAGAACTGTCATAAGAGAGAAAAGGAAGGCAAGGAGAAAATAGAGAAAGTATATTTACCTCTATTCTGTTGAGTGGTTCGCATTCTCAGTCTATAGAAAACCGTCCACAAATACCAGGAAAAACATAAATATTCAATAACACACGTGTGTCAGCAAATAAGGAAACACGAAGAAGTGTGTTAAAACTCATGTGCGTTTATTTAAAGTTTGTTTTGACAAACGTTGTCACGATCAAAGATAATGGAATAAACATTTACAATAAGTCCCAAAACAATTGAATGCACAAAGTCGTTATTCAAATAACGAGTTATGTTAAATACACAAAAGGGTCTACTTACATTAGACGCATTTCGATTCCTGGAGGAGCCGGCTGGACGGGTGACTTCCCTCTAAGAAGGACAGCCGAACAAGAGGTTGAAAATCAGCAGGGTTCTCAAAATCTCGTGAGAACTGGGTCCAAGTCACGTGTCTTCCAAAATCACGAATGAGACTTGATCCCTTTTTTCTGAATCTATCAAGACCAAAATCTTATTCAAGGGAGGCGACTCTGTCGCCCCTACACCTCCTCTCCAGGGGGATAGACACAAGGCCAGGTGGATTTTAGAAAAGCCAGCACAGTAGGATAAGTACGATCTGACTTACGAAAAATGCCTGAGCAGCCCTGTTGGCATTCCCCGGTAAAGGTGCCTCTGGCGATTAGCAATAAACTAACTCCTTCTCAGAGAGAAGGTAAAGCCTGGGAGGGTGGGGCTTCTAGGACTGAACAGAACCATACCTCAGCCCAACAGCAACAAAGCCACTGTTGAACTGACGGAGAGAGGAAGAAGAAGAAAGAAAAAACAGAAAAGAAAGAGAGAGAAGAAAGAGAGAAAGAGATAAAATCCAGCCAAGTAGCGATGAAAACATAAAGAGGTAAGGCTCTAGCGATTTGGCAGAAATCAGCAGATTTCAACCAAAAAGTGAACAACTCATATCTATGGAAGGCTCTAGCGATTTAACCAAAAATCCACTTTTTCAGGTTAAAAAAAAAGCGGATTTCTGCTAAAAAGTGTAAAAAGTGGTTCAATGTAAAAATAGCTGTTTTTTATTTGGCCAGAACAAGTACAATTACGAACAGTTAAGTTCGGTCATCACCATTGCAGGAACTTTAATGTTGAGTGTCTGGTCGGTTTGTTTCTCTAATGTCGATAGTCAAAGTGTGCTCGTCGCACTGAGGTTGAAGAACAGCACAGCAGACTGACAAAGAAATTGTCCTGAAAAGAACAGCTAGATCGCAATGTAGTTTTGTGAGTTGTTCTGAAAAGGACAGTGTTTGTCTTTGGAAGGACAGATAGATTGTAAATATCCGATCAGGAAAAAGAGATACCAATTCAGGACTGGCCGAGTATGATGGCCAGGATGCAGCTGCGGACTTAACTAACGTCTGAGCTGGTTGAGTCAATAGCTAGACAAGTGAAAGTGGTTGATAGCCGGATAAAGTTTTTGGCACATCAGCAGGAGTAGCTGATCAAGTCAACGACTGGACAAAGCAGCACTAATAAACAACCGGACATGAGAGCTAGTATAGTTAGCCAAATTGTATCAAGAATTTTGTTGCCAGACAGAAAAATAAATTGGGGCAATAATTTAATACGGTCCCGAGCCAGGGGATCAGATATTATATTTTGATTATCAGTGTCAAGTAGCTAGCCTGAGGATATTTTCTGTTCGCATGCTGCTGAAATCATGTTAAAATAAATAGAAGGGCCTACCAGAAAAGAAAGGTGAAAGTCACGTCAATTAAGAGTATCAGGTTTGTTACCAAGGGAATGGCAATTTGTAAACACCCCACAACAGAACCATAATACTTGACCTGAAACTTTAACTCTAGCAAGAAATTACTTTCTATCCCCCAATTTAAAGACTGTAAATCACTCTGGAATTTTCTATGTGTTGTCAGTCACTAAATAAGTGAACTAGTCAGGACAATAAATACAACTATGAACAGTAGTAATGGCATTCGATTGTATTCTGTTCAATCCTATTGGATTACTTGTAGTTATTATTGTTTGTACAAGATATATACGTTAGAATAAATCGTACTACATTATACCCTTGGTTATTTTGTTATTTATGACTACTTACCAAGTTATATCACTATGGCCACAAAGAAATCAGCGGCATCGTTATTTTTAAATATATAATAATAAAAACAAAAATGTTTACTGTGTCCAATTCGAGTGCAGGGACGTGAGTAGCCAATAGCAGAAAAAGCTGAAATCGAAATGAATTTTCCAACCTGTGCACCCCCCCCCTCCTTGCACGCGTGCACGTGTGGAGAGAGCAGCATAGAAATTTTTTTTTTCCTAAACAACTCCAATGAGTGTTAAGTAAGAAAGTCAAAATTAAGAGAAAATCAACGAGTACACATACGGGCGGGGGGGGGGGGGGGAGACATGAATTTATGATTTCATGAAACAAAAGTCATCTAACTCCTCTTACCTCCATATGAATCGTTGGAAGTTTTAGCCTTCACAGCAAAATTAACATTTTCAGTTTTCAGAGAGAACTGTCATAAGAGAGAAAAGGAAAGCAAAGCAGGACAAGATAGAGAGAGGAAGAGGAACAGAGAAAAAGCAGGAAAAGAGAAAGAAAGAGAAAGAAAGAAAGAGAAAGAAAGAGAGAGAGAGAGAGAGAGAGAGAGAGAGAGAGAGGGCAAAAAAAGAAATAAAATCCACATATACAGATGGCATTTTGCTGACTACACCAGTCTGGTTTGAAACTCATGTTAGAACGGAAATTCGGCGGCACGATTGTAATGCTTCTAAGACCAAGTTTTTTTTATTTAAAAAAAAAAAGTGGATTTTAATAAAAAAAAGTAGCAAACTCACATCCATGGGAGGCTCTAGTAATTTAAGTGGAAATCCGCTTTTTCTGGATTTAAAAAAAGGTGGAAAAATTCTGTTAAAAAGCGGAGAACTCACATCCATGTGAAGATAATTTTTCCACCTCTAAAATGTCAATTCGAAAGTAACTTCTGGCTAGGATTAAAATGTATCAGTCAAAGTGAAGTATTATTATATTTTCGTTTTTATGGAAATCACTCCAATGGATCTAATGTATGAATTCCAAGAAAGATTTGATGAGAGAGAAAGACTTAGAAGTGTCAGAGTCGATTTCTCCTCAAGAGCAGAGCCATCCATGAGAATTTCAGGAAGAAAAGGGACATGCCTACCGTTGAAAGACATGAGCTGAGTCTTAACAGGATTAAATGAAACAAGCCATTTGTACCCTAATCCACAACTGAACCCAGGTCAACTTCTAGATCAGCTGCATATTTCGACTGATTCGAGGGAGATGGGTGAGAAGCAACACCCAAATAGAGAGTGGTATCATCAGCATAGATGTTAATTTTCTGAATAATATTCTCTGGAAAATTATTTATATAGAGAAGAAACAGTGTTGGGCCTAGAATAGAGTCCTGAGGAATGCCAGCATTGATAGGAAAAGAGAATGAAGAGACACTGTCTAAAGTTACCCGCAAGCTTCGATCACAAAGAAAAGACCTAATAAAGTCAATAACCTCATCACTAATACCATAACCCTGCAGTTTGTGTAAAAGACCAGAATGCCACACTCTGTCGAACGTCTTCGAAATGTTAAGCACAATGGCCCTACCCTCTTCTGAATTATCCCTAAACCGACAGATCCGCTAAGTTACAACAGTTAAAAGATCAGTAGTTGAACGAAAACCACGAAAGCTATACTGAATATCACTAAAGAGGCCCAGACTTTCCAGAAAATGAACAAGCCTGCCGTTGACTAACCTTTCAAAAACTTTGCTAATAACTTTACGAATAACAGAGAGGAGACTAACATTATGTTTCATTTGTGCTGCTAAACCAACCACAAATAAACACCATTTCTTCCAGCTGGCACTTGTAGGGAAATCAACGTACATTAAATTAATTAATGACGCAATTTGTACAAATTAAAAATATATACATTTATTTACAAACATCAGAAGGTAATAGTATAAATGGTTTAAAAGTTCATAGGACGATAAAGTTTAGTCCAGAATATTTTGGTTGAAATAAACTCAGCAGGTGACAGGCCTCCTGCTGGTTGTGTGAGTATGAAAATTTCAGCTTGTATATATGCTTCTCTTACAAGTTCCTGCAAGTAGTGGTTATTTGACAATGACAGTGTGTATTGTTCAAACTGCTAAACATCATTATATGTTATCGTGTTGATTAATGACCACTGTCGACTAAGTATCTATCAGGCATGTGTACACAGTGTGATGGTACATGGAAGTGGAACCTGGCCAATGAGGGTTGAGGACATGCGTTGTATGGAGATAAATGGTATGAGAATGATACGATGGGAGTGTGATGTAAGTCTTGAAGACAGGCTTAGTTCTGATGACCTCAGAGAAAGATTAAGTCTGGACAATATAGGGAGATGTGTGCAGAACAGGAGACTTCGATGGTATGGCCACATTGAAAGAATGGATGAAAGTTCTTGGGTTAGCAAATGTAGAACAGTTGAGGTAGCAGGTTCAGTCTACAAGTGAATACAAAGGAAAGCATAGGAGGAAGTGATAAAAATTGACCTGAGGGAAAGAGAAATAAATAAAGACCTGACCAGAGATAGGTTAGATTTGAAGTCAATTTCTTAAAGCTGTCCAATGCATGCCAGCATGTAAAACAGATGTTAAACTAAAGAAAAAGAAGAAGATGATGATGAAATGGAGATGGATGATGATGATGATGATGATGATGATGATGATGATGATGATGATGATGATGATGATGATGATGATGATGATGAGTTTCTGATTACTGGACTGAAAAGAAGATATATTTCTTTATTGGCGTCAAATACGTAACATACTCTTTTTATTCTTTTTGTAGAAATATTTTTGGCTTTTCTCATTGGCTGATAAATATATATTCTCTTCTTTTTTTTATTTAATTTGAATTCGAAGTATGCAACTCCTATTTGTCTCAATTTTTCTTAGTGGTCTTAATTTTTATCAATTTTCTTTATTTTTCTTATTGGTCTTAATTTTTATTAATTTTTCTTAATTTTTGCTTAGTGGTCTTAATTTTTCTTAGTGATCTTAGTGGAGCTTGATAAACTGTATCTATTTCCTGTGGTGAGAAGCAATCCTAAGGACATTGTTTGGTCACACGATGACCAATCAGGATATTCGGCATACCAATTTCTATCGGACCTTTTTATGATTCCATCCTGAGACCTTTACGGTTCGCAGACCAGACAGAGAGTTTTCAGGCAGTCACGAAGTAAGACACCTGCACTCTGTCCTGACACCTGACGACTAGACACTCTGAGCATGGCTATCATCACTCAACGATATACAGCTCCCTAAAGAAAGAACTATCAGCTGCCAACAAATACCCACTCTACTTAATTTCTTTCAAGAAAAAAGCAAATTCAGTTTTTATTTCCGGTCACATACACTCAATTGTGTATGTAATATTCATATATTTCTATAATTGGGCAATGGTCAAAAGTAAATAACAAAGTCGATTCTAACAAAATATATCAACTTTATTTACATCTTCTTGAACAACCGAAAATAATGAATCAAGAAAAAAGTTAAGAAATGATGAGTGTGGACAGCAAGTGAGCGCTCGCTTATGCAGATAACACAAATAGGTGCCCGGCTCCAGGAGGCGACTGTTTCCGATTGGTTGAAGTCTGATATAGGCAATCAATTGAGATTGAGTATTTTGATTCAATCAGCACAAAGCATTTCAACCAAGTAAACATCGAATGTTTCAGAGATCGTTTCTCTGCGGTTTTTGTTGCTGGAATAAAGATTAACATTTCTTTGTTCTTGCCAAGAGCAGACCCTGTGAGGTGGTTTTGTCACATGAGATGGGTCGTCGGTTGGGAGTGGTGCGGAAGTAGTCAGTTTCTATTGACCAGGCATTTTAGGAGTGGCCGAGTCATTTCCGCTTATCGGTGACCAAGAAAAAGACCGGATATGGGATTGCCGGTTGTGAGTTGGTATCTTTGGAAGTCAGAGTTGTTTGCAACAGTTAAAATTTTATAACAGTTTACGGCAGTTGACGAGTTTTACGACAGTTGGCGGCTTGGAGAGGAGACGATCAGATTGGAGTTCAAGTCGGGCGAGAGCAGCTCGGGGTAGATGAGCAGGAGATTGTGAGATGAGTTTGTAGCAGCAAGCTACAAGCCGGCGCACAGCCGCCATATTGTTTGAATATCAATGACTCCTTAGCTGCCCGCCGATTGGTTCAAGTAATCTACTTCCTCCTTGGCTTGAGCAATCAGTGGCCTTCTCTTAGGTGAGTCTCGGAGTGCTAGCATAACTATATGAACACTTGAGCGCAATACGTCACTCTCTCTTTTTCTTTTTAGGTACGAGACGCCTCTCTCTCTCTCTTTCCTTGTTTGGCACAGCCAAACATACGTCACCTCTCTCTGGGGATGCAAAAGACATCTTCCCGGGCCTTTGGTCCTGGGTTCAGCTTCAACAAGAAGACAAGGATCCAAAATGGCTACTGCCTCATACACGTAGAATTAATATAACACACACACACACACACACACATACTCATATACACACATGGGAAAGTCCTGACACCGTGGCCGGTGTACAGACATTCTGTATTACAAACTATTCTCTCTTCCCTACTCATGGGAAATTATAGTCAATATCTCATTTACACAGAACATTTCCTCTTTGTCACATCCTACAGGACTACCCTTTGGGAATTGCAGACAGACAGCAACTAGAGAGACCCCGGCAAGCAATGAGAAAACACTTCTTTTTCTCTCTCTCACAGGACGTGCCAGCAACTACTATCTTCACCTGAAGATAGTTGCTGACAGACCTCCGCCAGCTCTAAGAACTCTCTAATTTCCTCTTCTTCTCTCGGACACTGTTCAACTGTCTTCCACCTATACCAAACGGTATAGATAACCTTTTCGAATAAACCCTTTTTTGTTGTTGTTATAAAGAAGTTTTGTTATTTCATTTCGTGTCTGAAACCTAAGATAGGGACAACATCCCCTTCTTTACAATGGTGACTCCGATTGAAAAAACAGCACGAAACTGAATTTAAAAAAAGAAGCTTTCGTAAAGTTATTTCAGCAGTGAAAGGGTTCGCAAATCTTGTAAAAGCGCCGACCAAAAGAAGAAAAATTTAACTCAACACAACGTCGAACGACGACCAAAGACTCTGCCGTTTACAAAACAAAAAGAAAGAAAAGATTTTTCAACATAGAGATTCTTCCAAAACTTTGTTCTCATAAAAATTCTTTTCACCAGAAGACTAAAACACTTCTAACGGGACACTTGTCACGGAAAAACCAAACAAACAAACAAAAAAGTAAACGCATCTTCGCGTAAGTAAATACTTTAATTGAAAATGGTTATTTTTCTGCTACAGTCTACCTGCGTTAGCGCGCACATGGAGAGTAAAAAAAAAGAAATGGGTCCACCGACACCATTAGAACGCACGTGCGTAAATATTCTCAGCAATTTAAAACCTTTCCCTTGCCTCGGCAACTAGCCGACACAGAAAAAAAAAAAAAATTTCTTTTAACACAAAGCAACACCGTCAACCAGACAACATTCCTTACTGACGCCGAAAACGAGTCACATAAATTTAACGACCCCCATTCAACAGGAACACTTCAAATTTTAAAGAATAGTTTACAACTATTCTACAGAAAATAAATTTGAAAACGGTCACAACACTATGCCTCGTCATTCACTCTTAATTTACAGAACCACCGTTACCAACGGATATAATTAAGACAAACTCGTCACGGACGAACGGCAATCTGCCGATAAAAATAAAAAACCTTCACCGAAGGTGACTCAAAGCAAACATTCACAGAAAAAAATAAAACTCTTCACTGAAGATTCTAGCAACATTGTCACCGGCAAAAACATCTCGTCACCGTAAAAAACTTTTCCCGAAGTAACATGACTGACAACAGCAACGAGGAGCATCAACCTAACACCCTCAAACAGTTCAAATTTGAAGAAATTATTGAAGCAATTCTACGGAAACGAATTTGAACACGGTCACTGCAACTTACCGCGTGTTTATATGTGGATTTTACCAAATAACCGCCACTAGTGGATATTAAAAAAATCCTTACCACTTCACATTTTGTCTAGCTACGAAACACAAATTCGAACTTGCAAAACTACCGTCACAGACAGACAATTTCAATAAGGTAAACCATTCTTTTACTTTATGAAATTTTTTTGATTTTCTACCAGAAATCAATCCAAGCAGGGAGGTATTGTAGCAGCAAGCTACAAGCCGGCGCACAGCCGCCATATTGTTTGTAAACCGGTGCTTGTGCCCTCGACGATCACCAAGATGATGACATGGTCAGAACGAAAGATGAAGATAAACAGAAGACCAAGGCACACATAAAGTTGGAGTCAGCAATTGTCGCGATGGCCGGCATGGTCTTACACGAGGACTAATCAATCTACAGGGCATATTAATTTCAACTTACCCTTGAAGGACTACTTCCAGACTCTTAGTGAATTATAGGGAGGTGACAGTGGTTAAGTGAATAACGACACGGACTGAAGACCTGGGTGTTCCAAGTTCGAATCCAGTCGGTTCCACAGTACTACTTTCACTCAGGGATGTTGCCAACCTTCTCGTGGTTCTTCCCGTAAGTACCCGATGTCTTTCCAGAAAGTTTTCTAACTAGAACACTAGAATCATCTGATTCACACGAAAGAAGAAGTGAATTATAGAGAGTCAATAGAAAACTTCCCAGCGCCAACGAAGAAAGACGTCCTCTCTCCTGCCTCTGTCCACTGGACAGTCGAGCAAGGCTATTCTCTACTGAAAGAAAAGCTGCAGCTGAACTTTATTAATTTAATTCCTTTTCTTCTAAACATTTGGCAACCTACACCCAAAGGTGTAGGTCACTCAAATAAATATATCATTGTTATTTATAGAAGGGCTTTGTTTTCCTTCTGTTTGATGACTTTTTTATTACACAAAATATTATAGGAGTTGGTCTTACAGTCCATGCGAAGATAATGTTCTATACAGGCGTTTCACGTATTTATATAAATTGTTTGTTTATAGAAAAGCCTTGTTTTTTCTTCTTTGACAATCCTTTTCTTTGAAAACTTCAGGTGCGTCTTGTTGAATTCAAGAATCTGTATGGAATTTTGAACGGAACCCTTTATTTAATCCACAGGGGTAGCTTGCTCTAGTTCCGTCAGCCATGATCGAGTAGAAGTTTTAAGTAATTTGTGATTGTATTCTTCATATCGCCCGTACTGACGATTGAACCTTCAACCTCCAGATTACTGTTAATTAAATCTAATTATTATTTTTTTATGGAAATCGCTCCAGACAAGTCATGAAGCCACTGGATGTAAGAAACTAAAAAAAAAATACTACTTTAAGGTCAAAAACTAGCTAACGACCCAGAAAACAGCAATTCTTCTCCCTTTGTCAGAAACATCGCTCATGGAATGTGAGGACTAAAGGACAAAATAAGGGAAACGAGAGTCACAAGGCTGCTGAAAGTAAACTCAAGGTCCACTTTCTATTCTCCTATTAGCACTTTTATCCATTGCGCCATGGGTCCTTGCTTAAGACTTCTACCCGGTCATGGGAGCATTTCAACCAAGTAAACATCCCTATGGATTAAATAAAGAGTTCCACTCAAAATTCCGTACAGATTCCCGAGTTCGACATAAAGATTCCCGAGTTTGTCAAGACGCACCTGACGAAGGTTAGATTGGTTGAAACGATGTGTGAATACTATCCAAGATGAGAACAGAATTAAAATTATCAATCCTCATCTAAAAAATTCTGAAACATTAAGAACACAAACTTCGTAGAATAAGTTTCGAATTATTATTTTCTTTCATATAAATAATTGTCTTGGCTTTTCCTTTTTATATTGTGGGCTTGTTGGCTAAAAGGTGACGTCATGCCATCCACACATCACATGATGATGACTGTACGGCTTTTCCCACACAAACCGAAAATACTTTTCTCACTTGAAAGATGAATCATTAGCAAATAGTTTCTGTTCCGATTAAACGATTATTTTTAAAAATATAGTTAATAAGAAAAAAAAGGTGTGAAGAAACAAACAAATAGACAAAAAATAACTGTTACCAAACACAAAAAATTTAACTTTTCTACTTACCTGTATAATTTTCACATGTTTACCGATTGTAAGATTTATTATCTATGCATTTGTTATTGTCACTTTTACTTAGCCAACAACGCATGCTTTCCCACATGACCGCCAATTTTGATGGGACTTGCTTGCGAATTTTAGGCTTAAAAATAATAATAAAAAAAGCTTACTCTAATCCGATTGCCAACCATCCTCGGATGTAGCCTTACGGTTTAATTAATCCTCTTAAAAAAATTTGTTATACTATTGCCCTCCCCCACCCCTTCGCAAGAAAAAAATGTGCGGTCATGTTGGAAACCAGTCGTGCTTGGCTAAGTAAAAGTGACGATAACAAATGCATAGATAATAAATCTTACAATTAGTAAACACGTGAAAATTATAGAGGTAAGTAGAAAAGCAAATTTTCTTGCGTTTTGTAGCAGTTATTTATTGTCTCTTTGTTTATTTTTTCACCCCTTTTTTTCTGGTTAACTATACTGTATAATTTCCCTGGGGGGTAAAATAGCAGTGTAGTTAACAATCAAGAAATTGTAAATAAACAAACAAAAAACATCAAATAACTTATACCATACACAGTAGATTTAAAAGTGATTGTGCATTATGGGGTGGGTCTTTGTTAACTATTCTGTACCTTCAACTGGAAAACTTGGAAATAGTTGTGTCAAATTCGGGCTCGTTGGAAAGGATGCACCTGAAAAAGATCAAAGGTTACATCGGCCGAAACGTAATAACAAAGATGAGAATAGTAGTCCGAATAATTCAAATAAACAATCTGTATCTCAAGAATTCCGAAACATAATTTAATAACACTTGTTCTAAAATTCTACTTAAAAAAGGTGCTTGTTGAGTTCAATTCCAATATGTAAAAATTGTCGCCATTCTTAAAATGGGAGAGGGTGGGAGTGGTGGTGGGGGTGGGGGCTTTGTTAACTATTTTTTGTTAGATTTTTCTCCCCTTTAATTAGCTCTTCGTGGAAAGAGAGTTCCTTTTTTACATATTGGGGTTGAACTCAAGAAGCACCAAAAATATGTGTGTGTGAAACAAACAAAAAGAAAACAAATTAAATACAGGAATAAATAATAACAAAAATAAGATTTTACCGGTTTCATAGTTCCGAACGAAACCAGTAAAATCTCTCGTATCTTGATTGATATATATATATATATATATATATATATATATATATATACAACCTAAAATAATCGATTTTTTAAACTTTGATGAAACAGGAAGTAAAATTATCCCTAGTCAGACTCACGTGGCAGCGAGTCCGGGCGGAAGTAAAAATGAGTGACGCCTAGTCCGGGCGGAAGTAAGAATCAGTGACGTCATACTAGGTGACATGCGCAGAGACCGTGTATTCGACAGAGTAATTGTAGGAGGTGCAACTATAGAGGTAGTTGCAGGAGGTGATTGAAAGGCGGAGAGATAGTGTTATTGTTGTCGTCTTGACCGTTTTTTTTGCATCGTACACACATACATCGTGCATACATAGGCTTCAATATGCCGTTGTTTAGCAGTGCCGGGTCGTTTGATCCCGATGTCGGTAAGTAAAATAGATTTCTTGGTCTACAAACACTCGTTATGTCTTGAAAACGGAAATATATCGTCCAGAAAAGAAAGGTGTCACCCTTATTCATTTCGTCCCCCTCTATGGTTTGCTGAGCTCCACTTCTTTCAGCTAACCCGAATCTTACATAGACAAAGATGCTAATGTATTATTATATATATATAAAAAAAAAGATTTATAAATAATAAATTTTTGATTTATATATGTTTATTAGATTATAAAAATGTTTTTATTTAAATCTGTTTATGTAGTAGGTTGCCCAGAAATGTTTACTGGAAAAAAATTAAGTCATAAAATATAAATATAAAAACTAAGTTATTTTTCTCTTTTTTTCATTTCAATTTCGTTGATAAGATACGTTGTCTCTGTGATTTTTATTAAATTTATATACTTTTAGCCCAAATGTTTTAAATTTTAATTAATTATTTAATTGGGGAGGAGGGGGGGGGGCTAAATCTTATCTCAATATTAAATAGAAATCATTTGTATTATTATTATTAAGTGGTTATATTTTCACCAGAAATTTTAAGGTCAATAACAACTAGTTCGCCTGAAAATGTGTTAATTTTTCTTTCCAAATAGTTTATTTTTGCTCAATAAAATGCTATTTTTTTAAAAAATTCAAATTGATCTATTTTAATTTAAGAAATCATTTCTTATAAACAAACAACAAAAAAAAATGAACCTCGTTTAATTTTTAGCTTTAAAAATTAGAAATAGCTTCTTCCACCCTCTTCTAGCATTTAATTTGTCATCATAAATTTCGGATAGAAAAACAAACCACACAAAAAAAAATCGTTGGTATTTTAACATTTTTCTCTCCCTTCAATAAGTTGTTATTTTTTTAAAAAACTTGTTGCAGATACAGACTTTATTTCAAAATTTTCCATTTAAATCTGTGCCATTGTTTGTAAAATTACTAAGTACGGATACCAGACGTTGCCCGGGAGCATGGATAGAAAGATAAATAGTAATAATAATAATTAAAAAAACAAAGTGTGTAATCTCTTTCTTTACTCCTTTCTCTCTTTCTCTTAACTGGTTCAATATAATAAAAAAGGGGAACTGTTCTTTTAACCCTCAATCTAAGTTTTAGGCTTAGTTCGGTTCAAATTCTGTAAAGGCACCAAAAGAAGAACTGATCGCTGTGTGACATAGTTTCAGTATTGTTTTTCAAACAACTACTTGTATGAATGAAAAAATAAATTTTGCCCCTTCTCCCCTCACTAATTTGATCCCAAAGGAATCGATATTACAGTTTTTTTGTTTTTACTATAATCGGGTCAGGGTCAGTGACCCCGGGTCACACTGAATCCGATGCTGTAAGGGTTGTAAGTGTATCTTATGTAGTTTCTGACTTTTTACCGAACAGAGAATCACTTTATTTTATATAAAAGAGAAGATTAGTACTTGTTTGGTTGTTGTTTCCTAGATGTTAATCCAATGAAACTCTAATGTTTATAAGATAGTACAGGTAGATCTGTATTATAGTATAATTTTTTATTTAGACAAATATTATTTGCTACATATGTGCATACATGTTTCAGCTGTGACTTTATGTAGCCAATAATGTTTGTATAAATAAAAAATGGGATCTGTTTCGGAAACGTCAACCATAGATTTTACTGGCGGTACGTATGTACAACGAAATCGAGAAAGACGAAGCAAGTACGCCGTTCCGAATGTTACCGAAGCCCCCCCCCCCCCATGTTAACAATGGATTGTAAAACTCCGTCAGTAAAATCTATGGTTGTCGATTACGAAACACTACCAAAAAGTGTATCTTATAAAAAAGATTATTACGAAAAAAAAAAATCTATAAAAATAAACTCCCTTCATTCAACAAAAAGATAATTCTTATTCCACTTCTAAAAAGTAAATCTACCAAAACACGATTAGATTTTTTTTTCTAATAGAGTAATATATTTTTAGAACAAATTTCGGTAGCTGTAATGAATGGGTATGCTGAGAATTTCAGTACTCATGGAGAATTCCGGGTCGGTTCCAGACGATACTAAGTATGCGAAAAGTTAGGATTAAAACATTTTTTACCCCTCCAAAAAAAGTAGAAAAAATTTCGGTGCTTCTTTACTTTCACGACGACATGAGAATATTTAAAGAAATACTTACGTGTTAGCTGAAAATAAGATTGTATATTAAAAATTACGCAAATTCATCCAGTATTTATTAAATCATAAGAAAAAGAAAAAAATACGATCTTACGTATCGGTAGACATTTATACTTACTTAAGGGAGATAACTCAAATTTTGTTTTCGGGACAACTCAAAATGGCGACCGATAGATAAAATCGTTTTTATTTTTAATTTAATAAATACTGGATGAATTTGCGTAATTTTTGGTGTACTGTCCAGTCTTCTTTTCAGCTACCATGTAAGTACAGTACATAACAAGTTTATACATTTATTTAGCTATTTTTTTAAAGAGAGGCCTAACATGTCGCCGTGAAAGTAAAGAAGCACCAAAATTTCAAATGAAAAGAAGGTGGCTTTCAAATCCTAAACTGTTTCAGCCATTTCCGGGACTGACTCTAGATTCTCCGCCAGAACTAAGTATTAAATTAGATTTAATGTTTCTTGTTTTGTTTGTTTTACTTCAATTCACCCGAAACATGGCATATTACCACTGAGACGTAAGGGCTACTGTGAATTAAAGGTTCAGATTTATAAATGAGGAGTTGTGAACGAGCGACATGCTTGTTCACATTACATTTAAATTTCTGGATGTTGGTACAGCCGGTGGAAACATGGAGGGAATTCCAAAGGTTTGAGTAAAGAAGCTATTAGAGGAGAAAGCCTTCCGACATCTGGGGACTTCTACAGTGAAGAGGTGGGATTTTGCTGGTTCGTCGGGTTGTTTACATCGAGGAGGTACAAGTGCAGCAAGTATGCCGTAGCACATTCAGTTGAAGAACTTGTAAAACATTTTTAGAACTAACATGATAAATTCAGAAAGGGGGAGTAAAAATCAATTTACACGGACATTTTTTGAGTCTAGCTGATGAAATATTTAAAGTTTGATCTTTATTCTTATATATTCTGTAAGATTATTTATTCATTAAAATAAAATATTTGGTTAAGATATACACCCCTCCTCTATAATATTAAAAAGAAATGGTGTTTCTTTAGGAGAGAACCCATATCGACCCGAATCTTTGTGATTTACGGAACAGACCAGAAATAGCTGAAGCAGTTTAGGATTTGAAAGCTGAAAAAAAAAAAATGTAAAAAGGCAGACGACACTAAAGGATACGACTGCAGAAAAGTTAAAGATTTTTAGCCCCCCAGAATAAAGTTGAAAAAACTTGCACCGAAAGAAAAGAAATAAGGTTTCTTCACTTACTAATTTGAAGAAAATTATTAAACCCATTCCTAACCTGGTAGGGGTGGAGATAATCGACCCTACCCTTAAGTCTGGGGCAAATATCGATACTAATTGATTGTTCAGCGACGGCTCGGCCATTTCTGGTCTGTTCCGTAAATTCCAATCGGAAACATTACGGTCGATATGGGCCCCGTTCTATTTTACAAACTTAACATTATCCAATAAAATTTGTATAAAATCTCATTCTTTTTTTTTTTAATGGCGATTTAGTCGTGTCGCAGCCAAACCATCTGCTAGTTTCTGATATTTTCCGACGTCACAAATATGTAATTAAAACAAATTGCTTTGGACTAATTTCCCAACTGATTTCCTTTAAAATAATTTAAGATAAATTTGAAATTAGTCCCAAACAATTTATTCGGGTTTACTTACTCATTTGTGAATTCGGAAATTAGCAGAAGGTTCATTGTCTGCCATCTTCGCTGCGAAACGACAAAATCGTCAAAAAAGTATTTGTAATGATAGCACGTTGTATATGTATATTATTTATTATTCTTTTCTTTTTTTAACTGACAATCATTTATTTTATTGTATTGAAAGTCTGTGGATATTCTTATCTTGTCACTGTGTACACTAGATGACGTCATAAAGCTACCGTTTATCCATTTTAAAGTGTCTCTCGATTTCATTTTTTTTTTTAGAAAGATCTACAGAACTATGAGCATCCATAAAAACTAAATCTTGTATCACATCTAGCCCTCGTGGAGTGACAAGTAAATAATATTTGGAAGCGAGAAAAGGAAAGAGATATTTAATAATATATATAACAAATACGGGTTGCCTAATCTACCGAAATTCTGCTTGCTTGTCACCGTGCACAGTTTTCATCTGTACGTGAATGTTTTACATAGTGGGAAGAAGAACAGATGATAAAAGTGGGGAGGGGGGGGGGCGAATAACGTAAATAATTAAAATAGTTTCATAAACAGTTGTGTTTGAAAGCAGCAGCAGCCATAACTGCTGGCTACTTTTGATCTATAATACCAACAGTCACGATTTACTTGCCTCCCCATGATGATCGGTTTTTAATGTGAAGGATATCCAGCTCCCCAAATTGAGGCACTTTGGATTGAAATTAAAATTGACCCAGTTGCGAATGATGTATCCTTCCCTGACTGAGGACAAAACAGATATAACACTTTGCCCCCAAAGGTTAGGAAGTTAAGTCTGTTAGAAAAGAAGCGGCAGACGTGACTTGGAATTTGAAAATATTTATGAAAACGTTTTGGAATTTAAATATTTAACAAATACTCACCCAACGGGTCACATGTGGTTTCGTATTTGATAAATTTGGGAAAAAAAGTATTTTATTTCATGCTTTTAACTTAAAAAGACACTGACTCTCCTTGGACTTTTAACTAGGATCAAAGTGTAGTATCTCTTCTGATACTGCATACTGAGAAATCCTTCTAGACTGAGGTAATTTTTGTCACAATTCAGAATTCCGGGGGGGGGGGGGCTGGATTGCCTCCCCACATTAAAACCGACCTTGTGTCTAAGTTATAGTGAGTTTCATCGTATACATGAAACACCGAAATGAAAACTGAGCTGGGAAATATAGTTGCTGTCTTTATAAACACGTCGAGAAAACATCGTGTTCATCATTTTCTAGTTAAATGACAGGGTTATGAACCAGAGTTATTATTCTTTCTGAGCTAGTCTCTTTTTCAATTTGTTTATCAAGATGGTGACTATTTTTTATGGCCTAGTTTTCATTTCAACATCACGTGTACGGTGAAATTGACAATAACTTAGTATTTTTAATGTTTTATTTATTTTTTAAACATGATTTAAGTAAAAAAAAAGTTGCTTGCTGCCAAACAGATTTCACTCTAAATAATTTACGTGATTAAAATAGGAATTAATCAAAATGTCTACAATAAACCTGAAGTATTTATTTATTTTTAGTAGTATTTTTAGTATTGGTTTCTGGTGTTTTTTAGGGATGAGGTAGGCAACAAAAAACAATTTGATGAAAGATAAGATGCACAAAGAAACATTTCACCAAAGACTGATTTTCATTGGTTACAGAAATTAATGTTCTTTTAATTCTGAAATTGATGTTATCACCTGCCAGTCTCTAGTCAATGCTGATCACAAAAAATGGCCCAGGACTGTTCGTTGTAGTTCGGAATTGTAGCCCACCCTCGGTTTGCAATTATGTGTCATTAATGTGTAAGTCCCTATTTACTTGCCTCCCCACGGTTTTTAATGTGGGGAAAATCCGGCTCCCCTAAAAAGAGGATTCTTGATTAGGATAAAAATTACCTTCGTCTAGAAGAACACCTCCTTTACTAACCAAGGATGGAAGAGATGAAGTGTAATATCAGAAAAGATACTTTGGCCGGGATCAAAGTGTAGTATCTGTTCCGATGGATACTACACCCTATAGACCGGTATTGTCTTGGCCTTCGGGGCTTGATTTACGCCGTTCTATGGGTCTGTCCTGTGCAGTTCTAGGAGGTCCACCCTCCCAGGCTTTGCCTTCTCACCCTTTAAGAAGGGGTTAGTTAATTGCTAATCGTCTGAGACGCTCCTACCGGGGAATGCCGACGGGGCTGCCCAGGCAATTTTTAATGGCCAAAGTGCTCACCTCGGGCGCTGACTTTTCAAATCCCACTTTCCCGACCTTGTGTCACATCTTACCTTGTGGGAGGAAGATAAATAAAATCAGAACAGATACTACACTTTGCTCCTAGCCAAAGTAGTAAATGTTTAAGTCTCAAATTAAAATAAGAGAATTATGGCCAGGATTAAAATTGGTTGCGGACCCCGCCGTAGCTCAGAATTAACGATTAAAAAGATAGCCAGGATCAAAATGTATCTTCAGTCCTAGAAGAAGAAATCCTTAAAATTTAAAAAAAAAATTAAAAAAATTTTTTTTCAGTCTAGTGTACTCCTTTTTGGGAGCTGGATTGTTCACTTTCAACGCCGACGTTGTGTCTAACTTTTCCCTCGTGGGAAGGAAAATTGGAAGAAATTTATAAAAAAAAACTTTTTTATATCAGTATGATGTTGCATGCTTTCATTGATTTTCTTCAAATATTTTATTTTTACCTGGCGTTGTTCGGGTGCAGGGTTTAGAGAAAATGAATTCAAAATATAGTTATGTTTACATTTTTTTAAATAGGATTTTTAAAAATTCGTTTTAGTTTTCCCTAATTTTATTTTTGATTTCAATAAACATTGCCACTATGAGAAATTCTTGAATACTGAGTTTTTGTGGAACCGTGAAAATCTTGAAGTTTCTGAAGCAGTATCAGGTCCAGCTATAAGAATTGAGAAAGAAATGGTATGGGAAACTGAGTAAGATGAAGAAGGATAAGGCTGGAGGATCCTCAGGTGTTGTTGCAGAAATGTTGAAGGCTGCGGGTGAAACAGGCATTGAGATGATCACAGGCTTGACAAATCAGATAAAAGGTTATCCCAAAAGACTGGAAATTTAGTACAATTGTGAATTGTTACAAGGGTAATGGGGAAGCACTTGATAGAGATAATTACACAGGCTTAACGTTGATGGATCGGGTCCTGAAAGTGATTGAGAGAATTATTGAGTAGCAAATAAGAAGTCAGATAAGCATAGATGAAATGCAGTTTGGGTTTTATGCCTGGACAAAGTAACACTAGTACTATTTTTATTTTTATGGAAACTGCTCAAGACAAGCCAAGACGCCACTTGATGTAAGGAACTAAAAAAAAATAAATTAAAAAAAATACTACTTCAAGGTCAAAAACTAGCCAACAGTAAGTGTTAGGTAGATAGATTCCGACCCAGAAAACAGCAATTCTTCCCCCTTTGTCAGAAACATCGCTCATGGAATGTGAGGATTAAAGAACAAAATAAGGGAAACGAGAGTTACGAGGCTGCTGAAAGTAAACCAAAGGTCCACTTACTACTCTCCTAAAGACATATACTGGAGAAAGCTTTTGACAGACTTCCAAGAGACGTTGTCTGGTGGGCTTTGCATGAACTAGGTGCAAACGAGTAGTTAATGAAGATTGTTCAAAGTTGTCAGAATTAACAGCACATTTAGTGACAACTTTAATGTTAAAGGTCCCTTATTATCCACCAAGCTCCTCCAGTCCCTGTCCTATCTCCGCAATGTTGCATCCTTGTGCCTGTTTTACAAGTACTTCAATAATTTCGAGTTAAAATCTATTTAGTATTATGCATGTAATCAGAAGAAAAACACGTTTGAAATGTATAAATATGCTACAAGAATCATAATTTTCACAAAATGGAATCTTACGGGATGCCGCCATGCTTTTTTTTTGTTATTGCTCAAGACGAAAAAAGTATTAAAATAGTTTTTTTCCCTATTACTACGTAATAATACATTGATTTTAATGGTGCTTCTTTAGTTTCACGACGACATGTCAGGCCTCTCTTAAAAAAGAAATAGCTTTATGTACTTACTTGGTAGCTGAAAAGAAGACTGTACATCAAAAATTACGCAAATTCATCCAGTATTTATTAAATTAAAAATAAACGATTTTATCTATCGGTCACCATTTTGAGTTTTCCCCTAATAAGTATAAATGTCTACAGATACGCAAGATCGTTTTTTTCTTCTTATAATTTAATAAATACTGGATGAATTTGCGTAATTTTTTCTGTACAATCTTATTTTCAGCTAACACGTAAGTACATAATAAAGTTCATACATTTTTAAAAATATTTTAATGTCGTCGTGAAAGTAAAGAATCACCATTTTAACTCCAAAAGGTTTAATTGTCTATATACTAATTTTATTTGAATTTTTAAAGAAACTGTTTACACCGTCGATCTTTACAATTACCCTGTTCTGATACTACACTAAATCTATTTTCTTTTCGGTCAGTGAAGGAGAAATCCTTCAAAACCGAGTTATTTTTATTTTTTGTCTTAATGCAGAGTTCTCTTTTTTGGAGAGCTTGATTTTTCCCCACATTAAAAATCTTTAACTGCCCTGATGGGGAGGCAAGTGATGTCTGATAATTTGAATTCACAGAGATAATAACAAAGCTTCGATATAAAATAGTCATGAGAATTTTACTAAATGTCTAAGAATGAAATCCAATATTTATAATTATGTTTTCTTGTTCCACCTGATGAGTGTTACACGTGTGTCAAACATTGGCACTCATTCAAAGTGATCAGATTTTGTATTCTTTAATGGGAATTTAATCAAAAATTATTTGGTTGATCCAAATCAGACAAGATTTTATTTATCTTCAAAATTTTACAAAAAAAGTTCACAGTATAGTAAATTTTCTTTATAAAATAAAATGTGGCATAAGGCCAAAATTGGGTGGGGTGGTTTGTGAGGGTCGACTGTCATCCTCTTAACCAGTTTCAGTCACCAAAATACCACATTCACTCTATGAGTTAAACCTACTTAACATTATCCCCAATGGTTTGATGTTTCTTATTTGCAAAAAATATATGTACAAATTCATGGAGTGGGGTGGGGTGTGCTAAAAAACAACAGATTGCTGAAAAATAAAATGCTAAATGTGGTGGTTAGTAGGACCCTCCCAAATCTATCTAGGTATGAGCTGCTCACTGGTTTCTGGGTTGTTTCAAGAGGCGAAAACAAGCAACACAGTTTCTAAGTAGGGAGAAAAAAAACAAGCTCTGCGAGTATTTCTCACCTCTAAGTAACTTTGATAAATATAACTTGAATTATTATTGTTTTTTACTATTAAGCGAATGTTTTATCATACTATTCGGTTTAAGTTCGTTTTAAAAACTGACTTCCAAACTAACCTATCTCTGGCAGGACTTTATTTATCCCTCTTTCTCACTTCCTTCCATGTTTTTCTTGGCCTTCCTTCCCCGGTGAACTGAACCTGCTAATGCAACTGTTCTACATCTACCAAGAGAAGAACATCTATTTTTTCAATGTGGCCATACCATCAAAGTCTCCTGTTCTACACACATCTTCCTATACTGTCTAGATTTAATCTTCCTCTTAGGTCATCAGATCTAATTCTGTCTTTAAGACTCACATTACCTATCCATCATATCATTCTTATATCATTTCTCTCCATGCAACGCATGTCCTCAACCCTCACTAGCCAGCGTTCACTGGTTCTTCATTTAATATTAAAAAAACATGAAACCATTTTTATAGTTTATACACAATTTTTTTATCGCATGATGTTTACACCGTCAATCTTTACTTTTACCCAGAATGGATACTACACTTTGCTCCAAGCCAAAAGAACGAATATTGAATTAATATTCATATTTAGTATTCGATTATTTATTGAAACAAAAATGCAATAGTGTAAAATAAAACGAATGTTTTAAATCCTTTTTTATTGATTTATTTTTAACTTAGTTCACCCCAACCAAGGCAAGTTGCTATTGTAAGGGGTTACTGACAATTAGGGTGGAACTTTTGGGAGTCATCCTAAATTGTAAGCGGTGCATCGAGATGCTTGTTCACATTAGTTTTAAATTTCCGCATGTCGGTATAATCGGGAGCAGGGAGGGAGTTCCAAAGGCGGCAGCTCGAGAAAAGAAGCTATTGAAGTAGAAGGCCCTCCAGCATCTGGGGACCTCCACAGTGAATGGATGGGATTTAGCTGATTGTCGGGTTGGTCGAGTGTATTTACGTCGAGGGGGCACTAGGGCAGCAAGTTCATCGGAGCACATTCCATTAAAGTACTTGTAAAATAAGCACAAGGATACAACATTGCGGCAATACGGCTGGAGCTTGGTGGATAGTGAGGGACCTATTAGATTAGCGACTCTTTTTTGGACCTTGTCTAAGAGGGAGAGACTAGTGGATGGTGCACCATCCCAGATGTGATAACAATACTCATTGCATGGGCAGATAGTGTCTTTGTAAAAATATAGGATACTGTGAGATGTGAGAAGTTTTCTAGCACAGTAGAGGGAAGCCACTTTCTTTGCAGCAGCCTTAGCAATGTCTTCTATGTATTGTTCCAATTCATGTTACCTGTGAATATTAGGTTTTTAAGGAGTAAATGGGCTCTGCCTATCGCCCGGCCTTTGCACTGCTTCTTTGTCTATTAGCCAGGTGCAGAGGTACTAACGCAGGAACACCTAAAAAACATCCATAGCTTGGCCTGGTTTCCTCACTAGGACAATGAACACCGTCGGTACTTCTCTCTATCTTGGAGGAAAATTCTTGTCACTAAGTCTCACATAACTAGTCCAAGTCGCTCTTGTTCCGACAGGTTGAGGGTACAGGTTAGACAGCTTGTCTGGCTGCTGTTTCTGACTGGTACTAAAGGAGCCCAAACTCTTAGGTAGCGCTAAGAACAGCTGCTCCATCAACATTTGTATAATATCGTGGATCAAGTTTCGTCAAATGGTCTGGATGTGTGAGCTTATTGGCACCAAACAAGCACCCACTTTGCTCTCACCATTCAATCTAAAACCAAAATGACAATACAAATCCTATTAAAAAAAAAATAATTTGATTACGAAATTCCACCAGAATGCATTTCAGTTTTTTTCATGAACAACTCACTTCTGACGCTCTACCTGTATAAGAGTCAAATACGTCCCAAGATGGAGTACTATTGCCACATCTGGGGAGGTGCCGCTCAGAGCATCCTTTCCTGCCTTGACAGAGTACAAAATCTAGTGGTCGATGCCCTATTCTCCACCCTACAACCTCTTTCTCTGTCGTTATTTTCATGGTTTCATGGCAGGTGCTCGACTGAGCTTCAATCTTCACCCCCCCCCCTCCGTGTAAAACATTCACAACAAAAACTCATCTAGTTACAACCACTGTCAATAAATCCCCTTTCTTCCTCTGTTTGCCTACAACTAAGCGGAACTTTCATGGGCTGAGTTTCTTTCCTAGAACTGCCCGTCTGTGGAACACAGTAACCCGGGGCTGCTTCCAGTCTGACTATAACATTGCCATTTTCAAGTCTAATGTAAACAAATTCTTGTTGAGCCGTTCTCTTAAATAGTCACTTTACCCGTCAAACTTAATAACGCTTATCCTCGAGTGGCTTGTGTCACGATCGTCTGTTATTACGATGGTCGTGCCAGTGGGCATTGATAAGTGGTGACTCGTTTGTAAAAAAAAAAAATCAGCCATTTTAATGTTTCGTTATATTTAAAAAAAACAAAAAAAAATAATGAATTATTTTGTGATCCTTCGAAATCTGAAAGGAATTTGGAAGCCTTTAAACTGTAGAATGAAAAGTAATTTAAACTGGCTTTAAAATTTTCAACGAATCCTCATTTTTTTAAAGCTATTTACATCTAATAATACCGTAATAAAATTAGTTATACTTTTATAACAATTTGGTTCAATTAATAACTGAATGACCAAACGATACCGTAATAATTAAATTTAGCTTTCAAAATCCTATAAAAAATGCAAGACTCCCGGACAACGTCGTTAATTCGTTACCCTAAAAAAAAAAAACTCTTCGCCGACTCGCACCTGCTTTTGTTATGTATTGGTATGAGTGACCCATTTTTTTTTTATACGGATGCCCATTGGCACAGTAAATTATTTCGCTGTTATTACTTTCGTCATCAAAACATGGCGTGATCGTTGAAACTAAGCCGATTCGATATTTTCGAAATACACTTTTTAAACGATAGATTTTTTTTGTTATTTTAATCTTGTTTGAATTATGATAATTGCCTAGTTTTTTTTATGAAACTTATCCAGGAAATGAAAAAAATAATGATTTCTTCGTGTAAAATTGAATCGACTTCTGTTGTATTTTTGCAATTGGCTGTGGTTTGGCTATTTATTTTTTACTATCACAAAAAAATGAGATTCTACTTTTGTTGCCGATTACATATAAACAGCCTAGAAAAAATATCCACAAAGAAAGGATTCAAAAAATTTAAATAATTTAAATTTTAGAGTGGAGGATCGCTTTCCTATATAAATTAAACGTAAAATTAGCACCCACTTTTGGGCCAGTTAGAGGTAAGTGGAAACGTGTAACCAATTTTTTTTTTTTTCAAGTTTTTGGAGAGGAAGCAGAATTTGTGCGAGATGGAGGAAGGTTGGGATTAACTAAGTTTATTGGAGGGGATCGGTTACGCGTCGCTATTTACCGCTACCTGGCCAGGAAGTGGATGCTTATTTTACGTTAAATTTATCTAAGAATGTGATCCCCCATTCTAAAATCAAATATTTTATTTCTTTTTCTTTTTTTCAGATATTTTTGCAGCCTGTTTACATGTAATCGCCAAAAATGTAGAATCTCATCTGGGGGTGGGGTTAAAATACGATGGGTGTCATAGTAAACATTTACTGTGTTTTGTAATAATAATAATCATAATGATGATAATAATTAATTGATAATCTATTTGGGCTTGACAAGTTTTGGGATAATTAAATTATTGCATTTTCTATAAGCTTTATTTTCAATTTACTAATAATTATTTCACTTGCCTGTTTCCATATAATGTAATGAAACATATCTTGCATTGGGTAACGTTTATACGAATACGTTGGGATGTTCGTTTCATTATTTTTGTGCCTGAAGGTTTTATTTTTAATAGTTTGTATTATTTCATTTATTATTTCAGATTAGGACCCAAGCTAACCCTGACGTCAAGTCGATTTTAGCTTGGGTCCTAATCTGGATAAGTAACCTTTCATTGGTTTATTTTTAAATAATAAAACTAAATTAGAAAGTCAATTGTAACTTAGTTTCGAAAATCGATGCTTGGATAATAATAATAATCCCCCCCCCCCCCAAATGTATTTTTTGTTTTTCGTTCAGCCGGAATTAAAAAACAAAATTCACATCAATTAAAAAGTAATAATCTGGAAAACCATTGTTGCAAAACAAAGAAAGTTGTGTTGGAGAATTTATCTTTTAATAAAATTGTGTGACCACTTCTCGTGTGTATGTGTGTTTCTCGTCTCCGTGTGACTTACACATTTAATTATTTATTTACTATTCGATCATTTATTAAAATCAAATTCAATAACGTAAAATATTAAAAATAGCTTAAAAAGTAATTTTATCACGAAATTGAATTTCTGTTTCCTCGTAAACAAATCAGCCATTTAAATCCTTGTTAATAACAGTTTAGGGGGAAATTAATTACTTCGTGACCCTTCGAAATTTGAAAAGAAATTTGGAAGCCTTTAAACTGTCGAATAGAAAGTCATTTAAATTGGCTTTAAAAAATTTTAATAAATCCTCATATATTAAAAGATAGAACGTTTTGGCAGTTATTTTATTTTGGATTATTAGGACTTCTGTTCTAATCTCGGATGTTATTCTCGCACCGTTTCGGCCGATGTAACCTCCGACCTTCTTCAGGTGCATCTTGTCGAACTCAGAAATCTTTTTGATCTATCGAAATTAAAACATTACTGTAACAAAATTAGTTATATTTCTATACCAATTTTGTTCAATTTATAATTTAATGACCAAACAATAGTCATAATTAAATTTAGTGCTTCTGCTGTTTCACAATGACATGTTAGGCCTCTCTTAAAAAGAAAATAGCTACAGAAATGTATAAACTTTGTTATGTACTTACGTGGTAGCTGAAAAGAAAACGGTACACCAAACATTACGCAAATTCATCCAGTATTTATTAAATAAAAAACTATTTCTATCGGTCGTCGTCATATTGTATCTTCGCCCGATTTTATCATTGAGTTATCTCAGTTACCTTGCCTAAACTGATTTAAAAATGGCTAACGATACGTAAAATCGTTTTCTTTTCTTTTTCTTATAATTTAATAAATACTGGATGAATTTGCGTATTTTTTCTGTACAATCTTATTTTCAGCTAACATTTAAGTACATAACAAAGTTTATACATTTTTAAAATAGTGTAATGTCATTGTGAAACAGCAGAAGCACCGTTAAAGTAAAAACGCAACAAAACTGAAAGTAAAGACTCCCGGGCAACTCCGGCTGGATAGAGCCAGTTTTCTGGTAAATTTCACTTTCGTTTCATACGCAAATACAAAAAAAATTTAAATTTAAATTTAAAAAAAGAAATGGCGATTAAAATTACATTTTTTTTCTTTTCGGTCCAATTCCATCCTCTTTCCCTTTTAAATTTCAATTAATAACACTTTTAATAACAAGAAGCTCTCAATCAATTAAATGAAGAATTTCATCGTCGACGCCCTCTTTAGATTTGTGATTAAAAGCAAAGTGTAGTATCTGTTCTGAATCAGAACAGTTACTACACTTTGCTTGTATCGAAAACAGAACAGATGGAGTGTACTATCAGCCTGATACTACACTTCATCTTTTCTGTTTTCGATCAGTGAAGGAAAAATCTTTTAAGACTGAGGCAATTTTAATTTTTGTTCCAATCCAGAGTGCCCCTTTTTGGGAAGCTGGATTAACCCCACATTAAAAACTGACCTTGTGTCTAACTCTGCAAATTCACTTGTTGGCTTTTTGTTTTGATAAATTTGATATTTTTCTTCTCTTCACAGAACTTAATCCTTTATTTAAAAAAAAAAAAACAACAAACATTTTTTTTAAAGCTGACTTTTACAACAATAACCAACAATAGATTTGTTTCTGTTTAAAACAAAAGTAGTAACATTTAACCAGGAATAATTTTGGCACAACTCATTTTTTTTGTGTCATAAAATAATGACAATGTGCAAATCAGCCATTTTAGTCTTTTGTTAATAGTCGAAAAATAAAGAATAAATTACTTCGTGACTCTTCGAAATTTGGAAGCCTTTAAACTGTCGAATCTAAAGTAATTTAAATTGGTTTAAAATTCTGAGCAAATCCTCATTTTTAATTAATTAAAATGCTTGAAAGTTTTATAAGCTTTTTACACTGTATGTACCCTACCCGGCATTGCCCGGGAGTCTTTACATTTATTTGTTTCGCTTTTTTTTCTTTTTTATCAAATAACTTTTTTAATTGTTTTTTTTTTTTTTTTTTTTTAAGTAATACGATATTTTTGTGTTCATTTTTCTCTGGCTTTCGTTTTTTTTTTTTTTTGTATACTAAATTACAGTTGATCACGATATTGCCCGGGAATATTTACTTTAATATGAGTTTTCTTTTTTTCTTTTTTTTTTTTAAATAGGATTTTGTAAATAATTCACTTGTTTTTTTTTTTTTTTGTGTGTGTTTTTTTCTTGTCTTGCGGCCGTTTGTACACAATTGGTCACATAAGCAACAGATTCGTCAACAACAATCTCGCCGCCACCATCACAGATGCAACCAAATTCTTTTAATATTTGTTGTAATGTTAATTATTCAAAAAATGTCGCAATGCTAGTTAAACCACAAACACAATATCGATAAGTTATCTTTGCTTAATCATAGTTTATTTCTAATTTCTGCACCCCATTCATTGTCTACTAGGGGGGAGGGGCGTATTTTAGGCTGTCCTCATTCTTGTTAATGTTCTCATTCATAATACACATGGCGATCCCGAAATGGGGGATCAATATACAATGTAGCTCACTATTCGGACTGATCCCTCATTTTGTGACCGTCTATTAAGTATTTTTCAAAGATCGTCCACCTTTGTTAGCAATTTCCCTTCATCCAACTAACATTTTCAACAGAAAAAAAAACAAACAATATTTTTTTTTTCACTTATGATACAATGACTCTATTTATTTACCCGGCGTTGTCTGGGAGTCTTACTTTCATTATTCTTTCGCTATTTTTTCTTTTCCAAAATTTTTTTCTCATAGGATTTTTAAATTTAAATTATTACGGTATCGTTTGGTTATTAAATTATTAATTGAACCAAATTGTTATCAAAACTAATAACTTGCTAATGTTATTTTAATTTTTATTTATAACATTATTGGATGTAAATAGCTTCCAACTCTGTTAATACACGAGGAATGACTGTTATTCGACAGTTTAAATGCTTCCAGATTCCTTTCGAACTTTGAAGGATCACGGAGTAATTCATTATTTCTTAAAAAGTATTAACAAAAGATTAAAATGGCTAACTTGTTTATGAAGAAACTGAAATGCATTCTAGTGGATTTACTTTCGTACGCTATTTCATGTTTTATTTCAATAAATAATCAAT
Organism: Sepiola atlantica; assembly: GCA_963556195.1. Taxonomy (NCBI): domain Eukaryota; kingdom Metazoa; phylum Mollusca; class Cephalopoda; order Sepiida; family Sepiolidae; genus Sepiola; species Sepiola atlantica. The sequence continues at coordinate 104,853,501 of OY744524.1, read as the reverse complement.
TGATAGTAAATATTATTTACTATTAATATGCATTGAAATCATGCGTGTTTCTCACCTCTACGTAACTTAACATTTATTTTTCAGTAAAAAATAAATGTAAGTAACGTAGAGGTGAGAAACATGCATACACAGATACACGATAAGTGGTCACACATTTTTGTTTATTAAGTCAATGTGTATAGTTTGGTTTCTTTTTCTTTCTTTTTAGTTTATATTTTCGAAGAACGGAAAAGGAAGCGACTCTTTTTATAATCTGTTTCGTCCAAATCGAACATAGACCGGGGGGGGGGGGGGGGCTAAACTATAAAATTCTCGTCAATTTCTCTAATGTTTACACGGAATTCAGTGCTTATCTAGAATTACGGAGACATTTGAAAAAAAAAACAAAAAAAAAACTGACTAATATCTGTTTGATGAACATCACGGAATGAATATATTGTATACCAAAAATCACGTAAATTAATCAAGTAGTTTTTATTTTATAAAAGAAAATCAAATTTATCGATAAACGAATAAGGGTGAAATATCGGCGCCATATTGTTCATATTCAAGGGAGATAATACAAACTTTTGCGAACTAGAGAAATAAAGTCGGGAATTTTGGGAGGTATCTCTCTAAAATATGACTAATAATGCTGACAGGATAGCAACATTACCCGTTTATCGATAAAATTTGATTTTCTTTTATGAAATAAATAACTAGATTGATTGATTTAGGTGATTTTTTTTTTTATATACGATATATTCATACCGTAACAGGTACATACATCAAACAGATATTTCTTCTTTTTTTTTTTTTTCTTTCTTTTTTTTTTTTTTTTTTTTTTTTTTTTTTTTTTTCGAATGTCTTTTTAATTTTAGATAAGCACCCGGAATTCTTTTAGTCTCCATTGGTTGGCATGATAGTCGTTTGATGAAATTGTTGCCATCACTGCTGGTTTAAAACAAGAATTCTTCTTTTCTGTAACTAAAAACGTGTTTTTTGTTTTTATTTGGAAGAGTTGTTACATTTTTCAATGATTTCAATTTTGGGGAACAGATTAAATTAATGCGGCCTGGAAGCTGATTGGTCCACATGGGGCAAAATCACCTCACAGGGCCTGTTCTCCGAGAGAGAAAATAAATGTCATTATTTATGACTGCCACACATCTAAACAGCACAGGGGTCAGTACTTGGACCTTTATTATTCTTTATAAACGACCTTCCTGATTCAATCACGCCTGAAATAGGTATATTTGCTGATAATATGACTCTCTATTCTAGTCATGTGGGTGAATCGAACACGCACATATCCAAGATAATGACTAAATCCCTAGAAAATGACCTCCAGTCTTGAGTGGAATGGCCCCATAAATGAATGGTTACATTTAATGCTACCAAGGCAAAACTCATTTCCTTTAACAATCATACGAAACCTTACCAACCATCAATTGCCAGGACTGATAACACCTTTCCTGAGAGTCCAACATTCAAACTATTTGGTCTAACATTCACCGCCATTGAAGATATTGCAAAGTCTGCTGCAAAGAAGGTAGGATCCCTTTACCGGGCTAGAAAACTTCTCACACCTGCTAGTAAAGCCACCATTTGCTCGTGCATGGAGTATTGTTACAACATCTTGGCTGGTGCACCAACCACTAGTCTCTCCCTCTTGAACAGGGTGCAAAAAAAGAGTCTAACTTAATAGGTCCAACACTGTCTACTAACCTCCAGCCCCTGTCCCATCACCGTAGTGTTGCATCCCTGTGTTTGTTTTACAAGTACTTCCATGGAATGTACTCTAACAAGCTTACTGCACTTGTACCCCCGACAAACCCGATTAGCAGCAAAATCCCATCCCTTCACTGTAGAGGTCCCCAGATGCCGCAAAACTTTCTACTCAAATAGCAAATAGCTTCTTTCCTTGGACTACTTGCCTTTAGAATTCTCTTCTTGCTCCCTGTTTCCCCCGACTCTACCAACATGCATCAATTTAAATGTAATGTGAAGAAACATCTTGCTGCCCAACTCCCTACTTCGGATCCCCCCTATAAATCTGGCTCCTAATTCACAGTAGCCCTTACATCTCAGTGGCAATGTGCCTTATTTGGGATGAATCATCATCATCATCATCATCAAGTTGTGGTGGTGTCACGGAACCTCCTGACTCTCACGTCATCTCGCACTGTCCTCCATCACACCTGGTGGATCTTTATCGTTGCATTGTGAGTCTTCTGTTAGTTGTTTGATGTAGGTTCTGTGTGGTCTACCCACTGAGCCACATCCCTGTTTTGATATCCACAGAAGAACATCGCTGATGATTGTGGATGCCAAAACAAGGATGTGGCTCAGTAGGTAGACCGCAACTACATTGGAGAGGAATAAAAGTAAAGAAAATATAAATAAAATAACTATAAATGGACCCATCAGTATTTTCTGGGAGGAGCGCCTCAGGCAACCAAGAATTATCCCCCCCCCCCCATACCCTCTTCCCAAAGGTGGAGGTAATGTCTGTGAGGATGGTGTTCTAGGACCGAACTGAACTATACTTCATTCCGACAAAAAAGAGTTTACCAAGAGTTTCAGACAGTCTCTAGGTTGCTAGAATTATTGCCATTGCAGGAGCAGTGGCACAGATCATGATGGCTGCTTGTCCAGTGTACGTCACGACTCTTGCTAGCGATGAAAGAATGATTAGATGCAATGATCAAATAAACGAATCAAACATGATAAACAGTGATTGTAGAGATAACATTTTATTGAAAAGAAAGTGTGTGCATGGTGGGTGCATGAGTTTGTTGAAGACAGTGTGCAAGTAGTGCAATAGTCGATGTTGGCAGCATGTGTATATGTCTCATAGAGTTGCTTTATGTTAACGTGAAAGTTTGCTAGTAGAAGTGTGTGTGTGTTAAATTATCAGCAGTAATAGTAGTTTTTAGCTGTCTGCTCGTTGAGTCGTGTGCTGTTTCTCTCTAGCTGTTGGTGATGATGATGATTGGAACTCACTTACTATAGCAAAGTATTGCCATCATTATTGTTAGTTGCTGTTGGCAAGTAAACGACTTCATATGGACAATGCTGATGCTTGCAGCTCGTTATACTAGCTGTTTCCCACTGTAGAGCTATTTTATGTAGATGATGCTGATTGCAGTTAGTCGTAGGCATCATTGCTCTTGTTAGTGTTGATGATTTGCATGCAAGACTAGCACGGTGACATTCCATAGTAAGTTCTTCAATATTACCATTGTTTCATTGGTGGGAAAAGTGTGTTTTACTGCAGTGTGGAGGCAAACCTCTTCATGGGCTACTAGTGACTTTGTTAAGCCATTGCATTGTCCTGGCATTTTATAGAAATGCACACATTCTATGCACAAGGTTTTAAAATATTTTTTCTTCATACCATAGCACGATGATTGGCTGTTTGCATATGCAGTTAGGTGACACATGTGCAATTGATTTTGTGTTCTGTTGTCTGGCGGATAAGATCTCAAATTGCAATCAGTCTTGACATCCCATTTGGTATGAAAAAAGTTAAACCATAATTTATTTCTTCACTTTTTCATATTCCTATTTTTCTTAGATAGATTTTATCAATTTTTAGCCATCTTAAACAACCTGCATTGTGGTTAAGGCAGTGACCTACAAATCCATTAGGTTCTCTGCACATAGGTTTGAATCCAATCAGCGACGGATACCTTGCTGACCTATCACTAATGGGTCAAGAGACCGGGTTCAATTCTCAGTCAAATCCTACCAAAAACTCAGAAAATGGTATTTGATGCTTCCTGAGCATTATAAGGTGAGGATCAAGGGCAAGTGAAGCAGGAAAATGAGTGGTGCCCTTCCTTACATCTCGATGTAGTAGCCAGTGAAAAGGGAGCCTTTGGGTTGCTCTAAACTACAGTTGATCATTTTTTTTTTTTTAAACTTAGTTCACCCCAAAAAAGGCAAGTTGCCACTGTAGACATAAGGGGCTACTGAGAATTAGTGTGAAAGTTTAGGGGGTCATCATAAATTGGGAGCTGTGCAGCGAGATGCTTGTTCACATTAGTTTTAAACTCTGCATGTCGACACAGTCGGGGAAACAGGGAGCAGGGAGAGAGAGTTCCAAAGGCTGGCAGCTTGAGGAAAGACACTATTGGAGTAGAAGGCTCTCCAGCATCTGGGAACCTCCACAGTGAATGGATTGGATTTAACTGATTGTCAGGTTGGTTGAGTGTATTTATGTCTAGTGGGCACCAGAGCAGCAAGTTCATTGGAGCACATTCTATTGAAGTACTTGTAAAACAGGTACAAGGGTACAACATTGCGGCGATTGGAGCTTAGTGGATAGTGAGGGACCTATTAGATTAGAGACTCTTGTTTTGATCTTGTCTAAGAGAGAGAGAGAGCCTAGTTGATGGTGCACCAGCCCAGATGTGGCAACAATACTCCATGTATGGCCGGATGGTGGCTTTGTAGAGATATAGAATACTGTCAGATGTGAGAAGTTTTCTAGCACGGTAGAGGGAACCCACTTTCTTTGCAGCAGCCTTGGCAATGTCTTCTATGTATTTGTTCCAATTCATGTTACCTGTGAATGTTAAGCCGAGTAGTTTGAAGGTTGGACTCTCAGGTCGGGTATTATTTGCTATGGCAATCGGTAGTTGAAGAGGTTTCTTGTAGTTGTTGAAGGAAAGGAGCTTTGTCTTAGCAGCATTAAATGTTACCATCCATTTATGACCCCATTCTACTACAGACTAGAGGTTACTATCTAAGGATTCAGCCATTTATTATTTTTAGAATGTATAATTACTTTACATCATTACTTTACATCATTACTTAACATTCAAAATGAAAAGAAAAAAATCCCAATAATTTAAAATAAACTGCGTACAGTTAACAATGTTTTCATAAAGTATTCAGAAAATAATTGTCTTTTTAATCTATCTTGAATTTTTCTTGTTTTCTTGTTTAAACTGTTTTAAAGACATTGTTTTATACAATTCTTATTAATGGGGTAAACAGGTGAAAATTTTTGGTTTATATTTCGGGAAGCCTAAAAATGACACTCAGCATTTTTTCAAACCTCGTTTCATACAACACTTATATTTAGGTTTTATTGGACAAAAATGTGTTGCATCAAATTTAATTTTAAAAAAAACAGTTACAATCCATGTTTGTCACGCATGATTGAATCATTTTTAAAATGGAGATGTCTTGTTTACTTTCTGACTAATGCATTATGGGCTTGTTGTTTTTGAGTATTTTTCAAATGTTTTGGGCGAACAGAACAGATATTACACTTTGATATTAGCTTGAAGTTGTTTTTGTGTGTTAAAACATTTTTAAATATTCTTTTTGTTGTGTAAAATTATAAACAAATTAATAAAACAAGCCTATAATGCATTAGTCAGCAGTTAAACAAAATCAGCAAGAGGAATAACTAATTATTTTTAACTTGAAGAATATAAGAGTTGTTCCCCTTACAACTAAAATTTAATTTCCTTTTTCTGTAGAAGTTCAACACACTGCAAAAAATCTAAGAATTAAAACTAAAATGACTTCACTGCATCCTGGGCAACGTCGGAAATAAAAATAGACGAAACTGTCTAAAATGGCAAACTGTTCGTTTGAAGATGCTCAACTACTGGAACAAAGAGTTAGAATAACAATCAAATCTCGACGTTACTTCAGACTAATCAATGTTCTTCGATGCTGAAGATGGCGTATCGAGATCCTGCATTGAAAATCATTTGAAAACCTGTTTGTTTCGGCGATTTTCATGGGAAGCAGTTTCTACACTTTGCATTGTTTTTGTGCATTGTTTTTGTGCATTGTTTGCTTTTGATTTCACGTGTGGAACACAAACGGAAGCTGAATCGGTGAATTGAAGCCAGAAGTCGGCCTTCATCAAAACAACAACTGTTGATGTGATGTCATGAATTAACAGGTTCTCTCATATTTCGGGAGTTTTGAGATGAGGATTGATAATTTGGACTACTATTCTCACCTTGGATATTATTTTCACAATACATGAACCCGTGGCACAATGGATATAAGTGCTAAATAATAATCAGTTCTAAGTGACAGTCTTCTGGAATTTGAAGGTCGAATCCTCTGTACTGGTCATAGCTGATGGAACGAGGATTAAATATAGGGTTCCGTTCAAAATTCTGTACGAATTCCCAAGTTTGACAAAACTCACCTGAAGAAGGTTGGAGGTTACATTGGCCGAAACGTTGTGAGAATAATATCCAAGATGAGAACACTAGTCCGAATAATACAAATGTTCTCCTATCTTCAGTTCTTTCGACAGCTGTAGCCATATAAACAGATACTTCATGTGAGCTGTTGAGTCACAACCACAATTTATTCTACTTTGATCTTGTTCAAAAATCCATAAACTCTGATGCATAGATTAAGACGTTCTTCTCGCATAACTAAAAATAAGTCTATTTAATTCTATATTATCTTTATTATTAGTGCTAGCAAATACATGCTTCCTCCGGTCGCATATTTTTGCTAGTTGTTTTATGTAATTACTCAGTAAAATGATTTTTTTTTTTTTTTTTTTTTTTTTTTTAACGACTACTACCATCAATTACTATTTAATTAATTCTATTTATAATTTTTATTAAGATTATTATCGAGGAAAATATTTAAGTAAAAAAAAAAAAATCATGAGTGTATATTTGCGAATATTAATTTATTAGAAGAAAACAAATTAATTATGTAAATTTGAAAGACGTGTGATGTTTGGGAAAGTTTTGGAATGGGTATATAGGAGCTGATAAGTAGATATAAAAAGAGCGATCACAACTAATAATATAGTTTCGGTTCAAGTAGATATAAAGAGAGCGATCAAAACTAATAATATAGTTTCGGCTTCAGACAGAAAAACACAGACGGATGCACATCTCCATTATACTTAGATTATAGCTAAGTACTATCTGGTTTTGCCAGCTCGTTTTCGCTTCACAAAATTGGCTACTTTAAAACCTTTAAATAATAAACATTTCATTCATAAGTTTCTTGTAAACGCAAGACTAAAACTTTTGCATTTATTCATATAAATAGATGAACATTAACATTTTGGTAACTTTTATACAAATTTATCTTTTAAATAACACCATAAAGAAATGAAAAGAAAGAAATTAATTCCCTTGAGCGATTTGGGAGGAGGGCTTTTTTTATTTTTTTTATTTTTTCTTTTTTTTTTTTTTTTTTATTAAACTTACAATTTAGAAACGGATGGCATCTTGTTGAAAATCAAGTCAGTCCCCTAAAAGCCAGAAAGGAAGATTTAAACACAAATGCAAAACGTTTTGTCTATGGGATCAAAACAATCATTGAATTTAAAAACCATAAAAAAGAAAATGTGGCGTCTAACTGGAGGGAGGAAAGAGAGCAAGCCAATAATCGGTCAAAATCACTTACTCCCTCCCTAAATGTATAAATGCGAGAGTTGAGCCAATTTCTCGCATTGACGCTAAAGTTAAAACATCCTATTTCAAGTTAATTCAACTTTATACAATAGAAACCTCATCTTTTTTATATGCTGCTGATGCATATGTTATATCAGTCGAATGGTTAACTAATTTGCATATTGTTTTGAAAAAGTACATTTTATTAATTAACTATTTGTTAATTTTTAATCAATGATTGTTTTGATTTGAATGTAACAAATAGTTTTGTCTTGCAATATTGTTTCATTACCTTGACAAATATTTAGCATTTGTGTTCAAATGTTCCTTTCTTTAGGGTCGACTGACTTGATTTTCAACAAGTTGTGATTGATTTCTAAATTGCAAGTGAAAAAGCAAATTAATTAATTTCTGTTTCTCTTTTTACGGTCACATTTAAAAGATACATAAATTTGTGTCGAAATTACCAACATGTTAATGTTTATTTATATGAATAAAGGAGAAGGATCTTGTTTCATGTTTTCAATATAGCTATGAATAAAATGTTTATTATTATAAATTAATGTCTCAAGTAGCAAACTTTGCAAAGTGATAGCGAGCCAGCAAATCCAGCTAGTATATGTATATATATATATATATTAGAGATGGCCGGTTTTACCGAAAAACCGCGGTTTTTCGATTTCGTCTCCATACCGAATACCGAATCGGTTTTTTTTTTAAAAACCGTAACCGTTCGGTATTGTGTTTTTACTACAGTAAGCCACCATATACAAGGAAACACGGTTGAAAAGATTTTCCGATTTGAATAAAATTGAATATTACCAAAAAATGTTATATTAGTAAGAGGACAGATTGAACAAATATATTACTGCAATTACTGCTATAAACACGAGGCGATTTTTGTTTATTTTCATTCTAGAACGAATTTTAAACATTTTAAAATATGAATATAGAAAATGTTGTTACATTTTTCGTACCCAACTAGTAAATAAATTAATCTTTCATCTTTTTTTATGCATTAAAATTATAATTGTACGTTGTTTTGTCTTTCGGTAATAGTAATTTTAAATTATCTTATCCTAAAAAATATTGTCCTTTTTTTGAGCGAAAGTCAACAATGGCTACTAGTATTGCTGATATAACAATCAATCAGCAGCAGCGTCTTGTAAAATTCGTTTATAAACTTCTTTAAAAGTAAGATAAAAATACTTTTTGTGCTTAAAAAAGTTAATCCTATTTGGTTCTTTTATAAAAAATACTGGTTTTCACTCAACTTTCGAACTTCTAGTAGTAATGAATTTCTAGTCGCCAATTTAAAAAAAAAAAATTAAGATTCTACTTTTTTAGGCGATTACGTCTTAAAGTCTTGGCGAAAAAAAGAAAAAACAAAACAACAAAAAATAGTTTAGAATTTAGAGTGGGGGATCAGTTTCGCATATAAATTTAATGTAAAATGATCTCCGATTTCCCGGCCATTCTTGCCTTTTAGTGAAATTTATAAAATAAATAATTACTCTACCATTAACTCTAGGTACGACTAACAAGCCCACCTCCTAAAAATGCCATCTTGAACGTATCGTACCATTAACCTTAAATATGAGTGGCAAGCCACTCCTAAAAAACTCCCTTAACCCTAACACTAAGTCCGAATGGCAACCTCCATCCAAAACAAAACCCCTTCCTTAACCTTATCACTAACCCTAAGTCCGAGTAGGAAGCCCTAATCCTACAAAAAAGCCCATTAAAACCACACATAATCGTCTAAAAAAAAAAAAAAAAAAAAAAAAAAAGCAGACGCCATAAAAAAAACGCACAGGATTTATTTGCCATAGAAAAAAATTGATTAATGCCCTAAAACGCTAGAATGGCCCGGAAATGATGAATTATTCTGCATTAAATATATGTGAAACTAATCCCCCACTCGAAATTCTAAATGAATTGTTTTTTTTTCTTTCTGCTAAGTTTTCAGGGTGTTCACACTTAATTGCCCCTAGCCCTACCACTAACCTGAAGTTCAAGTGGTAAGCCCCCCTCCTCCCACAAAAACCCTTATAATCGTCTATAAAAAAAGGAAAAAAAAAAAACAAGAAAAACGCACAGGATTTATCTCCCATAGAAAAAATAATTAACTGTCCTAAAACGCTAGAATGGCCTTGAAATGGGGGATTATTTTATGTGAAACTGATCCCCACTTTAAATTCTAAAATAATTGTTTTTGTTTCTTTCTTTCTGCCAAGTTTTTCAGGGTGTTAACATGTAATTGCCTAAATTAAAAAAGTAGAATCTCATATTTTGGGGAGGCAAGGGGGTGATTTAGCCGAAGATTTTAATCTACTATAATGCCAAAGAAATCTTACAATATATTCATTTTTAAACAGTCCTAGTATTAGATTTTACTTTCTTGTACATAAAATGTATTACAATTCAACTTTGAGTTCTCTAACTTCTTTTTTTAATGGATATATGGTATTTTTTAAGGTATTGCAGCATATTTATGTGCATTTACTGCAGATTACTTGGAAACCATTAATTTCTGGAGATTTTCAGTGGCATATTCTGATTCCTTGTACAAAAATACACTTATATGGTAAATTTCATTGCTTAATCTCGTGTTTTAACAAAGATATAACATTTTTACTGAAAAATTAGTGTAAAAAATGTGACGAAACGCATATGGTATTAAAGAGGGGAAAATATCCAATTGTGCGAGGCACAAAAATAGTCATAACTTCCTTATTTTTAGTCAGATTTAAAAAATTTAAAAAGATTCTTTCTTAGATCATCAAGCTCTTTCTATATATGCCATTATTGAGATATTTTAAGCAATTTAAATTTTTTCATGTGTATTGCTACTTGTAGGAAGAAATCTTTGTTTACAGTTTGTTTATCATTAACATTTTGAATTTTCAAATGAAAAAAAGAGAAATACGACAGACAACATGACATCGTATTTTTAGCATAAACTATTTTCAAATGAAAAAGAAAAAATCAAACGCATTCCGTATGATGTCGAAAATCTATTTGATTCAACTCAAAATTGTAAAATAATTATTTGTTTGTTTCAGAGTTATCTAAAAAAATAAGTTATTAAAATGAAATTTAAAAAAAATACTTGTAAAAGTAAATAAACGAAAAGTAGTGAGTAAGTATAAACATTTAAAAAGAAAAAAAGTAGTTGCCTGTGCTAGTGTCACTTTATTCGGATTTTTTAAATTATTTTAAACATTAGGCATTTCATTGTTTACTTTTGAAAAGCCACTTCATACATAAATTGTAATTTCTAGAGAACTATCTCTCAACTATACCGTTTTCTCTCCCAAAAATGGGTTATTCAAAAAGTAGACTATGCAACGATTTATATTTTACTAAATTGTTAATATGGTATTTATTTAGAGTTGACAATTTATTCGAAAGTTTAATTATTAAACTTTAATCCAAGTCATGAATTCTATGACTAAAATTACCTTAAAGCTTAAAAAATGACTTTAGGTGAATTAATAATCTCTACTTTTTTTTAACCATCCTTCCTTTTCCCTTGGCGCGGTTTTCGGGTGTACTACTAGTCTTTTACGCATGTCTATAAAGTTTTATTACCCTGTCTTAAAAACAAATATTAACCCCAACACGCACCAGTTGACAGAACTTCGAGCACACAAAATGACAGACATCCCAACAGTCAACACCGGCAATTCGAGAAGTATATGGTGTGTTTATTTTACGCGACAAGACACAACGTCTTGCAAACATTTTCACCTATTAAAAAATTAAAATTTTTATCTGTCAAATAATTTTGACAATATTTCATTTTCATCATCATTTTTGCTTAATTTTATTTGTAAAATTATTTTGTTTGTTTAAACAAATTTTCGTTTTTTAATTTCTTGCATTTCTGAGTTATATTTTAGTTTCTGATGGGTTAAAGAATTAGATAGAATGTATATTCAAACTCAGTTTTATTCTTCAGAAATCTTTCATGAATCTTTGGTCACTGTTTTAACGAGTTAACTGTTAAAAATGTATCAGAACTTTGATTACAACAGTCAACACCTTAAAACTTATATTATTCATATCATGGAGAATGATTCAGTCACAAAATTATCGAAACAGTGGCATAATTCAACTAAACGTTGAATAATAACTAATTATCACACAAGAGAATGAATAGCTTCCATAGTAAAAAAATTTTTTTCAAAAAAACCGAAAAACCGAACCGTAAACCGAGGTTTTAAGGGAAAAAAACCGAAACCGATACCGAAACCAAAATTTCAAAACCGCCCAACTCTAATATATATATATATATATATATATATATATATGAAGAAGAATGGAAAGGAATTAGAGAAGCAAAAGCCAAATCATAATTCAATTCAATTGCTCAGAGCAAGGTATATTCCACAAAAAAAACAATTTATTCAAGTTAAATTTTCCTTAAGCCAGGCTTTTCAAAGATCAAAATCTTATCAGAGGAAGTCGCTGGATATTGAGCTGTATACTCTTCACAATAGGTTTTACTTTTCCTAAAAGTTCGCTTTTAGTACACCACTTTATATATATATATATATATATATATATATATATATATATATATATATGTCATGCAAGTACATGAAAATATTGGGTTTGCATGATGGGTTGATGGGAAGAAGTAGTAGCCACTGCTGGGAGCAGTAGAACCGAGGTCCGGGCTTTCAGTAGGTTTGCATATGATATTAGATATTTTTGGATGTAGTCAGGAAAGATATGGTGCGAGTGTTTTAAAAATGTGAAAGTACTTGCGGGTATGACCATTTCAGTGTTTTCTTTTTTTTCTACTTTTTTTTTTCTTTTTTTTTAACTCAAAATTTAAAAAAAATTTTTTATAGTTGTACAAAGCCATTATCTATTGAGTAAAGTTCATTAATTTTATGTGTTGATTAAACTATCAAAGTAATTTAAAACATGTTTTAAATTAAAAAAACAAAATTGGCTTTTGTCAATAAAACAGCATCTTAATCTTTGTATATCTTTAGCTCACAAAAGATGATTTTTATGTCTGGCATAAAAATATTGAGTAACATTTTTATAGACTTACAATATTTTTTTGTCTTGAACAAAAGAGAATTAGTTTTAAAAACATGCATTTAGCAAATATGGATTTATTTGCCAACGAAGTGAAGCAGAGTTCTCAAGAATAGGAATACAAATGAATGATAATTTCAATTTGTACGTATACAGCTTTCATCAATTTGTATGAGTAAGATTGGTACGAAAACACTTGTATGTATTCAATCCTTGAAAATGACATTTCTGATGAGGTTAAATTCCAAGAGTCTAAAAATATTTGCAGTAATTATTTGATTTATTCTTCGTACATCAAACAAGATGAGTCAAATAGTTTCCATTGTTTGTTTTAAAAAATAAATACAGGTTACCTTTTTAAAAAAATGTTTCAACGTCTATTCTCATCCTAAAGCTGAGTTAATTAACGTTTGTTTCCCTAAAACTTTTTCCCTATATACTTTCATGACACTATATACAATTCCTAATATTCTTTAGTTCTGGGATTGAGTTATGTTTGGAAAAAAAAACCCATTGTAATTCTAATTCACCACAATTCGTAAATAACTGAAAAAGTCGCCCATCTTTCACTTAGCTATCAATGTATTTCTCTCGCCCTCTCTCATTGTGTTGATTCAACTAGTTTTTAATGTCTCTGGGAGTATTTAGAGAAAGAGTGACTTTCTTTTCAGTTAATTTGCATAGGGTGTTCGTTCGTACACACGCTAAACACGTATGTAAATTAGCAAAATAATAGATTTCTTAGCAAACATTTTTATAGACTTACAATTTTTTTTGTCTTGAACAAAAGAGAATTAGTTTTAAAAAATATGTTTAGTAAATATAGATTTATTTGTCATCGAAGTGAAGCCGAGTTCTCAAGAATAGGAATACAAAGTGAACCTTGGGTTTACTTTCTGGCAACCTCGTAACTCTCGCTTCCCTTAATTTGTCCTTTAGTCCTCACATTCCATGAGTGATGTTTCTGACAAAGGGGGAAGAATTACTGTTTTTTGGGTTGGAATCTGTCCATCTAACACTTATCGTTAGCTAGTCTTTGACCTTGAAGTAATATTTTTTTTTTTTAGCTCCTTACATCGAGTGGCTTCATGCATAGTCTGGAGCGATTTCCATAAAAAAATTTTTATTTTAAATATATATTTATTTACCGGCTTCAGATTCAGAATATAAATGAAAGATGGTTTCCATGACGTAAATATAGAAATAAAGAGGAGGCATTTTTTTTTGTTAGCATGAGTTTGTGTAAGACGCTGTGAAATGAAGTGTGTGTGTGTACACATTAGCTAGCAGAATTGACGGGGACAAAACTTTGGGTTCTCTCGCCAATTGCTTTCTGACAGAACAAAAATTAAACTGGTTAAATAACATTTTTGAACATACATCTATCTTCAAACTCATACACACTCAATGTTGCCATACCCTTTCCAGCATATTACCTACACAGCCAATGTGGTCACAGCAAGGTGATCCATGATCGCCTTGGGTCACAGCCTTCTGACATATCGTTTATGCAACTTCCTGTAGCTCTGCCTACCCCTAGTTGCATATTGATTATTTAGCAAATGAATGCATTTCTTTATTTAATGCAAGTGGCCTCTTTGTTTTTGTTGTAACCATGGGATGTTATTCTTCCATGCATACAGGTGGCATCTCTGTTTTGCTCTCGCTATCTGGATGTAATATTCTGTTTATTTTACTCTCTTCTAGAGATGCTTGAATGCTTCTGAATTCTGATTAACTTCTTCTTTGTGTGTCTTTGAAGTGTCATGTGGTCATACGACAGTTTCCCACTTTTTTACGCAGTCCTTTGCATTATTGTTGTACTCTGCAAGATCTTTCAAGCTGCATCGGTTCAACAGTAGAGTGCAGACAAGGTAGTGTTGCATCGTATGGGCTTCCTCTCCACATTCACAGATGGATGGGTCAGTTTTGTGGGCCCCATCTACTCATAGCAACTTTTGATTGCTCCATTCTCGTTCTCAGGCAGTTGAGTGTTTTCCACTGGAACCGGGGTGCCTCTGAACCGGGAGGTAGGACCTCAGAAGGCGGGGTTCCCATGTCAGTAGGAGAGGGCTATTCTCTAGCCATCTGGCTTACAGCTGTAGTCTAGTCTCTTCCTGAGATGTTGTTAGAGGTTTAACATGGCTGAGGAAGCTTCTCCTTGACTTCAGTCGTTGGACCTTGGTTCACGTCCATGAAGATGGCGTTCATCATTGATAGCCTTTGTGATCTCTACTGACCGATGGACAAAGCCCATGTAGATGTGAGGATGCGCCTCCAATAGTTTGGACATCCCTTTCCTCCTTCTAGGTGTTTCTCTAGCATAGGTCTTCGTTTTGTCCCAGTTGCAATGAATGGCTTTCTCCTTGTGGAAGCCCCCTGCTTTAATAAGCTCCTTGGGCTGATTTTCACTCCAAATCTGAAATGGAAGACTTGCATCAAATCCATTGCTAAGGTCCCTGGAAAAATTATTGGCGCATTCTATCGTTCCAGAAAGTACCTGACTCCTGATGTAATCCTCTACCTGTAAAAGAGTCAGATATGTCCTAAAATGGAATACTGCTGCCACATCTCGGGAGGTGCTGCTCCAGATGCTCTTTCTTGTCTTGACAGAGTACAAAATCGACTTCGCAGTCTGGTGGGAGATGATCTCTTCTCTTCCCTACAGTCGCTTTCTCACAGAAGAGACGTTGCTAGTCTTTTTCTATTCTATTGTTATTTCCATGGTAGGTCCTAGACTGAGCTCCAATCTCTAGTTCCTCCCTGTAAAACATTCACAGCAAAAACTCTTCTAGCTACAACCACGGCAAAGAATTTCCTTTCTCTCTTTATGTACTTAAATTTTAAAACAAAAGTTTCTTTCTTAGAACTTCCAATCTATGGAACACAATATCACAGGTCTGCTACCTGGCTGACTACAACATAATCTACTTGAAGTCAAATGTTAACAAATACTTATTGAACCATTCTCTTAAATAATCAAATTCTGCTCTCTCCACTCATCGTTTCTAATCCTCTCATAATATTGTTCATCATCCAACTGACAATCTCATTTACCCTTATCCTCGAGTGGCCTCTGGACCTTAATAAATAGTGACTAGTTAGTATAAATAAAACAACAAAGAAAAACTGCCAGTCATTTTGAATAAAATAGTGTTAACACTTTTCCACCCAATCACTATATTACTTCATTTTGACCCTGATTGTTCTCTTTGCTGACCGTTAATTGCTCTCACGTGAAACGTCACATTTTGAGTTCCTTGAAAAGTCGGCTTTGGTGTAAAATTTGTATGCAAAGACAAATCTTTTAAGACTTAATATGTATGATATTTTTATAGTTGACACCATTCAATGTTTTTAGCTTTATTTATTTATTTTTTTTTTGCCACATGTGATTTAAAAAAATTGTAAGCTTACAATCGTGCTACTATGGGGGGGGGGGGCTTTGATTTTTGTTTTTTTAAATAATCTAATTTTTGGCATGAGTAATTCAAACTCTTAATCGTCGTACATTTCAATAACAAACAAGTATTAAAAAAAAAAGAAAATTCACGAGCTATCTCTCTTGAACCATATTCAAGTTATCTCCACTGAATTATATTGATACACTTTTTTCTCTAGAAGTACAAAAAAAAAGACTCTTCACGCATGTGCGAGATTCAAAACAAGGCTTTCCCTCTTTCTGGCCGTGGGCTTCAAGCTCGGCAGACATGTTCCACCTGGGTCTACATTTATATGGTTTTCACACCTGGCGTTGTTTCATTAGTTCACGCTTCTAGTCGCAGTTAGATGAGACTGTCAGACAACAAGCTATCTTAGCATGGCTCTTTTCTCTTGGTCTCAGCATTCGTTCCCAGATATTAAAGTAAGACGTATTTACTTTTCATCGCCAATGCATTCTCTATAAAATGTTTGCCCTGACAATACATGCATTTCAATTGTGTTTGGGACATTTAGGTAGAATTATCTTTTAGTAATTAAGTCTCTTATTTTTGCCCGCTCTTTATGTATCATGTTTCATTATGTCTGCCCTCTACTGCTCAACTGGTGCAGCTAAAGATCTTGCAGAGTACAACAATAATGCAAAGGACTGCGTAAAAAAAAAGGGGGGAAACTGTCGTATGACCACATGTTTTAGAAACATGCAAAGAAGAATTATGTTTGTTGTACGTTTGTCTTTGAGAAACATTCCCTGTGAGAAATATATATACATGAATTCAACCGTTTCTTCATTGTCTTTTCTATCTTATTCTGATCTCATATGTACACAAGATGGCAGCAGAAACTCTAACATGTGCATCGCTATAAAAACGTAAAAATAGAATATCAAATTTTTATTTTACAGTAGAATTACAGATTTCGACCCTATGGTTTTTGTCTCGATAATAGAAGAGACCCCCCCCCCCCCAATGTTCGCTATTGTGACATGTCACTCATTATTATTATTTTATTAATCAGAATAACAAAAGTTATAACACTCGAGTAAAACCATTTGAGATTGTCTGTTTTAATTCCGTCTCGCTTTCACAACTAACCCTAACCCAACTCTGTTTCCATTTCTCATATCCGATGTCTGATAATCATTGGATTGTATCTGTTTCGTTGTCACATAAAAGCTAAGTAGAGAGACATATTCGGCACAAACATCTGTTGACACTGTGACCTAAAATTGTCTGGGTTATGGATTGTAAGATTGAGATATCTGATGATCTCTTCTAATGACTAATTTCTGGTGCTACCAGATCAGGCTGTCTGAAGATATCGGCTTCTTGCATCAAAATGCACCAAACAGTGATGTTTTTTTTTTCTCTTTGCGAAACTCAAAACAAAAAAACAATTTCCCTCCCCATCCCCCCATCCCACTCTTCCTCCCTTCCCCAAAACGTTTACCAACATGACCAGATTAAGCATAAAATAACCCAAATAGGGTTATATGCCATAAAACAAAAGAACCAAACTAAACCAATGATCAATTAAAATCATTTGCTAACCCACAAAAATATCAGTCCATTTCCCACAGCAACTGCCGAATTCAGTTTTCATCGCCTGTTTGAAGAAGTAAGACATAATTTCTTTACTTCCGCTACAAGAGGAAAAGATTGAATGAAAAAAATACCTTTGTCTATTGGAGTTGAAACTGTCACCAAAGGCTGAAAGTTGAATTTCTGTCATCTCTGCATTTTCGTAGTAACATCCTGATATTTGTTATTATTCTTTTGAGGATCAGCTTCAGTGACATTAAGTGAAAGACGAATACTTAGATTCTCTGGTGCCTACAACAATCGCTGAAAGAACCAATATTCCTATGCTTTGTTCAACTGACCATTTCTCCAAAGATCCAGAACACAGACTTGAAATCTTTCATACTTGTAAAAGAACTGTATAGAAACTCATCTCTGAACATTTATGCATAAAATCTTTGAATTCAACTCCAATCTCCCTTTTCTAGTTTGCAAACAGATAAGTGCCCCCTTTTTCACAATCTGATTGTCATCGTGTGTTATTTTTGTGTCATCATCATTTTCCATTTAGATTCTGTTTTGTTATCTATACCCATATATCTTTCCCTGTAAATAAATATTGTATTTTTGACATTCATCTTGCGTTGGCTATTGTAATTCCTTTGTTGTGTTTATTGGTTGTCTTTTTGTTCCAAAGGAATTTTTAGAAAGGATCCTGCCTTATTTTTTGTCTTCCTGAATCCGGTGATTCGTATTTTTGCATTTTGTTGGAGGTGTGCCATCTCTTGTGTACGCATTCGTAACACTATTGTAACGTTTGCGTGTTTTAAAGTTAAAATAAAGAATCTTCTCAAAAATGCTTGTTATAAAAATGCACAAAGAATAAAGCATTTCTTTCATGGTGGTGTGATTGGAAAAAGCAACAATTCTACTAAATGCAAAAACACTCACTGTAAAGTTTTAATTAAATTGTTTGGCATTTCTTATAGGAGTTTCCTTTATATTTGTTGACTTAAAATAGAATATATTATTACTGACATTAGACGTCGATGCTCCATCAACTAAATAGACAACTGGGATGCTACTCATTGTCAACCCCAACCGATAGAGGCCTACTTATTATTGACAATAACTCTTTATTGCAAAATCAATCTTCATTATTGGTAACAGATGTCTCTTATCATAGATAATATAACTTATGTTTTTCTTTAAAAAAATATTTTTTCTTGAGTAAATGCAAATACATGATTGTCTGATTTTGTCTGGATACAGAAATGGGACAAAATAATGGAAATCTCTTAAAAATAATGGAACTCCCTTAAAATTGCGAATATAAGTTCTTCTTCATGTGCATCTTGTTGAACTCTGGAATCCCTACGGAATTTTGAACCGAATCCTTTGAAATTAGTGCAGTATCGTCCTGAAAGATTGCATTCTGATCGAGAAACATTTCCGCAACCATACAATTAATTCGATCAGATAAAAATGCTTAGTCTTGACTCTTCTGCCATGAAGGGAAACCATTCGGCCGGCAGATTTCCAAGATATAGCCCCTAGAATGTTACACATTGTCCATGGTTAACAATTGGGAAAAGGCAGCCGAGCTCAAATGCTTCATGTGGCTGTCTGCGCATGTATACTCCACCTTTAATGTAAAATAACGTAAAGCATGACTCGTCCGGGAAAAATATTCTTCCACTGCTTTAGGGACCAATTCAGTAGATTTTTACTCCACTCTAAATGCATTGCAACGTTTGTTTTTGAAAGTCGTGATTTTCTGATTGCAGTCGTCCCATGAGATCTGTGTTGTGCATCTCCTGGCAAACAGTTTTTTGTGGAAACTGGGTTCTTGAGGTGGCTATAAATCTCTAGTAATTTTGTGATCCTTTCTAACAATTCGTATGAGAGTCTGATTGTCCCTCTTTGAAAGTTTTGGTTTTCTTCCGACATTTTATTTTGACGTGGAGGTTTTTTCCTTTTAAAACTATAATTACTTTCAAGACGATCCTTCTTGATGCACCAAACGTTTCGGTTGTTTTCATTACACTTGCACCTGCCATACAAGCACCAACAATTTGACTTTGAAAAAAGTCCGATCGATCTGTCATTTTTAATGAATTTAATTGCATTTTTCTGACGATATCTGAAAGGAAACAGCAATTTTAACAAAACATTAAGCAACAATTAATGAATAAAAAACCCATAAAATTAAAGCTTTCGACAGTTATTAAGTATCACAAACCAGCCTAGAGTTTAGTGTATTAAAATGGGTAAATGTAGTGAAATTCCCTTCAATTTCAACATGTGATAACACATTTATTTTTTAAAATTATTTTGATAAAATTTGGATGTCAACAAAGTTGAATCTTTTCTCTTTATAAATGTACAATTTTTTCTCTTTCTGTCATTAATATTTTTTTCTTCTCCGTTACGGCAAGTTGGGTTACTATTTTTAGTGACGGATGATTTATTTTTTTATGTTGACGTTTTTCAACTTAATTGTTTGTCTCTATGCATATATAAACAGTCCAATCTTAAAGAAAAGAGGTCGCTCGTCTATATGACAGACTTAATATAGGGTTTTAAGTTGTCTTTCACAAAAATAATCTTCATTGAAAATTTAGTGAATTAAATTTTTATCCTATTGTCAAATCGTGTTTCCGTCTGTTTTACATTGTCTAAATCTGAGGGTTTTTTTTATTTTTAAAATTTTTTTTTTATTGGTTTACTATTAATAAAAAAAATCTAGTTTGATCTCTACTGTGTTATGAACCATTAAGAAGATTCTATGTGTTAGCTGTTGAAATCATTTTGTACGTTTTTTTCTTTCTTCTCTCTCTGTCTGTCTGTAATGGAATTTTGTCCAATATTTAGACTGACTTGATCTAATAATTATTGATTCCATTATGATTAATTTTCATAACCATAAGATGACATTACATTTGTAAGGATTTTTCACTTATTTGAAGTCTGCATTTTTAGTTATACACTGAAAATTGGTTTCTGGAAGACAACTTTTCTAATTTCCATCAGACTTTGAACAATCATAATTTTGTTGCTAATTGTGCTACCAAAATAAATGTGCTATCATTGTTTTGCAAAGATGATGTATGTGGCCACATTAAAAGTTTTTAGATTAATGAAAATGAAATTTTGGTTTGGGATACCTAGTATTACATCATCTGGGTGAGTCAGAAGTAACCGGGCACTAGAAAACAGTTCCGTTTAACGAAGAACCATGTCCTGGCGTTGCCCGGGACAAGTGAGGGAACCAAGAATCCCCCCCCCCCCCCCGATATAAATTGACCAAAAGACTCTTTTCAACCAAAATGATTAGACTTTATCCACATTATAAAAAAATATCCGTAACTTGAACGATGCGAATTTTAAAAAGTCTTATGAATTTGGTGGCGAATCGTGCTACGAAAATAAATTTGATACCATTGCTTGTTTTTCAAAGATCTGTGGCCACATTAAAATTTGAGACGTTGCTAGTCTTTCTCTACTCTATCACTATTTTCATGGCAAGTGCTCGACTGAGCTTCAATCTATGGTTCTCCACCCCTGTAAAACATTCACAACAAAAACTCGTCTAGCTACAACCACTGTCAATAAATCCCCTTTCTACCTGTTTGCCTAGAACTAAGCGGAACTTTCATGAGCACAGTTTCTTTCCGAGAACTTCCCGTCTGTGGAACATAATACCACGAGGCTGCTTCCCAGCTGACTATAACATTGCCATTTTCAAGTACAATGTAAACAAATTCTTGTTGGGCCATCCTCTTAAATAGTCACTTTACCCGTCATACTCAATAATCCTTATCCTCGAGTGGCCTGTGGGCCTTGGTAAGTGGTGACTCGTTTGTAAAAAAGAAAAATAATAGAATGAAATTTAAATTTTGCTTTGAGATACCTAGTTTTATAGATATTTTAAAATTATCATGTTAGGTGTGTCCATTAGTTTGTCCGACGCGTATATGTTACTTTATTTCAGTGGGTTTGATTGGCCTCTTAAATACTAACACTGACTATGAAATCAAGTGTAAACCCTGTTGAGTCTATTATGTTTAATTACATGCTAATAACAGTCGAGAGAGCCCCCCCCCCCTCCCCCAGCTAAACTTATAAATAAATCCTATAAAATGAATTGTTTACAGTAGGTGTTGTAATCCGAAAAAGATTGATATACTGTTAAACGCAAAACGGTTTTGGGTACTTATCCAGATTAGGACCCAAGCTAAAATCGACTTCGCGTCCGTTAGGGTTAGCTTGGGTCCTAATCTCGATAAGTACCCTGTTGTGTTCCTACCGTCCGCAATAACTGACGTTTCGGTACTTCTGCAGTTTACGGCCTGTGCTGAAATAATAACGTTATCAGGTGCTTGTTTAGCCACGACATTAAAATATTTAAAGAAATGTATAAACTTTGTTATGTGTTAGCTGAAATTAAGATTGTACAGAAAAAAATACGCAAATTCATCCAGTATTTATTAAATTATAAGGAAAAAAAAACGATCTTACGTTTCGTTAGACATTTTTACTTATGAAATGGATAAGGGAGATAACTCAAATTTTGTTTACTGGTTTAATAAAAATGGCTACCGAATGATAAAATCGTTTTTTTATTTTTAATTTAATAAATACTTGATGAATTTGCGTAATGTTTGGTGTACAATCTTCTTATAAGCTACCACGTAAGTATATATACATTTCTTTAGCTATTTTTTTTAAGAGTCCTAACATCTCGGGACTAAACAGCAGAAGCACCCGTTATCATTTAGAAACCCATTCTTAACATGGGAAGAGAGTGGCTTTGTTAACTATTCTGCACTTTCACCTAACAATTTAATAAACAAAAGATACTGTAAAAATTGAATTTAACTTGAAAATCCTATCTAAAAAAAAAGTAGCACGGTCAGTAAACTGCAGAAGTACTGACGTTTCTTTTGCTATCATTAGTCATAGTTCGAACGAATGGCTACACGCAGTTAATTTGAAACGATGCACGTTCAACTGATAAACCTTATAACATTAACAAGTCAAGCTATTCGTTACGTAAACAGCAACAAAGAAAACGTCCTTTCCTTTCCGTTAGATTTTTCGATCTTATTTGTTGGTGATGGTTTTTGTGCTTTCAAAGATTGGCACGATCCTCATCCTATTTCACTCGACAAAACAGATTTGACCTAAAATGCTATCTCCTTTACTTACTTATATATATATATATATATATATATATATATATAAGCACCATAACTGTTTGGTTTTTAACATTTATTTATAAGCAACCTTTACTTCTCCTCCTCCGACATGATTATTTTCTACTATCTATTTTTGAACTCCGGTCACAGCTAATTAGAAAGTCTTGTACGCTGTTTCTTCTGAACGCATTGTTCTTTATCGCCCCCCACACACACTTAATTGAAAATCTCTTCTTTGTTTATATGTAATGTTTATATTCACGATAGATCAACAAACACCTGTCAGGCTTGCGTTAAATAATCCCTTCGTGTTAGCCTGAGTAGGAGCAGCTGTAGTGGCAATAGTAGCATTCATCGTCGCTTGTATTTTCTTCACTTGCGCTTTGTCTGCGTTTTAAGAAAATGCACTGGAATTTCTCCACCTTTTAGCATTTTCTTTCAGTTGGATATGAATATTAAGAAAAAACGTGGTGATTGTTTCAAGTGAAATATGGCAGTTCAAAATAGATTAACAGAAAATCTCTTTGATATACTTATGTGTCAGGCAAAAGTAGGTATTTACACGAAAAATTACGGAAAATTATCGAGTAGAATTTTAATTAAAAATAAAAATCAGTTTTATCGTATATGTCCGATTCTAGGTTGGACAGAAGCCATAATTTATTTTGAACTGCCATATTTCACTTGTGTACGTCTTAAAACAAGCATCAAAATCTTTTTTCTTAAATCAGTACGTGTAATGAATAAGGATTTCAGTGCATTGACAAGTCCCGGAAATGGACAAAGCAGTTTACGATTAAAAACCGAGAAAAAAAAATGTAACAAGCAAATGACTCTAAGCATGCAAAAGGTGGTTATGGTTAAGATTGGAAAGAAAAATTATTTTTAGCCCCTTCAAAAATGTTGGAAAAAAAACTTCCTCAAATCGTAAACTGCTTCAGCCATTTCTCGAACTGATTCTGGATACCCATTCATTACAAGTAAAAGGCAGATCAAACTAAGCATGGGTTGGGTTAAAAAAAATTTAGCCCCTAAAAAAATCAAATGAAATAAGTTGAAAAAAAAAACCTTCCTTGAAAAGATGGCTTTCAAATCGTATACTGCTTCGGCCATTTCCGCGACCGATTCTGGATTTTCCGTACTGAAATCCTCTAAATACCCAGTTTTTACAAATATTCTTAGATCTTCATACAAAGCACTTTTATTTCTTAGATTTTCTTTTGTGTAATATACCATCGGATTGGTCCTGTTCGAGGTAAATGTGTTGTTTGGTTTCCGTTAATATTTAAAATTAAGATTCTGCATGATTAGATTCTGCAGAATTCTTCATGTTGAAACCAATTCTTATCTGATCACTGAAGTTAAGCAACATTGAGCTTGGCCAGTACTTAACCGAGTAACTATCTTTGAATAGTAGGTGCTTTAATTTGGGAAGTCATTGTAAATTACTGTCTCTAATATGTTTATGCAATCTGTGAATCCATCATCTAAGGGTGAAAAGTAGAGTGGTAGGGCAACTGATCTAGAAGGAAAACAGTTTGAAATAACATGCGGATACCTCAGTGAGCTGAACTCCCCTGCCTTGCATAATTTCAGGTCACCCTTGGCACAGTGTGCCTAATAGCCTAATAGCCAATAATGGCAAAAAATGATCACCTCAGAGTAGTTGAGTGCTCGTTGGAATCTCTCAAAAACATAATTTTCAAAGGTCTAGGGCTGAAGTTCTTTATTTGGACATATTCGGCAAAATCACTGTTTTGACCATAATTCGGCCAAAGATTATCGCTTGAGTAGTTAGTTGCTCATTTAATTATTTATATGATTAAAAAGAAAAGAAAAATCTCAATTTTGTAAATATTTTGAAAAAATTTTTATTTTTCCTTGAAATTTGGTTGTTTTATGGGAATTGATGGTGGATTTCATAAAAAATTGACAAAACCATTTTCAAATTCTGCCAAATGTTGGTCATTCTAAAATAGATACCTCACTTTTAAGGAACAACAACTTAAAAAAAAAAAAAAAAAAAAAGTATGGACCTGATGTTTTTGTAGTTTGACTATTTCTTTGAAGAACCTGAAATTCTCAGGATTTTTACATAGCGAAAGCATTTTTATTGTTTTGGAATTAAATTTGTGTGTCCCTATAGTGTGAAAAAAATTATTAAAATGTTGTTTATATAAATTTAAGTAAAACAAAGCATGTTTGTGTGTTCGACATCGATAGAAAAAAGTCATCAATGTTTTAAAATCGTCGATGTCACTGTATTTTCCTGAGAAAATCGCCTTAAAATTCTAGGGGTATAATTTTCGTATGTATTATTCAACTTGAAGCGGCCATAAAATCTAAATAAAAATAATAATAATAAATGGATAAATAAAGCTTTGGACCTGTTATTTTGAAAATTTATTTCTTCTTTTTTTTTTCTGAATAAATCTAAATTTTTGGAAAAATTATAGCGGTAAATCCATTTGCTGACCGTTAAAAATTTAATTTTTTTTTCTACCCCTGTCTGTGCACGCTGTGATTAGGGCAAGGTGTAGTACCTGTTAGCCTCTTTCTGATATTCCAGAGGGTTACCATACAGAAAATAAATGTCAGTAGTAGGATGTGACTCTTTTACTGGCATGCTCTAACTGACCGGATGCGTGGTTGTAAACAGTGGTTTGAGCACCAAGTTGTCTTATTAGTAGACAACTGCGATCACATATGTACTGGTACGTTATGCGACTATATAGCCCCCATCCCTTTTCTGGATCACACGCTGTTTCAACCTGGATAGCAGAAGACTCTTATGGCAGTCATTGACAAATTGATGTTCTGACAAAAGTTGAGAGGACAACAACAGGCACACAGTCGACACACAGCTTAATGCAAGAACGCATAAGTCTCAGATGTCGAAAATTCTGAGTTAAGGGATAGGCAGAACAGCCAACTTATTAAACCCCTGCTTCAAGACTGAGTCTCCAGTTATCACAGCAGTGCTTCTGGTTGTCTTGGATTTTATCTTGCTACTAAACTTGAGCAATGCCTTGTCAGGGGAGGTGTAGTTGGAATTGTGCAACCTTTGCTTCACTATAATTAAATGTTAGCAGTTTTTTTGTTTTGTTTTATGAATAGTTTCTTTATGTAATGAGTCATAACATAGTTTCCATGATTCAACTTTTGTACTTGTTCAATATGGCGTCCAAGATGACTGAAATCTTTATAAATGCTTATTCACTCCTAGATGTGTTAGTGGTTTTTAATACGCTTAGAATTTTTTGATATCCAAAGTTGATTACAGTCTGCTGAGAAATAAGGCGGGATTTTCAAGATGGCTGACAAGGAATACTTACAGACTCGTTACTTGTATGTTAGTCTGAACTAAGTCTAAGATGAGTAATAAAAGTAATATTCTTATTCTTAGGTAAATCTAGGGGTAACTTATAGTTTATGTGAAAATGTCTCATCCTCCCAATATCTCGGTGACATATGTATTCACAGATAGATAAGTGTATTCTCTACATTTACAAATCTACTATCAGACCATGTATGGAGTACTGTTGCCATATTTCGGCTGGTGAATTTCTGTCCCATTTTAATGTTCTTGATAAGTTGCGAAAACGTGTCTAATTTGATTGGTCCACCCTTTCTTCTTCCCTGCACCCTCTCTCTCACAGACGTGATGTTGCTAGTCTTAGTCTCTTCTATAAGTCCTATTATGGCATGTGTTCTTCAAAATTGTCTGATTTATTCCCTGCTTCCTTTGTTTCAGCTCGTTGGTCTAGTGGTCTCCATCAATTCGCTGTTCAGATACCTCATAATACATCTTATTTCAGTAGCTTCCCAAGAACTGCAGGCTTGTGGAACTATCTTTCTGCTGACTGTTTTCCTCCTACCTATAGCTTTGGTCTTTTCAAAACTAAGGTCAATAGGCATCTCCTGTCCTTGTGTAAAAATCTTTTGTTCTTTTTAGCTCTTTACATCAAGTGGCTTCATGCCTTGTCTGGAGCGACTTTCAGAATAGAACCCCAAATACTCGCTGATGTGATAGATGTAATTCCATCCGCGAAATGGTTGTTTACAAATTAAGCATACTTTAAAGTCAGTGTCAGCTGAGTATATTCAAGAGTTATCTCCCCTGAATTATACTGGCAGCAAAAGAATGAGCTCTTCCATTTAGAAGTACAAAAAGACTTGCACCATGCATGTGCAGGATTAAAACAGAGGCGTGTTCTCTTTCTGGTTGTGCGTTTCAAGCTGGGTGGACACGTTTCGCTTAGCTTTACATTTTTACATGATTTTCACACCACTGATTCTATTTAATCAGATCTTGCTTCTGGTCGCAGTTTAGATGCACTTCCCAGACAGCTAGCTATTTTAACATGACCCTTTTCTACTGGTCGCAAGTTTCATTCTCAGAATAGTTCCCAGATAATATCTAGGTAAGTTGTATTTACTTGACATCGCCAATGCATTCTCTATAAATTGTTTGCCCTGGCAATTCATGCATTTCAATTGTGTTTCGTTAGTCACAGCATGTGTTTTTTTTCCACTGCCTTTTTTGTATCATGTTTTATTACATCCGTCTTATGTTTGTCTTGACAAACTTCTGAGAAATTTCAATTCTTGTTAGGTCTACTCTAGCCACGTTGATGAGCCGTAAAGGACGAAATACATGTCTGTGGATATATATGTGGGAGCATCTAACCCGTGAAAGGAACAATGCTTCCCCCTTAGCATTTAGGTAAAGTCTTTCCCGTAAAAAGATATTTTAATATATTCAATTATCAATATTTCAAAAACAAAATAACTAATATAAATTTAAAAAATTACAACATTTATATGCGATAAACGTCTTCCATTGTGTATATATATATATATATATATATATATATATATATAATTAACTTCTAAACAGATCACTACATATTTTGGAATACAGTTGCCCAGTGTAAGGTGTTCAAATGTGGCCTATATTTCGTTTTAGTTTCATGCTCTTGTGATAATTCAGATCCCTCTTATTTCTGTAAAAGTTTAACAATAGGCATTTGTTACGATCGAGTCAATTTCCTCGCTCGGCCACTTAAAGAATGGGGGAGGGGCGAACCTCTCCTGCTACTAAGAGAGGTGGAAAGCATACGGCGTGCTTGGCCCATTGCTTCACTTTTCGTCTCTCGTTTGCCTGACTGCTACTGAGAAGGAAGGCGTACGTTAACACCAGTAACCACGGCGTGCTTGCCCTTCTCTTTCACTTTCCATCCCATCCATCTACTTGTTTCAAAGGAGCGGCCCGAAAAAGGGATAGAAAACAATAAAGAAGAATACAAGTTATCATATCGTACAAAATGCTAATTCCTGGGCCAAACACCACGGCGAGAAATGAAAGGATTTTTGAATAAGAAATCAGTTAGAGAAAATATTTGTAAGCGATCGCTCGGTCCGGAGAAACCACTCTTACGAAAAACTTGGAGTCGCTTGCTATCCGAATTGAAGACAGAATCATCCTTTTCTGTCTACTAACATGGGATTTAATAAGGACAAAGTGGGATGTCAGAATATTCCTTCAGTTAAGTAAAGAAACGTCTTGCGTCTTTCTCTCAACACATATTCGCACATTGGCCAACAAACCTTTTTTCCATTGTTTTTGTATCAACACACACACATCGTATCACATTTCGCTTAAACAATAATACGTCTATCTTCTATCCTTCAAGAACCACATTTCTGAAATAACACTTCAGTTTTATATCCATATATCATTGTCTGTGTTTTTCTTTCACCGTGCATTGCATTTTGTGTTTTTTTTTCTTATCAGTTCTCGTTCGACAGCCACCTATTCTAGCCAACAAAACATTGTTAGCTAGACTGACGGAGGTGCAAAAAGGGCCAAAAATATAAATATCTTTAGTTACGAATACAGGTCGTGACAGTATTAGTAGACATCAATTAATAATATTCCCCAAATTTCAGTTTCTTTGGGGTATTTTAAAGTGTTGTTAGGGGGCATAATATGGTCACAACCTCCCATTTAAAAATTCAAATATATCAGATTTGCATTGAATTTAATCCATAGTTATTACACACCAATTAAACAAGATTCCCTGGGTTAAAAAATTATTTTTTTTTAGACATTTTCTAGAATCAAAATCATGTAATGAATTTTGATCAAAATTAGAATAAGGCTTCTAGACATAAGGTTTAGTCTCATTATGTCTTGATTTTTAATCTTCAAAGGGTACATAAATTTGTGCAAAACTATTGTTTGAGAGATTAATTTTATCCATCTTCTAATATGTGTGTGTGTGTGTCTTTTCCCTTTTATATTCCGACCTCATGTTATCCGCGATACCGCAGCATTTTCAATATGATTACCACGTGTTTGAGAAGACACTCTAACACATGCGTCATTATACAAACAATAAAATCAAATATTCTAATTTTATCTCGGCATTGTCAAAAACAAATTGAGAACTCAATCTCAATTATAAAGTGGTGGTTCTGTCGTCATTAAAAAAATACTCCTCCATCACCGTTTCTTTCTAATTGTGTGCAAAGCTTTGACTGTATGATGAAACCATATTTGCAATGAAGATGGCCGCGTGTTGATCTTACAGATTACTCGGCTGAAATCTTCTTTCGAATGACAAATCTATAATTTGAGTATTTTTAAGCATTTGCTTATTGGCCATCTTGGAAGTCCTACTTGTTGAGTCGTTGGATTCTGATCAATTTTGTTATCAATAACATCTAATACGATTAAAACTGTTGGAAAACCTCACTTGTGATAAATTCGATAGGATTATCAGTATTTTAAAAGGATTTGGCAGCCATTTTGAAAAAAACACCAGATTTCATCCTTTTCTACAAACCAAAGGCTTTTTTTAAAAAAATTATTTATTATTTTTGACAATAAATTGTTTAATTTAAAATATTTATCTCTATGATAATATGCTAACGAATTTTCAAGTTCATACGTATGTTTTCACCCTCCACCCCTTTTTTAAAATATGGGATCACCCAATCATCATAGATGCAAAAAAAGTAATTTTTAATGCTGTGTTGAACGTGGACCTCTAACTAAAATACACTTTCTTGGCCTTCGAACTAGGATCAAAGTATAGTATCTGTTCTGTCCAAAGATGGTGCAATAAATCATGAGGCCTGCGTTTGTGCTGGATGTCCATAGAATGGAAATATGTCACAAACTCCTGCAAGGGTTTTTGAGATAGACACAACATATTCTTAAACTACATCAATCAGAGTAGTTAGATTAGTATGTTTCAATTTGAGCAAAGGTAGTACAATAATATCGTGGGGGTCCACGTTCGACGCCGGACATCCATAGAATGGAAATATTTTTAAGCACAGCAGCAATATACAACAGATGAAGAGTACAACTGGAATTTCCACAGGTTCTGTTAGTATATATATATTTTTTTAAATATCTATATCCACAGACAAGCGGCTATTTTGTCTTAATATGACTCAGCAGTGTGCCTATATATATATACAGCTGACCGCTAGACTCAAACCTTGGATCTCTGGTTTCAGTCACGATAGACTGTGATAACCCGACAATTTAATTAATACACTCAGCATTTCAGATGTACGGATAAATGCCTTGAAGATAAAAATATTCGCTGTCGACTTCGTCCCAATAGATAAAACACCCATTGCCCTCAATGGTGATGTTCTTAAACAGGTTTCAAATACCTTAGCGCCATTATCACAGCTACGGGTCAAGGTGGAGCTGACATCGAAATGCGAATTGACCTTGCACGGTATGTATTCTGCTGACTCGATTTCCAGCGCTGGTCTAGATTTGAGATAAGATGCAGGACTAAAGTAAAAATCTACCAAACACTGGTGCGAACGATCCTCCTTTATGGCAGCGAGTCCTGGCCAATGAAGCTTTCAATCATCACTGCCTGCGTCGCATCTTCCGTGTCAAATGGCAGCATTTCCTCTCGAACAACACAGTATGTTTCTGCTACAAAATTAACTCCCTTCTCCGACAAGTCATCCGCGCGCGATGTCTGCGCTGGCTGGGTGATGCCGTTTGCCGTCAACCAGGAGAGTTCATGTTAGAAGCAATTGTCCCAGATTCCCTACAGGGTTGGAAAAAGTGATGGAGTGGACAAGGAAAAACCTGACTGATGATGATTAAAGCTGATCTGTGACACAACCTGACCCTCATATCTACAAAGTTCATTGTTGAAACAGCGAGTGGATAGAGATCACCTGATCATTGGCTTGTAATCGTCAGGCTTCGTCGGCTTTCATGAAGGACTCGATGACAACAATTGATGATAAACTTCAGTTTCTGCCTGACTTGTCCACCAAGTTTTACTCATGAGTGTCCAACACACTTTGTTCTTTTGCCGTTCAATGATAAGCACGCCTAAATACAACGTGCAATAATGTTCTTAACTCTGCCCCCACCTCTCTTGACACTGTCCTGATTTTGGCTATGAAGGCTTTTTTTTAGTTCATGAATGATCTGTGGTTTGTTTTGATAGCCATCTTTGAGATAACCCCACAGATAAAATTCTAAGGAGGGGGTTAGGGTTCGGTGAATGTGAAGCCCATTCAGGATCACACTTTCTACTGATGAGATGATCATGAAAGTGATTGAACGGCGATAAAACAAATTGTTAGACATTCATGACTGAAACATGACTGAAAGTTTGTACCAAATATGGTTAGGGTTGCAGAA
The DNA here is from genome assembly GCA_963556195.1 of Sepiola atlantica. Taxonomy (NCBI): domain Eukaryota; kingdom Metazoa; phylum Mollusca; class Cephalopoda; order Sepiida; family Sepiolidae; genus Sepiola; species Sepiola atlantica. The sequence goes on along the minus strand of OY744524.1, from coordinate 104,822,198 downwards.
AAGATCGTGAATATTACTAACGATTCCATGGGTGATTCCATTTTCAGGGAGGGGGGGGGGTCACCTTGTAATATGTTAGCCTGGAGCAGTTATTTAAAAAATAAATGATCATCTTCCTGCTTTATACAATATTTTTGTGTTTTACACATACTTCTGCGGAATATGGTCCAACAAACTTACTGCACTTGTACCCCATCAACGTAAATAACCATGACGAACTCGACTAGCAACAAAATCCCGTCCCTTCACTGTAGAGGTCCCCAGATTCTGGAAAGCTTTCTACTCCAATAGCTTCTTTCCCTGAACCGCTTGCTTTGGGATTTCCTTCTCTGCTCCTCGTTTCCCTGACCATACCGACATGCAGAAATTTAAATGTAATGTGAACAAACATCTTGCTGCACAACTCCCCACTTAGGATGTCCCTATAAATCTGGCCTCTAATCACTGTAGTCCCTTATGTCTCGGTGTCAATATGACTTATTTGGGGGTGACTAATAAAAAAGAAAGTTTTTCCATATTTATTTTATTTGTAGTTTTTAAATCTTTAAATCGTCACTTTGGAATGTGGCGAAGTTGAAGGCGATTCATCTGGGTCAAGTGATTGCGACCCTCAACAGGAAAGTATGCCGACAGTAATAGTGTTTTGGATCAAGCAAATACACTTTGAAAAGTGACTCAGATTTGAAAAATAATGACCTTTGCACTTGTGTTAAGGTCAGGATGTCACTTAATGGGAATCCAGAGAAGAAATAGACATTGGTGACGTCACGGATACTCCTCACTCGGCCTATTACTTTTCATAAAATTTTCACCATGAACTATTAATGGCAGACAATAAATGAGTAAGTAAACCCAAATAAATTGTTTGGGACTAATTTAAATTTTACCTTAAATTATTTAAAAGGAAATACAGTTAGGAAATTAGTCCAAAAAAATGATTTGGGTTTACTTACTCAGAAAACTGTAGATGATTTATTGTCCACCATTTTGGTTGGGAAACAGCAATTTAACAAAATAATTTTGTGATAATTTTTAAATCTATTTATGCGTACGTATACCACCACCACCACCACCACCACCACCACCCACATACTGGCTATAAGTCCCCAGTATTAGCTTCCTTTTTGTTCTTGATGTCTATTAAGAGAAATGCTTCCAAAAGTTGATTAGCTTAATCACCTACTCTACTAATCCCCTTGATTAGCATTAAATAAAAAATGTATCATTCAGATTAAGTAATTCGAAAAAGCTACTTAGTCAGATTTGTATTCACACCAAAAAAAATCATTCTGCCATTTTTAAATTCATTCAATACTTAAAGAGGGTTCTTTTGTTTGTGTGTGGTTTCTTTTGTCGATTACTCGCTTGTCCAGACACACTCCTCGTTTTTTTGTTTTTTTTTTATCTCCCTCTCACAGCGATACGATGTGACACAAGGTCGGAAAGTGAGATTGAAAAGCAAGCACCCTAGAGGATGAGAACTCTGGCCTACAAAAAATGCCTAGGCAGCCCCGTCGGCATTCCCCAGGAGCAATAAACTAACCCCTTCTCAAAGGGTGAGAAGGTAAAGCCTGGGAGCGTGAACCTCCTAGAACTGCACAGGACAAACCCTAAGACCGGCGGAATCAAGGCCTGAAGGCCAAAACGGTACCGGTTTAAGGGGTGTAGCATCCATCGGAACAGATACAACACTTTGATCTACACCAAAAGGACGTTTTTTATAAAAAATGAATGTGGAGTAATTAGATGATCTTCATAAATGCTCGATTTTATGTAACATTTTATGATAAACGAATAGTATCATGAAAAAATTTGGTGTGGTTAAAATAAATTCTGGGAACGACATGTTGCATATTGGATGACCTTTATTTAGTTTGATCCATGGACAAAACCAGAGGAAATGTTGTAAAGTTGACAAGTCAAATTTTCCGTGTATGAACAACATACGAGTCATGTGACGTCATTAACCAAATTAGCGAGAGAAAATCAAAGTTATCCCTGTCTTCCCTATCATGCTGCAGAATGATTGATCTTCTCAGATATAAAGTAAAGTTGGTCTCTTTCTTGATTTTTTTTCTCATCAATACTTTTCTTCCGATAAAATCAAAATCTGATTCTAGTTTGTCAGTTCTTTTGGTGGATAGTTGCAGCAATTTATTATGAACAATGAAATATAATCTGATTTAATTTCTTCCAGAAAATACTTTGACCAGGTCAGCATTATTTTCATACAGACTCCATCTTTAAAAAAAAAAAAAAAAGTTTGGGTTGGGACGTTACTTTGTAGTTGTTAAAGAGTTATTTCCCTTTGTTTGCAAACAAAAAAATATTTAGGAAAAAACTGCATAGTTAAAAAATTGCAAGTAAAAACACGAGCAAGTGATGTCGGGTATTCTGTGCGAAAACATATCTTTGTGTGATTCTAATATTTACCTCTTTCCCATCGCAGGAAGATATGACATAAGGTCGGAAGGTGGGGATTGAGAAAGCCAGCGCACAACGAATGCACTTTGGCCCACAAAAAATGCATGAGAAACCCTGTCTGAATTCTCCAGTATGAGTGCCTCAGGCAATTAGCAATAAACTAACCTTTTCTCAAAGTGCAAAAAGGGAAAACCTGCGAGAGTGGACCTTCTAGATCAAAGTGTAGTATCTGTTCCGATGGATACTGCACGCCTGTCCTGTGCAGTTCTAGGAGGTCCACCCTCCCAGGCTTCGCCTCCCCTCTTTGGGGAGGAGTAAGTTTATTGCTTACTGTCTGAGGCGCCCCTACCGGGGAATGCCGACGGGGCTGCCCAGGCAATTTTTAAATGGCCAGAGTGCTCACCTCTCGAGCGCTGGCTTTTAACCCCACTTGCTCGACCCCGATCCTGGGTCACATCTTACCTGTGGGAGTAAGATAAAACTGGCCTTGTGCCTAACTCCCTTGAGGAGTAAATATAGGACCTTCTAGAATTGCACAGAACCATATCTTAGCCTGACAGAAGAAAGGCCACCTAGCTTCAAAATGGCCCAGACGCTGTTGGACTGATTGTCGAGGTTGTATCTGCGACTGACATGAACAGCCTAGCCTTTGCACAAAGTATGGTTCAGTGATTACCATACATACAGATTTTCGTTTAACACATTTGACCACCAAGCCACATCCTCGGATACATCTGCTAATAAATATGAAATTTGATATGGTTTAAAGCCAAAGATTGTGTTTAAAAAAAAAAAAAAAAAAAAAAAAGAAAAAGAATTGTCAAGTTATATTTTGTCATGTTTCGTTAGTCATCTGTAAATTGAATTATTATCTTGTGTGAAAGCTAATATTAACGGATAGATGTGTTTGGAAGTGAACGTGAATATTGTACGCATCTTGGCATGTGCTTCTCGATCTATAAATCAATGTTCAATATATCAAAAATAGAGTTTGGTTCTTGTTTCATTGGAAATATCAAAGATGAACATGGCTATTTCTATTGCTTTTCTTTTGATTTAACTGATATAATGATATAACCGCTTTTACTGATCAAATCTATACGACCTATTTTAATTAATACACAAAATATGTATCAGAATTTGTATAATTTTGATTATTCAGACTACTGTTCTCATCTTGAGTGCTATCATCACAATGTTTCGGCCGCTGTAACCTCCGGCCTTTTTCAGGTGTATCTTTTCGAACTCGGGAATATTTCTGGACAAAATTTCAAACGGAACCCTTTATTTAATCCACGGAGATAGCATGCTCTTGTTCCGTCAGCCATGACTGGGAGAAGTCTTCAGTCATTTGCAATTCTTCATATTGCCTGCAACCTTCAGATGACTATCACTTGGAACTGAATTTTATTTAGTACTATATCCACTGCACTACGGGTCCTTGTGGAAATTCCTTCCAGATTCCTGAGTTCGAAAAGATACACCTGAAGAAGGCCGGAGGTTACAATGACCGAAACATTGTTATGATAACACTCAAGATGAGACCAGTAGTCCGAATAATCCTAATTATACAAATTCTGATATGTTTCGTGTATTAATTTGACTTATGAGGACAGTTTATGACATTGGATTTGAAGATGACCATGTTGTAACCCCCAGGAAAGCAGTCTTCTCAACATGTTCCACAGATGGCAATTTCTTTTTTTAAACTTAAGACATAAGTGGTTAGCGTGATTAGAGCCCAGATTTATAGGAGGTATCCTAAGTGGTGAGTTGTGCAGCAAGATGTTTGTTCACATTACATTTAAATTTCTGCATGTTGGTATATTATGGGAAACAGAGCAGGGAGGGAATTCCAGAGGCAAGTGGTCCAAAGAAAGAAGTTATAGAGTAGAAAGTTTTCCGGCATCTGTGGATCGCTACAGTGAAGAGGTGGGATATTTTGTTGCTAGTTGCATTTGTCGGCGTTATTTATGTTGAGAAGGTGCAAGTGTAGTAACTTCGTCACATCACGTTCCATGGAAGTACTTGTATAATAAAACAAGCACAGGGATGCAACATTATGGCGATGGGACAGGGCTGGAGCTTGGTAGACAGTGCGGGACATATTTAGGTTAGAGACGTTTTTTTTTTGTATCCTGTCAAAGAGAAAGAGACAACTGCTTGCTGCACCAGCCCAGATGGATGTGGCAACATTACTCAATGTGTGGGCAAATGATAACTTTGTAGAGATATAGGATATTGGCACATGTGAGAAGTTTACTTGCCCGGTAGATTCGTCTAGGCGGGAATTGGCTTCATCTCGGGTAACAAAACATCTGAAAGAACGTTGAAATCAACAAGTAAAGTAGAAATGTCTACGAAATATTCCCGAATACGTAAAATCAGTAAAACATCAACTTCTTTGCGACAGTACATAAACCTGAGACACAACATATTGTCTGCGGAGGGGGGAGGATCAATTATGAATTTTTCCCCAAAGTCTGATTAGTGAATCATCCATAATGATATTATTTGATTAACGCAAATTATTTCTAAAATATCTACAAGATTCAAAAACTATATATTTACGATATTACCATAAAGCATCCTTTGTTTTGTTTTGAATTATGAAGAACATTGCGTTTATCCACATCAAAAAATATATCTGAGACCGTATATTTTTAAACAAATAACATTGTTTTGAATAAATGCACACGTTTTGAATCGGCGGAAGAATTTCTACTAGTTTTCACATTTTCGTAAATGACTAACGAAAGAAAAAAGTTGTCCGAAAATTATCACTCCTCAATGGAAAAAGAGAAAAGTAAAAATTACTTATATTATTGAAAATTAAAAAATTTAATGTGAAGATAAGATTTTGTAAAATGAACAATTTGTGACATTGCATCTATAACACATTAATCAATAAGTCCCAGCCTGGCACATAGAGAGCACAACTAATAATAATTAAAAAATAAATAAATCCATATCATTTTTTTATAAAGTACTAACCTTCAAATGGCACATGACGGAATTTGAATCCAATTGGATTATTAGTTTACAAATTAGTTATTTAAGTGAAGCTACTGTTGCAAATTTTCAAAACAACCGGAAAATCTGGATTTCGTGTGTTGATAAAGAATTGCTTTCTGATGGGATAAATACTGTTCAAGCACAGCGATGGCTTGATAAGTGTTATTTGGACTCTACTCAGTCAGAAGCAACGGTTAAGAGGTGGTATGCCGACTTTAAATGCAGTCATACAGACACAAATGATGCTGATGCACAAGTCACCCAAATTCGGCAGTTATCACGGATAGAAACAAAATCGGTGGTTTAGCTGCTGTTTTAGTGAACTTTAAATATTTAAAAAAATGTATAAACTTATGTACTAACATGTTAGTTGAAAAAAAGATTTAGAAAAATATTACACAAAATTCATCCAATATTTATTAGATTATAAGAAAAAGAAAGAAAAAAAACGATTTTATGTATTAGACATTTTGTAACCAGTTTAGGCAAGGGAGATAACTAGTTTTTTTTGTTTTTTTTAAAGATTGAAAGATACAAGATGACTTCTTCCAATAAAAATCGTTTTTATTTTTTAATTTAATAAATACTGGATGAATTTGCGTAATTTTTGGTGTACAGTCTTCTATTAAGCTACCATGTAAGTACATAACAAAGTTTATACATTTCTTAGGCTAGTTTTTTTTTAACATGTCACTGTGAAACAGCAGGAGCACCGAAAGTTGTCATTTAACTTCTGACCCCCCCACACACACCCACATCCAGCAATAAGAGGATTTAACTTGTCTTCACCCAATTTGTCGTTCTCAGAATGGAACTAGTAACCAGCTGCTAACTTGTATTGGATCTGAGGGTAAACTTTGAGTGTAAGGGGGCATGTTTATACATACCCACCCACATATACAAAAATACTTAGGTTTTGAGGGCAATTAATTCTGGTCTGTATTTGCAATTTGACAAAAATCTTATTTAAATAATTAAAAATTGATTAATTCTCTAAAAGTTTTCCTTGTGGATTGTTGCCTGTCTTTAAGAAAAATATATTTTGATTTAATTCCTTCCAAAACAGCGGAAGCACCACAAAATCCACAAAGTCGTTTTAACTGATCGTAAATTGAAGTTGCGTGAGATAGCAGAGAAGTTGAAGATAGCGAATACTTTATAGCATTATTGGTGCGCTTGAAGGAAGAAAGCGCCAAAAAGCGTCCAGAAGAAAAAGTGTTCTTTCACAAGTCGATGGCAAAACTACATGAATTGCACTTCGAATTGCTTTCGCACCAACCCTATTCTCAAGATCTGACGACTACTACTAGCTGTTTGCAGACCTCAAAAGAATGCTCCAGGGAAAGAGATTTGCCTCCAATAAAAGTAAATTCGTATGAATCAGAATGGTACAACTTTGTTGACCGGCTTGATTCTGTTGTCGGCATTCTTGCAGGAGGGACCACGTATTGGTTGCGAACATCACTAAGTGAAAATGGTATTATGGAATCGACTGGATTCGAACTTGGCACACCCAGGTCATCAGTCAGTGTCGTTATCCACTTAACAACTGTCACCTCCAATGAAGAAGTGATATCGAAAACTGAGGCATATTTTTTGACGAAAGACAAATCGCTCTGTGAAAAAAAGGTATCAAATTGTTAGAGAAGTGTTGGAATCGGTGTATCATCTTCGAAGGAGACTATATTGATGAATAAAGTTGAATTTTGCATAAAAGTTGTTTTATTAGTTAGGACCAGGACTTATTGAGTGATGTGTTGTATAGACATTTCTAAAACTATACATGAATACATTTGTACATTTAAAATTATTTATAAATAAAAAAAAATGATGCTATGAAATATAGATTATGGGGATGACGGGGCCAAATTACACACTAGCATGAAATTGATTATAGTGGATAATACATTATGGTGAACAAGACCCACTCTCTCTATCAGGCAAGTGGTGATCTGTACAAGTGTGATGTGTGCCAACTTTCAGGAACACACAACCTGTTCGAATCTAGTTGAATTCACTTATACCCTAGTAGTGGGAAAGGTATGAGCCCCCCTCTCCCAGCTAGTGGTAAAAATAGCAACTTGTGTTCAAGTAATTGTTTACAGTAGGTATTCATTTGAGATTAAATAACCTGAAAAAGGTTGATATGTCAAAACAGAAAACTAAACAAATCGTTTTTGAATAATAATCTTAAAAATAAGTATAGAATTTGAATTAAACATAACTCAATCCCAAAACTAAGGAATATTTTAGCATGCATTTTATGTGCTTAAAATAGACAGGAAAAAAGCCGTAGGAAATCAAGTTTAAAAAAAAAAAAAATTATCATGAAAACTGTTTTTTGAAAATAAATTTTTTTATTACACTACTGGCTGTCCCTACTCAGTGTTGTCCGGGATACCGTGAAATCATTTTAGTTCTTAATTTTTATTAGTTAGCACATGCTTCAAACTTTGACAGACAAATAAATAAATTTTAATTGTAAAGAAAACTCTTTTTATATTCTTCAAATAAAAAATGAGTTATTTCCATTGCTGATTGTTTTCTTCCATAGTCATACTTGAAAAAATGTTTCCATATTTCCAGTCATTCGGGTGAGACTACATCATTTTAAAAATAAACTGTAGCTAAGTATGGTATTATAGTGCCAATAACCTGGTACAACAATAACAAATGAAAATTGGCTAGTCAGCTCAAATGCTATTTAGGTCCAACCGTTAAAATTTCACAAGATAACTTTATATGTTAGAAAAAGTTTCTCTGAAATATTTACCTAAAAACTAATGCCATAGAAATTGAGTTTAATATATTTTTGTTATTATTCTATTAATCATCATCATCATCATCATCTAGTATTTTATTAATCGAATTTGTAATTTAGTAAAATCATTCTTAGTTGAATCCGTCTTTAAGTGTTTACGAAAAGGAAAGATATTTTTACTTAAAGGATTATTATAGCTTTTGTTGACATACTAATTTTAATGGGTTCTGTTTTAATATGGGGTCTTTTTTAGGTGGTTCTTTTTAATGGGTCTCTTTTTTTTTTAATGGGTCTCTCTCTCTCTCTCTTTATTTATTGGTCTCTTTTATTAAATTGATCTCTTTTTAATTCTGTTTTGATGGGTCTCTTTTTATTTATTTTTTTTTATCACTTATTTTTATTTTCATATTTGTAACCACATGATTTTTTTGTTACAGAAAAAGCTACCAATGAAATGCGAACCACAGAAGATTGGGGACTAATAATGGATATTTGTGACAAAATTGGACGGACTCCAAATGGGTAAGTTTTAAAACTTCTATTTTTTTTTTTTTTTTCAGTGGAAATCGTTGTGCCTGATTGAATTTATCATTTTTTAATGTCTTTCATCACTTTGTCTCCAAAGCAATACAGCAGAATTACACCAAATTTTCCATGAAGCATCCTTGGAATACCGAGTGTATAACGGGCAACAAAATTATATTACTAGTACCTATAATAATACTATTTATAGTAATACACACTTAGAGCCTCCAAAAGTGTTAGGTAGAACTGCACTAATGTAGCGTAAAGAACCTTTGAGTTGCTGAGTTTATAATAGAGGGTAAAAAAAAAAAAACAATACTACTATTACAACTCTACTTTTTTTATGGAAATCGCTCCAGACAAGGCATGAAGCAACTTGATGTAAGGAGCTAACAAGAACGAAATATGATTATCGCAAAGTCTATAGATACGGTGGCCTAAGTTGGGTCTTAGGTCAGTTTTAACCGTCATCAAGGTTTTTCCTAGTCCACCGTATCACTTTTTCCAACCTTATAGGGGAGCTGGAGCAATTGCTTCGTAGATGAACTCTTCTTGTTGATGGCAAAGGGCATGAACCAACCAGCGTAGAAGTCTCGTGAGGATGACTTGTCCGAGGGAGTTAATTTTGTAGCGGAAACATACCGTTTGTTTGAGAGAAAGTGCTAGCATCGGACACAGGATGCAACACAGGGAGTAGTGATTGAAAGTTTCCAGTCGCTTGTTGTCTTCCAATCTCATTAGCCAGGACTCGCTGCCATAAAAGAAGGCTCATTCGCAGCCGTGCTTGCTAGATCCTTACTTTAGTGCTGTGCTTGATCTCGGATCTTGACCAGAACCGTAAAATGAATCTGCTCCCCCTTAACCCATGGCTTTGATGATGGTGCCAAGATATTCGAAACCCTCAACCTCTTCAAGAAGATTACCATTGAGGACGACGAGTGTTTTGTTTATTGGAGCGAAGCCTATGAGTAACATTAAAAACAACAATGGCTGATTATCAAAACCCATCAAAAAAAGCTAATATGGCCAGTTATTGATTATCTTTTTAATCAGTGCAACCATTTTAATCATTTTGATCTCGGTTCAAAGATGTTGAAAGCAATAAATTATTCATTTAGGTTCAAAATAAAAATTGATTTGGATTAAAATCAAATTGCATTTGTAGAGGTTTTCTTTGTATAGATATTATTATGTTGAATGGTGACCAAAATTAGATTCCACCCAACCATGGAAGCGTTAAAAATTCACAATTATAAGGGATCTTAGTTCTACGCTTTTTAGCGGAATACTGCCCCCCCCCCCCCTTTCTTTTCTTTTTTATATCCAGAAAAAGTGAATTTCCGCTTATATCGCTAGAGCTTTCCATGGATATGAGTTCTTCGTTTTTGATTAAAATCTGTTTTTTCTTCTATTTGGCTAGATTTTATTTCTCCTATCTTTTTTCTCTTTCTCTTTCCATCTTGCCTTTCTTTTCACCTCTTCTGACAGTTCTCTCTGGAAATGTTCCTTTTTGCCATGAAGGCTAAGATTTCAAACGATTCGTGAAGAGTGTAGAGGAGTTGAATGACTTTTGTTTCATCAAAGAATGACTTTCTGTCTCCTTCCTACATGTACACTCAGTGTCTCTTTATTTTGACTTTCTCAGTTGAAACTGATTGGAATTGTTTAGGAAAATCAAGTAAAAAAAAAAAAAAAAAATCTGAAAAATTGACCTGCTGTTAGCTCAATTTTATTAACATAAATTTGCTTTTTTTTTTTTTTTGCGCTACTCTCCCCACACACGCACAAAGGGGGGGGGGGGCGTTCAACAATCTTTGTTTTATTGTCATTCAACGATCTGCTCCAAATGCGCAACCCCATCTGGTTACAACATTCTTAATTGTCAATAACTCTAACGCACTCCTGATTTGTTGCTTTGATGGCCCTCTTCAGTTCGAGAATAGTCTTGGGATTGTATTGATAGCCATTATATTTGAGATAACCCCACAGATAAAAATAGGGGTACGGTCCGGTGAGTGTAAATCCCATTCAGGATCACACCTCTTACTGATGAGATGATTACCAAAGTGTTCCTGCATATCATTGAATGACGATAAAACAAAGACTGCTGAGCATTCATGACCGAAGTTTGGTGGACAAGTTAGGCATAATCTGAAATTTATTTGTACCAAATATGGTTGGATTTTTTTGCAGTTTATATCTACAAACTTTATATCTATTTATAACGGGGCCCAAGAAAAGACTTTTATTGTGGGTTTGTTTTTCAAGACTTCTAGTTTCTCAGTGTGCGTCTTTCTCGCCTCTACATGACTTACACTTTATTATTTTATTCATTTACTATTTATCACATATTTATTGAAATAAAAAATGCATAAAGTACCAAAAATAACTTTTAAAAGCATGCTATTAAAAAAATAAATCCATCAGAGTGCATTTTGGTTTTCTTATGAACAAGTAAGCCATTTTAATCTTTTATTAATAGTTGAAAAAAGAATTAATTACTTTATGACCTTTTGAAAAGAATTTGGAAGCATTTAAACTGTTGGTGCTTCTTTAGAGACGTGGCCCGAGACAAAAAAGGGGGAGATAATTCAAACTTTGTGGGGGGTGGGGCAAAGATTTTTTTTTAGCGAATTTAAAATGCAAAAAATAAAACTTCTGAAAATGCGTTGACATTAAATAGATCTATTGAAATAAATTAAACATCAAATAAATATCATTGACCCCCCATCCCCTAAAAAAGTTTGAATTATCTCCCCTTTTATATTGCGTCTCAGCAGCGTCTCTAAAGAAGCACCGAACTGTTAAATAGAAAGTTGCTTCTGATTTCAGAAGTCCTAATGTATTAAAAGCTTGAAAGTTTTGGAAGCGATTTACATGCAATAATTTTGTAGAGATTAGTGATAGTAAGGTGGGGGGGGGGCAGGGAGCGAAATAACAATGAATGTAAACAGACCCTTGAGCAATGCCAAGTCATCTACAGTGTAATGTGGGTCTTCTTGACAAAATGGTCGAAGTTCTTCATATCTGTTGGAGAAGTACCCTTAAAGTGGTTTACGTTAAACATAGAATGTCTCATATAATTTCGATTATTTGGACTACTGTTCTTCTCTTGAGTGTTATTCTCACAACGTTTCGGCCGCCGTAACCTCCAGCCTTCTCCCTGTGTATCTTTTCGAACTCTGGAATATTTCTGTCGAACTCGGGAATCTGGACGGAATTTAAAACAGAACCCGTGGCGCAGTGGATATGGTACTAAGTAAAATTCAGTCCGAAGTGATAGTCATCTGAAGGTTGAAGGTTCAATCCTCGGTGCTGGCGATACGAAGAATTGCGAATTACTGAAGACTTCTTTTAGTCATGGCTCACGGAACAAGAGCATGCTACCTCCATGGATTAAATAAAGGGTTCCGTTGTAAATTCCGTCCAGATTCCTGAGTTCGACAGAAATATTCCCGAGTTCAAAAAGATACACAGGGAGAAGACCGGAGGTTACAGCGGCCGAAACGTTGTAATGATAAAACTCAAGATGAGAACAGTAGTCCGAATGATCCACATTATGCAAATTATCAATTCTCATCTAAAAAATTCAGAAACATAGACTGTCTCATTGGATGGCATGCATATCCTCGATGCAGGACTCAAATAAAACCACTGAAGAAGGAATCCTCCACTAGTTGTATATTTTATATATATATATATATATATAAATCCATCCAGTCACGCAAAAGTAAGTGTGTAAAGCACATGACTTTTTTCTAGCCTCCGGATGAAACCATTCAAATGATGAAGGGAAGTGAGAAAGCAAATAGCAAGTCAGACTACCACCTCAAACTTATGTCGCTGCCTGAAATGAATTTGGAAAGAAATCCCTCACTCTAAATAAAAAGTCAATGATAGGTGTTTGTTTTTACGTCATCAGAAATGATAATAATTATTTATGTATAAAAAATTAAATTACTGATGTAATTATATGATTTTTATATGGATTTTTAAGTAATACATCTAGAAAAATAGCAAGTGCAAACACTGGTGAAGAATTTTTTTTTTTTTTTTTTTGACGGAGGGTGTACACTAGTATCACAACAATATTTTAACGTCCAGAACGAATAAACGGTTGGTAACGTTAGATGAGGAATACTTTTGACACAGATTGCCCACCTTTGTTTCATCGACAGAAATAGCTGAATTCTTATTTGTCGTCGTCATTTAGCCGAAACAGTTGCTCTTTTTCTTTTTTTGTGATGATAGCAGCAGCAGTGTTTGGATTATTCGGCCTACTGTTCTCATCTTGGATATTATTCTCACAATGTTTCGGCCGATGTAACCTCCGACCTTCTTCAAGTGTGTCTTGTTGAATTCTGGAATCTGTGTGGAATTTCGGAAAAACAAATTATATAGTAATAAATAGTAAGACGACACATCTAAAAATAAAAACCCAAAAAACAATAGGTTTACGGCTCCTAAAATTCATAATAGCAGGATCCGTGGCACAACAAATAAAAGCACTAAGTAATAATCAGTTCTATGTAACAGTTTTCTGGAAGTTGAAGGTTCAATCCTCAGTACAGGCGATACTAAGAATACAATTACTTGATGGAACGAGAGAAAGCTACCCCTGTCGATTAAATAAAGGGTTCCTTTCGAAATTCCGTACAGATTCCCAAGCTCGACAAGACAGTTTCAGAAGGTCAGAGATTACGTCGGCCGAAACTTTGTGAGAATAACATCCAAGATGAGAACAGTAGTCCGAATAATCCAACTTATCAATCCTCTTTGAAATAATTTTGAAACAGATATCTTGCAAGCTGTGTAGAGTCGGGGCCGTGTGTATAAATGAGAGAAAACTGTATTTTTCCTCTTTCACTCAGTTCTTCTAACTTGTTTTTTTTTTTCTGTTACCCTTTTGCCGTTCTCGCAGTCAAACTGCTTTTCATTACGACTGTAAAGGTCAGCCACTCGTCGGAGGATTAACAGATTTTATCAATATTTTTCTTTGTCATTATTTGGGGTTGTGCGTTGTTGGGATTCTTTTTCAATAACCAACTTGATACTTTTCCCACCTCAAAGGCTTCATGGTGATCTCTTCCAGTCGGGTTCACTTGGTATGTGTCTAGGAAGAAAACGCTTGTTAATTGTACTATTGGCGTTGTGAAAGTTAAAATTAACTGTGTCACGACAACCATGAATAATGCCAACCCCCAATTTATTAAAGTGTGGGTGCGGAAGGCGGTTAAAGAATGTTTGAAATATCCGATTCACATGACAGTGGGGACTTTGGCTTTTATTTCATTGTTAATACGTTTTTTTTCTTTTTGCATTGTTTTTTAATACAATTGAAAAAATGCTTTACTAAGTCTACAAAGGTTACATAGTCGGCTTTATTAGTATGAAGTATACGGTCACAATGTTTATTGTTTGTAATTAAAATATTGTCGGTCACAACCGAATCTTTAACCTATTCGTGTCCAAATTTGTTTTTCTTTAATTTATCACCAAAAATCTTTTGTAAATCCAAAATTATATTTGAGCAAATTTACTTTCAAAGATTTACAATACCTTCTTGTATAGTTAGATTGTTTGTTAGTGTTTAACAACTTTTCAACCATTATAAGGTCATCTCAGGTCAAATTTTTTTTCTTTTTTTAACTATTCTTAATATATGATAGTTTTGTTTGATTATTAGATTTTGGTATGCTTTTTTTTGGGGGGGGGGGAGAAAGGTATTATTTGGGTAATTCTTTTGAAGAGAATTTTAAAAATTGTCTGCTTGGTGACAAAATCAATGCCTTCCCTATTCAAGTTTACTGGTATTTTTCTTGTCTGATATTTTGTTAATAGTGGATTTTTTAATTAAAAAAAATATTTTTGTACAAGTTGGTTTCTTTAAGAAACTTACTATTTGAGACGGAGCTATATTTTCAAGTGTTTTTATATTTGCTGTGTATATGTGCATATATTTTGTCATTTGCTTAGTATGTGTTTTATTGTTTGTCCTTCATTGCAATGGTTACACAGAGGCTTCATCTATAGTTAGAGCATTCATTTATACTATAAATAAATATAGATCGGTTATAAGGACTACTTATCGAAAAAAGATTTTGATAGAATAATAGATGAAACGGACTGTATCTTCCCACTCTAGATTTTCACAGTATACTGAAAACTGAGACATCAGCGTTGTCAATATACATCAGACAGTAGTTGTAATATTTGAAAGACACTCCAATATTTATAACTAACTATAGATATCTCTAAAAAATACAAGTGTTGCTGAAATATGGTTAATTATACTTCTGGTTCTACAAAAAAAACGACCATGGGCGCTAATGGGTTCAATTATTTTTTTTCTTTCCTTCTAATATAGTAAATACTCTTTTTTATTGTAATAGATATACTTCTTAGATATGTCTGTTTATTTTTTATTTATTTTTTTAAAATTCTAACATTATTTTAACAATCTGGAAAGTGAGCAAATATTTTATACACATATCTATTAACATTATTTCTTCCAATATACACTTCTAAGTGAAGTGCCGCAGGACGTTGTAAGTAATGTGTTATGGTGTAGTCATTGAGGAGTTTCAGGTCTTTCAACATGATACCTCCTCATCAAGCCAACCCTATTAAAGATGATCTGTCTCTGATACATTCCTCTTTTTTGATATGCTAACAGAAAACATGTACTTTAGATTGACCTTACATCACAGCGTTAGTTACTTATATTTCTTGTACCGTTCTCCTTCGACCCACAACTATACCCTGCTAAACTCTCTCTCTGAAATCATAGAGCACTCTCACTCAACTCGAATGCCCAAATACATGTATTTATCGATTTTAATGCACATCACCATGACTGGTTGGGATTCTCCAGCTTTACTGAAGCAGCCAGTAACTCTACGTATAATTTCTCCTTAGCTCACTCGCTCTCACAGACTGTCGCTTTCCCAACTCGCTTCCCTGATTGACCAGGAAGCCTCACTTCTCGACCTATTCTTGACCTCACTGCCTTAGGCTTGTGTGACGAAAGCCCATAGCCCACTCGGGAATGCTGATCACATTGTGGTGATGATTTATATCATCCTAAAACTCACCCAAAAGCTGATGAGCCGTTGCTCAAAACAACAGGATACGACAAGCAGGCTGATTTTGAGTACATCAGAGATCACATCAGCGACATCCCATAGTGAAGCCTTCTCACTCCCTGCTGATCAGTGTGCAAATGAGTTAACCGAATAGGTCAAAGCAGGCATTGAAGCCTATGCCCTCATGCGAAAATTCTTCAGCAAACCCCACTCTCCTCAATGGTTCACCTCGAAATGTGTAGCTCCCATTGCTGAGAGGTAGCAAGCATTCCGACAATTCGGCCGCCATAAGTCAACTGCGAACAGTCAAGAAATAATTGTACGGCAGTGATAGATGAAGCAAAGAGAAGGTATACAGAGATAACCAAAAAACGAATTCAGTCACAGAAACTAGGTACTCGCGATTTCTGGAAAATCTACAATAGTGTAGTTAACAATGAATAATCAACAATTCCCCCGCTATCAAACCACAATGATGTCAATTGATAAGGCTGAACTACTCACCTTAAACTCCACTTTGGACTTGGCAAACCACCCCCTCCCTAAATTTCCATCGCGGAATGAAGCCACATTTGAAAACCTGGTCATCACCCTCATCTCGGGTCAGGGACATACTAAAAAACCTTGACACCTCCAAAGTTTGTGGGCCTGATCTTATACCTGTAATAGTAATAAAGAAATGCTCTGCAGAACTGGCCCCTGTCCTCTCCAAACTCTACAACAAATGCCTTGCTGAATCTTGCTTCCCTGATAGCTAGAAAATTGCCTCTGTAGTACCAGTCTTCAAGAATTCTGGGAATAGAACTGATCCTCAGAACTACCGCCCAATCAGTCTACTCCCTATCTTTGCTAAAATCTTTGAATCCTTAATCAATCTAGCAATAGTCCGGCACCTAGTTAATGCTAAACTTCTTTCTGACCACCAGACAAGCACGATCTACTGAACACACATATCATACACTGGACAAGACAGGTGAAGCTAGGGCAGTAGCGCTTGATATATCCAAAGCCTTTGACAAGGTCTGGCATAAAGGGCTTCTCCTAAAAATTCACTCATATGGTATTACTGGACAAATATTTAATATAATTAGATCCTTCCTAACCAAAAGAAAGGTCCAGATTGTCCTCGATCGCTGAACGGCTATTGAGGACAATCTGGATCTTTCTAAGCAACATTAAATAAATGCTGGTGTACACCAAGAATCCGTCCTTGGACCTTTATCGTTCCTGATTTTCATAAATGACCTCCCTGATGACATCGAGTCTGAGATAGGTATATTTGCACCACATTCTACTCTTGTCATGTGGGCAAAACGGACGCGTACATATCTGAGGCAATGGCTGAATCCTTAGAAAATGACCTCCAGGTTGTGGTGGATTGAGGTCATTGGTAACTTTTAATGCCGCAAAGACAAAGCTCCTCTCCTTTAATAACTACAAGAAACATCTTCAACCGCAGATTGCCGTGGCAAATAACACCCTACCTAAGAGTCCAATGTTCAAACTTTTTGGCCTAACCTTCACAGGTAACATGAATTGGAACAAATACATAGAAGACATTGAAAAGGCTGCTGCAAAGAAAGTGGGCTCTCTATCATGCTAGTAAACTTCTCACACCTGACATTATCCTGTATATCTACAAAGCCACGATCCGCCCATGCATGGAGTTTTGTTGCCACATCTGGCCTGGTGCACCATCCGCTAGTCTCTCCCTCTTGGACAAGGTCCAAAAAAGAGTCACCAACTTAATAGGTCTCTCACCAAGCTCCAGCCCCTGTCCCATCGCCGCAATGTTGCATTCTTATGTTTGTTTTACAAATACTTCAATGCATTGTGCTCCGATGAACTACCTGCTCTAGTGCCCCCTCGACGTAAATACACTAGACAAACCCGACAATCAGCTAAATACCATCCATTCACTGTGGAGATCCCCAGATGCCGGAGAGCCTTCTACTTAAATAGCTGTTTTCCTTGTGCTGCCGGCCTCTGGAACTCCCTGACGCTCCCTGTTTCTCCAACTGTACCGACATGCAGAAATTTAAAACTAATGTAAACAGACATCTCTCTGCACAGCTCCCAACTTAGGATGCCCCCCCCAAACTTTCACCCTAATTCTCAGTAGTCCCTTACGTCTACAGTTTCTGCTCTTAATTGATTGTGAAGGTAAATAAATATTTTAAAAGTACATAGAGAATAATTTAAGGGAGGTTAGCGAAATTTCCATGAATAAGCTACAGAGATGTCAGTTACGATAAAAAATAAACACACTGTTTTACTCTCTTATACCCTGCTACTGCTGAATCAAACTATATTTACATCATCCAAACAAACCCCTTGCTGCTATGGTGACTAACCAGACAGACAAATGTTAACCCATTATTTGTGTCATTCTCTTACTCTCCTGCTACTAATCCCTCTCTCTATATTCCGTTGTTTCCACCAGTTCTCATCTCATTCACTCTTCCTCCCACCATCAAATACATTCAGTGGGCAAACCAGAATATATGTGTTAGTATCATGTAGATTATATGTAGGTATTTTAGGAGATTGTTGAATGTAGAAAAACATTTTTCAGAAATTATGAATTTTAATTTTTTATAGTAGGCCTCCGTTGGCTGACCATGAGTAGTATCCAAGTTGTCAAAATCTCTGGCTGAAGAGGCCAATGCAGGTGTGACAGTCTCTGCGGCAAAGCTTGCATGTGTGCGCTGCCCCTGGTTCGCTGGAACTGACACTTTATTTTATGCGGATGCACCTCTCTGTGACAACGTATGTCAGCTTCTCCTCCCCTGGCGTGAGCTGTTTGATCAGGGTTCCTTTCCATTTGGAACGGTTGGCTGCCAGACTCTACCAGGACTGTGTTTATGTCCACTGCCTCCATATCATATTTTACGACCTCACAGTACCACAGCTGTGGCCGTCTGGTGGGTCTCCTTCTAAGAGTTGGCCTTCCATACAAGGGAACTTTGGGGATTGTTCCAACTGGCATATGGTGGATATGACCCAACCAATGTAGTTTGCGCTGAGTAGTGTGAACATATTGGGCAGACCTGCTCGAGACAATCCCTCCGCGTTGGACACCCTGTCTTTCCATATTACTCCTAGGATGTGGCGGATGCTTAAGTGGAAGGTGTTGAGACAACTTTCTTGGCTGGCATGCGTGGTCTAAGTCTCACTGCCATACAGCAGTGTGCTGATGACACAGGCATTGTACACCCCCCATCTTGGTATTCACCGACAGCTTGGCATTGGTCCACATGCATGTTGTGAAGCGCACAAGGGTTGTGGCTGTGTTCCCGATTCCAGATCATTTATGACATCATAAATGTATAAATGATGTCATCCATTATAACGGAATATAGATGACCTGGCTGTCATGACTAAAGGACAGGTGTACATCAGCTGTCTAAGGAGTGTCATGCTTTATGGCCCCGAGACAGGAGCTGTATCGGAAAGCACTCTCAAGAGACAACAGCACAGCGAAAGAGCCATGATTAGATGGATCTGCCATGTCAAGCTGGAAGACGACACTCCAAGATTTTTCTCTCTACGCTTGTTATAAAAAACATATTTGATGTCCTTAAGCTGGGCAGGATCAGATGGCTTGGCCATGTCGAGTGGATCTCCTGGGTCAGAGACATGTCCATCACATCAAGTCGGCAGGCTGGAAGACCAAAGCTCTCGTGGGACGAGCTGTGTAAACGCAACTGCGGCCATGAAGATTACAAACTTTGATCCTCGTGGCCGCCAAGCCTGGAGAAGAGGACTTTGATCAAGACTGACAGACAGGCCCAACCCTCTTATAAAGGACTAATCAAATGCCTGTTAAAATAAATCTAATAATGATGACGATGATCCACCATAGTTTTGTTCATCAGTATCATAATCAGATTCAAATAGTCTCTGTCGGTTGCTTGAAAATGTGCAGAAACAGAAAGTGTTTCCGTACACCATTATTGGCACTTCTTCACCTGGAATGTCCAATGTATCTTTTAGATTCCATGTTTCACAAGAATCCTTAATGCCCATTTTTATTAGTAACAGCTGTATCTACCTGGCATTGTCTGGGAGTCTTTTTACTTTCATTTTTGTTTCAGTTATTGACCCCCCACCCACACACTCCCCCCCCTTCTCTTGATTTCTTGTACGAAGATATTTACACTTTTGGAAAGATAAGTCAATGTATGAACATGAATGAGTGTGTTTACTGCACTGGCCATGATCGTACCGCTTGTTGTACCTGTTGCAGGGTTTCCGTTCGACTCAGTGCTGCAACAAAGAATTCTCGTTCCAAGTAAAACCATAAGTCCAGTTTATAAATAATTAACAGATGTTTATTTTTTGGGGAGATTACAAATGGTACTCGTTTTCTTAGGTTGAATAGCAGATTTGCAAGATGAGATCTTTTATCCCGATCAAATAAAACTTAAGTCCATCAACACAATCCTTTAGCTAATACCGTTCCCCTTCCTATCTCTTGGAATATTTTTACTTCTGACCAGAAATCTTGGATTCTGGACTCTCAGTAGCCACCATTCAACCATCAAGAAGCTGATCATCAGAGATATCCACTGGAGATAATGGCCAAACAATGTCCACGCAAAAATATTTATCTAGGAACATTACTTTTCTCAAGTCGGCCGCCGGTCTCAGCATGATTCCCTGTTTAATGAGGCACTTATTTTAGTTCAAGCAAAAGACAATTTCTGTGTGGTCCAACTCACAATCAGAGATATTTTCAATTTCTTCTCTCTCTCCCCCCTCACACTTTTTCTTGTGGCCGAACATCTCTCATCTACAATGTCAGCCATTCACATGCACCACCAAAACATGCAGCCTAGTGTGTGTTTACAAATGTTTTGTTTTTTTTGTTTTTAAACAGTCACGTAGAAACCTTATCACACACACGCAAACGTTATCTGGTCTTCAAATGAAACTAAACTGCCAAACAAATATCGACCGATATGCTGTCTCAGCACTACCTACAAACTTTTGGCTGGTCTTATAGCCGACAGGATCCGCGAGCACCTCCCCTATGAAAATTACCTGGAAAAGGAGCAAACTGGATGCATGAGAAGATGCTTCGGTACCAAAGACCAGCTACTAATAAACAAAACTATCTTAAAAGACAGTAGGAAGCGGCAGAGAAACTTGTGTATGGCATGGATAGACTACCAAAAAGCTTATGACAGTGTACCTCATTCATGGCTACTGTGATGTCTTGAGCTGTATAAAATAAGCCCACTGATAAGACAAGCAATTGCTGTCCATCTCCAGATATGGTAAACCACTATCTTCCTAAGCCACACTAAAGAGAACATTTCAATCCCTGACATCCATATTAGAAGAGGAATCTTTCAAGGGAACAGCCTATCTCCACTTCTATTCTGCATGGCGATAGACCTGCTCAGTAAGCTGCTAAAAAAAAAAAAACGAAGTGCCTACAATTTAAGTCAGCACCGTCAGAAAGATAAATCCAAGAGAATCAACCATCTACTCTTTATGGATTATCTAAAACTTTATGCGAGCTCAGACAATGACTTGAATGAGCTACTGAAGGTTGCACACATTTTCCCCAGGGACATCAGGATAAAATTTGGCATAGACAAATGTGCCAAGTGCACACTCAAGGCTGGGAAGAGGATCAATGCAGAAATCCTCTTAGACGTGGAAAATAACATCAGAAATCTGGAGGAACAAGAGACATACAAGTACCTTGGCATTGAAGAAAATAATACTATCCTACATGCCAAGATGAGGGGAAAAAATAGGCCAAGAATACATACGACGTATGAATAAGATATTTAAAACGCAGCTCACAAATAAAAATAAGATTACTGCGATAAACCAGTTTGCCATCCCAGTAATCACATAGTTTTGGCATCGTAGATTGGCCCCAACAAACCATCAACAGACTGGATGTAAAAACAAAAGAAATTAACACTCCACTGAGTCATATACAGGAACCAATGTTTGCCCAGACTGTACTTACCTAGAGGAGAAGGAGGACTGGGACTTTCAGAGATCAACCACCAACATAGAGCCACTATTATCAGTATTGGACAATATCTGACAAGCTCCATAACCCGAACCTCACAATGGTACAGGAACACCAAGAAACAAGAGCTAGCCAAACAACTTCCATAACATATCTAGCTAAACATTTCAGACAGGGCTGTCTAACAGATGAGGTGGAAACACTAACCAAACCTGCAACTAAGATAGCCCAAAAGAGTCGTAAAAAATACACTGAAACTTTCAGAAATAGGAGCCTTAAAGAGTGGGCAGAACAAAAATGCGCCACCCACTTTCTTGATGAGATATCTAAGGAGTATATCGACAAAGAAGGTTCCTTGGACTGGCTTAAAAGAGGAGCCTTCCATTATGATCAGGAAAGGCTTATACTGGTGGCCCAAGGCCATATGACTAATGCATTTAAAAAGATGGAAGGACTTAGTAATGATAACAAGTGTAGGTTTTGCCACACTGAAGTGGAGAGTGTGAATCACTTGATATCGAGCTGCGATATTTTTTTTTATGGAAATCACTCCAGACAAGGCATGAAGCCACTTGATGTAATAAGCTAACAAGAACAAATTTGATTATCGCAAAGACAGGAGATGTCTATTGACCTTAGTCTTGAAAAGACTCAAGATTATAGGTAAGAGGAAAACAGTCAGCAGGAAGAGTTCCACAAGCCTGCGGTTCTTGGAAAGAAGCTACTGGAATAGGAAGCTGTATTACAATAAGGTATCAAAACAGCGAATTGATGGAGACCCCTAGACTAACAAGTCAAACGAGCTGGAACAAAAGAACAGGGAATAGATCATACAATTCTGAAGAACACATGCGATAATAGTATTTATAAAGACTGAGACTAGCAATATCACGTCTGTGAGAGAGTGTGTAGAGAAGAAGAAAGGGTATTGATTTACTCCTCTCCAGGAGTTAGGCACAAGGCCAGTTTTTATCTTACTCCCACAAGTAAGATGTGACCCAAGGTCGGGTCGGGAAAGTGGGGTTTTAAAATTGCCTGGGCAGCCCCGTCGGCATTCCCCGGTAGAGGCGCCTCAGGCAGTAAGCAATAAACTTACTCCTCCCCAAAGAGGGGAGGCGAAGCCTGGGAGGGTAGACCTCCTAGAACTGCACAGGACAGACCCATAGACCGGCGTAAATCAAGCCCCGAAGGCCAAGACAATACCAGTCTATGGGGTGCAGTATCCATCGGAACAGATACTACACTTTGATCTTAGCCAAAAGGCCAAGAACGGAGAAGAAGAAAGGGTAGGGCCAATCAAATTACAGATACGTTTCTGCACCTTATCAAGAACCTTCAAATGGGACAGAGATTCACCAGCCCAAATATGACAACTATACTCCATACATGGTCTGATTGTAGATTTGTAGAGATAGAGAATAGACTCTGGTGTGAGAAAGTGTTTGGAACGATAGAGAGAACCGACTTTACGAGAAGCAGAAAGAGCAATGAATCTAATGTATGAACTCCAAGAAAGATTTGATGAGGGAGGAAGACCAAGAAGTCGATTTCTCCTCAAGCAGAGCCATCCATGAGAATCTCAGGAAGAAAAGGGACACGCCTATGATTGAAAGACACGAGCTGAGTCTTAACTGGATTAAATGGAACAAGCCATTTCGTACCCAATCCACAACTGAACCTAGGTCAACTTCTAGATCAGCTGCATATTTCGACTGATCCGAGAGAGATGGGTGAGAAGCAACACCAGAATAGAGAGTGGTATCGTCAGCATAGATGTATCATCTATTTACCTGGAAAATGCAGTAGTAAAACCGGACATAGTCATGTTAAATAAGGCAGAAATGGTGGCAACACAGATTGTTTCAAATGACAGTGGCTTGAACAGAGCAGAGAGGGAGAAGGTGACAAAATACCAAGTTCTAATGTATGACATGAAGAGAAACTGGAACCTCAAAAACATCAACATTTTCCCAGTTATAATAGGAACTAAAGTCCTTATGAAAAAAAAATTTCAAAAAGTATCTGGAAAGTATTTCCGAAAAACCAAGTGCGAAAGAAATCTAAATAATTACACTTAAGGGAATAGCCAAAATTCTTAAAACGCTCGGTTGGAGCCTCTAAATAGCAGGTGATTGTCTGGCTTTTGGAAGAATGCCCCGTCCCTATGCTAAAGAAAACAGAAATAATAAAAATAGAGAGAAGTCTTATTATATATAGGAACTAAAAGAATATCCATCCCAGGATGGGTAAAATTCCACGAACATAACATTTTTGCACCACTTTTATGTCCCCTTATGAAGATTAAGATATAATACTACTAAACCTTATGTTTAGAATCCATATTCAAAGTTTGATGAAAGTCCATTACATGATTTTGATTCTAGAAAATATCTAAAATTTAAGGCTTAAACTTAAGGGTTCTTAAGAAGAAATTGAAATTCAGGGGATCTTGCTCAATTTATGTCCAATGAATATGGATCAAATTTAATGCAAATCTGAAATATTTGAATTTTCATAATTTGTCCATATGATGCTTCTCAAAAAAAACTTTTTAAAATGCTCCAAAGAAACTGAAATTTGATGTATTTATTAATTGATGTCTAATGCCTATTAAAATGTCACAAAAATCAGAGGTATATAAATTTTCACAAATAATTACCACCCCTCTTTACTCACTTTGTATTAAACTAAATATAGACCACATTATCCACTCTTACGCCTAGTAGCTGTGTTTCAAAATTTATAATTATCGGTTAATTAATTTAGGAGTGAAGCCTATACGTAGAAATATCTAAACATACACGTACCTACTATATATATAAGTAAAATTAAATTTATTTATTTATTTTTTTTTTAACATAGTTCACTCCAAACAAGGCAGGCCGCCACTGTAGATGTAAGGGGCTACTTAGAAAAAAGGGTGATGGTTTTTTTGGATCAGTCTATCCAGGTCATTTGATGAGAAGGTAGTGCTCCAACGTCACACCTATGTACCGAAGGCAAAACGTCCTCTGGAGGAAGTCAGTGACTGTCAACAACGCCGACGACTAAGCGACTATATGGATTCGACCAAAGCTGCTGCTCAAGCACAGAACACTTCTCCCACCAAAATGTTTGCCTTCGGTCTGAAGAACAAATACCTTCAAAACAAAGAGGTTGCTAAAGTGGGATACTCTATCCTACGCAATGAGTCCATCCCAGACCGACACGTTTCACTGGAGGTTGCATCTGCCATCTACGAGAGTGGCAAAATGATCAAACGGATTTACACAGACATTCGTTTACTCCTGAGTGATATATATATTCATTTTAAAGTGGATATTTGAAGAGTTCTCTTCTTGTAATACTAAAAAAAGGTCTTGTTTGTTTGCTCAATTTGTTTACTTTGCGAGTTATGATAATTTGAAATTTGCCCAGAATTTAGCCCCTCCGTGTATTGGCCCAAAATGATGGTGATTAGGGCCTCAGACTCCCAAAATGGTATAATTCTGCTGAATATCCATCTGTTTAACATCCCACTACCCTCCCTGATGCTTAACATTATGACCAACATGTATAACAGCTAAACAACTAACATTATGGCCACTCATTAGGTTAATGTCCGCTTGAATGAACCCCCTTCTAAGCCTACTGTGAGGCGCTGTATGTGGACACCTAGCTATGGGCAAATAGCGTCGCCAACCCACAGTGCCTAGCTTAGCGACTATGGCAAAAACCCCTGAATGACAGTCACCAATAAAGGTGTCGGAAACCAGGGAGGGGTACCTCTTCCAAGAGTGATTAAAAACCCTGATGGTGATTTTAAATTAATGTTTTAAGTATTATAAGCAAGGAACTTTGCGAAACGATAGCGAGCCGGTAAAACCAGTTAGTATTTCTAATCCTGTCGGTTGTGGCTGTTGAATATGTTGAATGCACCTATATAGAGGGGTAAGACTGACGCCCCCTCCCCCTGGGGGGGAACTTATTGGCCGTGAGTGGCAATCCATGATGTCTGAGGACAAGATCCTAGTGGCTGAGTCGCTGATAGCTATGGAACTAAATGGCTATTAGCTTACACCCCTTCTGCAGCCCATCAGTGATATTACTAATACCCACTTTAAATCTATGACAGAAAGCAGTGGCTGAGGGCCAATTAGTTTGGAAGATAGAAACTCAACATGGCTGCTAAGCCCAGACAATCTGATATACTTGGAGTGCAGGTACTCAAAGATGCCCTCCAAAAACGCGTATACCTTCCATGTAGCTGTGTCATGACAAAGAGAATTGGTTTCCTCCTTGCCATAAAGTCACTTGGTAATCAGAATACACACCTTTAAAAAGAATTGAGAGGCTTTAAGAGAATTCAAAGTCTTTACAAAAAAAAGTTTCATTTTTATAGTTCGTCTCATCAGAATTCTTTTTCTTTCGTTGAATTCTTTTTTATATTGTTTTTCTTCGGACTATTGATCCTAAACATTAACATATTTCAACTATATTCTGGCCGTTGTGCTCTCCGGCTTTGTTTCGGTTTATTGTTGATTATTTGTGTGCGTTGATATTTGTTACGTAATTAAATCTGCTGAACTAATGAAATTATTGAGAACGCGTGCGCAGCAGGACGAAAGTAATTGCATCAAGCACGCCATGAACGGTTGTATAAACTGTTGCACTTTAAATTGTTTTAATTTGACAATAAATGTAACAAGTTTTTTTTTTTTTTTTTTTTTAATATATATTCACCCCCAAACAAAGCACATTGCCACTGAGATGTAAGGACTACTGTGAATTAGGGGACATATTTATAAGAGCATCCTAAGTGGGGAGTTGCGCAGTGAGAAGTTTGTTCACATTACATTTAAATTTCTGCATGTTAGTACAGTCAGGAGCAGGGAGGGAATTCCAAACTCTAACAGTTCGAGACAGAAGCTAGTAGTGTAGAAAGCTTTCCGGCATCTTGGGACCTCTACAGTGAAAGGGTGGGATTTTGCTGTTGGTTGGGGGTATTTAACATCTAGAGGGCACCAGACTGGAGATTGGTAGACAGTGTGGAACCTATTAGGTTAGACTCTTTTTGGGACTTAGTCCAAGAGGGTAAGACTAGTGGTTGGTGCACCAGCCCAGATGTAGCAACAATTACTCCATGCATGAGCAAATGATGGCTTTGTAGAGATATAGGATGCTGGCAGGTGTGAGAAGTTTTCTAGCCCGGTAAAGGAAGCCCACCTTGTTTGAAGCAGACTTGGCAGTATCTTCTATGTATCTATTATGTTACTTATCAGCTGCCAATGGTAGTTGGCATGGTTTCTTATAATTATTAAAGGAAAGGAGCTTTGTCTCGGTAGCATTAAATGTAACCATCCATTTATGGATCCATTCCCCTACAGACTGGAGGTCTAGGGATTCAACACTTGCCTTGGATATGCATGTGCATTTGATTTGCTTTCATGTTGAGAATAGAGCGTGGTGTCATCAGTATCTTTACACGAATATCATTTATTTTGTTTCAGTTTTTTTCCTGGAAATATTTATACTGGCTAAGAATACTGTTAGTAGAGACCCTTTCTTTTACTCACATAAACAGAAGCGTTAGCTTAAGCCCTTAATAAAAAAAAATAAGGTTTCTCTATCTATTTTGACTATTAAACTATTTATTCCTTAAAATTAATTGTTTATCATGATATTAGGTAAAATATTTTTCATTCTAACTTCCACTTCTATGTTAATATTACATGCTATAAGGTGTATATTAATTTTAAGGATTCAAGGGGGATTTTATTATTCATTCTTTTCCCTACAGTCACTCTCTCACAGAAAAGATGTTGCTAGTCTTTCTTTGCTCTATCGTTGTTTTTATGGAAGGTGCTCGGTTGAGCTCAAATCTATGGTTCCCCCCCCCCTGTAAAACATTCACAATAAGAACCCGCCTAGCTACTACCACTCAATGATTTCCCTTTCTCCCTCTGCGTACCCAAGACGAAATGAAACTTCCATGGGCAGAGCTTCTTTCCTAGAACTGCCCGTCTGGAACGCAGTGCTGCGAGCCTGCTTCCCTGCTAATGACAATATGGTCGTCTTCAAGTCCAATGTAAACAAGTTCTTGTTGAACCGTCCCCGTAAATAATCAATTTCTGTCCTGCTTCAACCATTGTGCTGGTGAATGCGATGTCTCACCAGTCCAACTCTTTAACCCTTATCCTCAAATGGCCTTTGGGCCCTGATAAGCAGTGACCTTTAATGAAAAAGAAAAATGAAGAACAGATCACTGTTGCCATCTTGCATTCTCACAAATACAAAACGACTATTTTAAATTGTTCTTAGATTTACAACCTTTCGCGTTGTGTACTTTTACATTTTTACGATTTTTTCCCCACTGTTATGTTATGATGTCGATATTTTAAAATCACAGACAGGAGAAATCTAAAAGGAGTGGTGGAATATTTATAACTTGTCGATGGAAACCAATTAATAAAATACATTTTTCACCGACTATAAATAAACTTTGCGCATTCATTATCGAAAATGGTTAACAACATAATTTGGGGTTGTAAACTGTTTTAATATGTAACTGATACATTAAATGTGTTTAAATACTTTCGAAAATTGGTCAAATAAAAGAAAAAAAGATTACATTGTCCACTTACCTGGGGGACAATATGAGGATAGGTAAGTCGGCTTTATTATTGGCAAATGTTTATTACCGATTTTGAAATTGCCATAAGTATACTTTGTATGGATAAAACACTGTTTTTTTTTTTTATGGGAATCGCTCCAGACAAGGCATGAAGCCACTTGATGTAAAGAGCTAACAAGAACGAAATATGATTGTCGCAAAGACAGGAGATGCTTATTTGCCTTAGTCTTGAAAAGACCAAGGCTCTAGGTAGGAGGAAAATAGCAGGAAAAGAGTTCCACAAACCTGCAGTTCTTGGAAAGAAGCTACTGGAATAGGAAGCTGTTTTCCAATGAGGTATCAAAAGAGCGAATTGATGGAAACCACTAGACCAACTAGTCAAACAAGCTGGAACAAAGGAAGTAGGAAATAGATCACATAACTCTGAAGAACATATGCCATAATAGTATTTATAGAAAAGACTGAGACTAGCAACATCACATCTGTGAGAGAGAGGGTGCAGAGAAGAAGAAAGGGTGCGGACCAATCAAGTTGCAGATACGTTTCTGCACCTTATCAAGAACTTTCAAATAGGACAGACATTCACCAACCCAAATATGACAACAGTAGTTTCTCTCTTCGACAGGGTGCAAAAAAGTCTAACATAGGTCCCATGCTGTTTACCAAACACCAGCCCTTGTCCCATCGCCGCAATGTTGTATTCCTGTGCTTGTTTAACAAGTACTTACATGGAATGTGCTCCGACGAACTTACTACATTTGTACCCCCCCCCCAACCAACCAGACGAGCAGCAAAATCCCACCCTTTCACTGTAGAGGTCCCAAGATTCTGATAAACTTTTTACTATAATAGCCTCTTTTACTCAGACCGCTTACCTTTGGAATTTCCTTTCTGCTTCCTGTTTCCCCAGCTGTATAAACATGCGAAAATTTAAATGTAATGTAAACAAACATCTTGCTGCACAACTCCCCAGTTAGGATTCCCCCTCTAAATCTGGTCCCTAATCACAGTAACCCCATATATCTCGGTGGCAATGTGCCCCCTTGTTTGGGGTGAATAAAATGGATTTCAGCTTTGTTAATTAATGGGTACTTTCTACAGATTAGGACCCACACTAACTTTAACTCTGATCCTAACCCTAACGACGGGGTTAAAGTTAGCATGGGTCCTAATCTGTGAAAGCACCAATTAATGAATAATTTTGATTTCTTGTGTTCCTTTTGAGTTCGTGGGTATGTGGAGATAACCGTAAAAAACGAACTAGCATCATCAGCATCACATTCTTGAGTGTTTACTAAATGGACTGCAGATAATGAATTCAAAGTTTGCATTTTTTTTTGTTTTCATTAGCTTTTTTTTATGAAATAGGATTTTAAGAGTTCAGTTTAAAACATTACAGTATCTTTCGTCTTTCAGTCAAGTTGGTAAAAATAGAGAAAAAAATAAAAATAAAAAAATACTCGGGCAACACCGGTTATGTATAGCTAGTTAATAATAACATTTTTACAGCTAGTTAATATTAAATTAATTTGATGAAAAGAAGTTTTGTATCACTTTTTATATTTCCTTATCAAGATATACATGCTACTAAATCCTTGTATTTAGAATCCTTATTTCAATTTTGATCAAAATCCGTTTAATTATTTTGATTCTAGAAAATGTTTAAAAGTTTGCACTCAAGTATGCATATGCATGTGTGCATCCACATGATTGGCCTGCTCGTGGTGGCGGTTCAAGGTTGTTCGATTCAGTCAGTGCTGCAACACAAGAATTCTCCCTCCAAATAAAACCATAAAAACTCCAGTTTAAAAATAATTAACAGACATGTATTTCTTTGGGGCTTCAAATGGTACTCATTTTCTTAGGTTGAATAGCAGACTTGCAAAATGAGGTTTTTGTCCGACCAAATTAAACATAAGTCCAATAAACACCATCCTTTAGCTAGGAGCCCCAAAGGCCCACCTTGCCCAGAGGAGCACACTGACCCCACTGACTCAGACGTCCAACTCTAACTGACTGTCCCATGCCCAGAGGGCTGGGTCTAACTAACTTCCCTATATATATAAGCACTTTCGACTGAAAATCCCAGATGTCCGGTCCCTCTCTCAGTCACTATTAGCTGGTCAGCCCATCCCCATTCGACCACCCTGAAATCGACCACACAAGATAATGGCTAGCCTTATCCCGTGAACATCAACGGTATAATCTCCAGGTGGTCGAAGCCATTATTCCTGGCAAAAATTGAAGTGGTCCATAACCACAGCAGAGAACTCCTTATCTGAAAAACATTACTTTCTCAAGTGGACAAATGGAATTCTGGGTGGCCAAACTCCAGGTCAGACATATTTCCAATCTTCTGAGTGATCTCTCCTCTCTCTGTTAAATATTAATCCGCATGCATGCAACACTAAACATGCCGCCTAGTGCACGTTTACATAAGGAGCTTAAGGGGTCTTAAGAAGAAATTGAAATTCAGGGAATCTTGCTTAATTGTTGTTTCATAACTGTGCATCAAATTTCATGCAAAAAGCAGATTTTTTATTCACTATTAATCACTTATTTATTGAAATAAACCAATGCAATAGCATAAAATAAAACCATTTTAACAATCCTATCTAAAAAAATTTACTTACGAAATTAAATCTACCAGAATGTATTTCGGTTTCTTTTGTTAATAGTTGAAAAAAAATGAATTACTTTGTGACCCTTTGAAATTTAAAAGAAATTTGGATGCATTTAAACTGTCGAATCGAAAGTCATTTAAAGTGGCTTTAAAATTCATAGCAAATCCTCATTTAATTAAAAGATTAAAAATTTTGAAAGTTTTTTACATCCAATCATTTTAGGGTGAGATTGAAACAATTAAAACAACATTACCTTAACGATTAATTAGTTATAGTCTCATAATAATTTAGTTCAATTAATAACTTAATGACTAAACGATACTGTAATAATATAATTTAACTTTCAAGCTTCTTTTAAAAAGCGTCATAGTTGGGGGGGGGGGGTAACATGAAAATAAAGACACCCAGCATCACCGAGTACGTACAGCTTTTTTGAACAAACGAATAGTTTGAACAAACAATTAAAAAACATTTTAGCTAAAAATATAAATTTGGTCATCATAGATAAAAAAAATAATTCAATAAAATTTCTAAGAATAGAATTTACTTTAAGTAAATTCTATTCTTAGAAATTTTATTAAAAAAAAAAGTTGAGCTTTGAAAGATTTAATGCAAACATACCAAGTCATAAATAATTGAAAGTTATGACGATTAAAATAAAGCAAACAAATGTTTCTATCAGAGTTCAGAGTCAGTCGGAGGTTTAGTAGGAATCTGACTCCTAAAAATTCTAGAAGTCTGAGTCGGATTTTTTAATCTCCGAAGAATCAAGTCTGAATATTGGAAGACTTTAAGCATAAGGAGTCGGAGTTGGATATTTTGAAATTATAGGAGCTGGAGTCGGACCTTATACCGTCTGACTCCGCAACCCTAGTCTCTATTCACCCATAATAAAGGGGAAAAAATATTCTTTCAAATTGTATTATTTTTTTAAAATTCAACATGTTTATTTTATTAAATCTAAAACTTTATTTACAGAAGTTGACATAAAAGTTCAATTTTATACATGTTAAAAAGTTAACGTAAATATTTACTTTGTTGTCGTCTTATTCTAAATAATTTGGTTCTACTGGAAAGTTTAAAAGGGCTCTGTGAATATATTCAAAACATCAAGATCGGATGTTCTGCTGGCTTGGCAAGCTGAGAGCCGGTTTGAAGTGTTTCCCCGAATAATAGTGTTGGAAAGGTGCTGATAGAGCCAAGGCAACTCACGATGGTTCCCGGTGAGGCACTACATTGATAGACCCAGGTGGTTGAGGAAGTCCCGCGTGCCGAGACCAATTGCTTTATTCATCTCCAAGATAATCGGTTGGAATATAAATCTTTGGAAAAGACCAGTGTACTTTGATCGCTTCCGGCCCTCCGCCGATGCTGCCACATAGCCAGGGTTTATTATCCATTCCATAATTAGCTATGGTGTGAACGTGTTGACGCAAGTCACATCCCATATTAAAAACCTGCTGTCGGAGAAGGAAAATAGTCTTTACAAAACTTTTCACGCATAAGCAAAATATTTTTTTCCTTTTAAAAGAAAATAAAAAGGTTACAAATTGGATATGAACAAAAATTTAAAAAATGAAAAATAAATAAATAACGAGTTATCACAAGTTAAAATTTTTGCACTCTGAACTCTAAGCTGGTATATGTGTATTTATTTTTTTTCATTAAAAGTTGAAATAGTATAATTTGCAGTTTATAGTAAACTAGCAAGGCTACCCAGCGTTGCCCGGGGCAAAAGTGTAACATATTTCTGTTAAAACTTCTCTCTCTCCCCTCCACACCCCATCTCTCTTCTCCACTTAGCCCATTCCTCTCTCTATATAAACACACTTTTATAGATTACTCGAGGAATGAGTTGGCATAAAGGAAATAACTCATTAGGAAGAAAATCAGTTACTTCCCTTTAGTTAGTACATCAAATGGATGGAAAACAGACCCCCTTACACACACGCACCCACCATGACAAAATCTGTGCCCATTTAGGGGTCAAAGAATGAATCATTTTTTTTCTAAATTTTAGATACTATTCATCCGGGCCAATGCCAATCAAAAAATTACCAACTTTGTGGGTGTTTGATTTGTAGTTTTAGAGTTTTAGCTGGATATCCACACAGACAACTGCTCTTTATATAATAGAATAAAATTGTGAGTGAGAACCAACCTGGTAGTGAACAAAATTTTTGTTCAAATAATAATTTTCGTGAAATATCAATAAATTTCTTATCTCTTTAAATTTATTTTATATCATGGATAAATGCTTAGCATTTTGGATGAAACAAATTTTTCTGGTCAATTTACTTATGAGGGAAGTCAACAATTCTTGTTTTCTTGAATTTTCCTCGGCAACACCAGGGCAGAGATCCCGCTGGTTTGAACTAAAAATGTTTTAACTTTGCAATTACTTTTGACTAGCCCATATAATGAAATACCATGATAATTTAGGTATTGATAGTTTGGATGTCGTAATATAATGTAGCTTCTGTATGTGCAAACATTTCAAAATCAGCTTGTATGACCCCCCCCCCCTCTACTTTTATCGACCGTAGATTTCTAACCACCACTAACCTTTCTTGTTCGTTCCATTTACTGAATTGTCACAAAAAATAGGAAATTGCTGCCGATATAATACTCCTCCACCTCCTCCTCCTCACACTACTAAAGCCGTCCATTGTGATCATAGCCTTTGGTTGTCATTGTTCGGGTTTGCTGCTGCACTCTTTCATTGTTTTTTTTTTTTTTGTTTCTCTCTCTTTGTTTCTCTCTCTCTCTTTCTCTCTTTGTTTCTCTTTCTCTCTTTGTTTCTCTCTCTCTCT